>CM060961.1:183604908-184049908 GCA_030765045.1 Tenodera sinensis | reverse complement strand
AGGGCAGACAGGCGCAGGGTCACCACGCAAATGGAACCCATGTGTCGCCCGTGTGTGACCTATCCTCAGGCGGGTGAGGATAACCTCAGCCCGCTTGGAGTCCCTGCAGGATGTCATCCAGGGATCTACGCTGTCTTTAATGGTCCGCAATTGAGAGCCAGAGAATTCCTTCCATGATTGCTGCCAGATCGATAAAAGATGTCGACGGAAATGGCGCTGCACATCGACATATGGCACACTGTGTGTGGCAACATCCGGCAAACGGCAAGCAGTTTTAGCAGCCGCATCCGCTTTCTCATTGCCGGTATACCCACATGGCCTGGGGTCCATGTAAAAAGCAACTGGTATCCGCGCGAGAGCATTTGCGAAATGAGAGCCTGTATTTTTAAAACGAATGCTGAGGTGCCGATAAACTGGTCCAAGGACTGAATGGCACTCAGAGAGTCTGAACAAATGATAAAATTGCCGGGAGCTGAGTTAGAAATAAAAAGTAAACAATAAAATATAGCAAACAGCTCGGCAGTAAAAACCGAACTATGGTCCGGAAGTCGGTACTGGTGCGCCTCGTCGTTACACACGAAACTACATCCCGTAGCTCCACCCACCTGGGACCCATCGGTAAAAACCGGGGTGAAAGTCCGGTGGCGGCCCAAAAGTTCGGTGAACAGATGTCGATACACCGATTGCGGGGTGGAAAGCTTAGCATAGCCTGAGAGCTCCAGGTCGAATTGCGCGCGCCGGAGTTGCCAAGGAGCAGAGCGTCCTAGAGAGAATCGCTCTACAGCAGGCATGCGGAGATCGTGTTTGTCAAGTAGTTCGCGGAACCGAATACCGCTTGGGCGCGATATAGTTGTGTTGCGCAGATAACGGTGAGCAAGGTCGGGACGCAGGACACATTTAAAAGAAGGATGACCCGGATGGGCTGCCAACCTTGCCACATACGAACACAATAAAATCGAACGACGGACCGACAGTGGTGGTTCTCCAGACTCAGCATACAGACACTCAACTCTACTGGTGCGAAACGCCCCAGTAGCAAGACGGATACCAGCATGGTGTACAGTATCTAAAAGACGGAGTTTAGAGGCGGACGCCGCGCCATAGATAAAACTACCATAGTCTATTTTTGACCGCACCAGTGATCGATACAATCGTAACATAACTGTACGATCACCGCCCCAAGAAACTCCCGATAAAAGGCGGAGTACTCGAAGTGAGCGATCGCAGGAAGCACGTAGTTGGCGAATATGGTACTCCCACGTCAGCTTACTGTCGAAGTGCAGGCCAAGGAACTTGAGGTGCGGGACAAACGGTAGACGTGTGCCACGCAAATAAAAATCAGGAGGAGGGTGTACGCCGCGAACTCGATGGAAGTGGGTACACTGAGTTTTCGTAGGTGAGAACTGAAAGCCGGAGCGAAGGGCCCAGTCTGCGATTGATGTTATGGTCAGCTGCAGTTGACGCTCAATGTGCTCGAGATTATAAGAGCGATAGTAAATTGCAAAGTCGTCAACATACAGTGACATCGGGATTCCGCTACGAACAACATCAGCGATTCCGTTGATTGCTACGGCGAAGAGCGTGACACTCAGGATGGACCCCTGAGGCACACCATTCTCCTGAATCTTTTCCTGTGACAGGGTATTACCAATGCGGACACGAATTTTCGAAGTCGTAAAAAGTTTAAAATGAACAGCGCTAAGTGACCGCGTAAACCGTAACCGTGCAGAGCACGAAGGATTCCATAGCGCCAGGTGGTGTCGTAGGCCTTCTCTAAATCAAAGAAGACACCCACGACATGCTGCTTCAGCAGAAAGGCATTCTGGATGTAAGCCTCTAAGCGTGTCAGATGGTCGACACTAGAGCGATGGCGACGAAAACCGCACTGAATGTTGGTGAGCAGGTTATGCGTTTCTAGCCACCACACTAAACGAGTGTTAATCATCCGTTCGAAGGTCTTACAAACAACACTCGTTAGGCAAATAGGGCGGTAACTAGAGGGAAGTGTCCTGTCTTTTCCAGGTCGAGGGATAGGGATGACAATACCCACTCGCCAGAGGACGGAAAGACCTGCTCGTGCCAGATACGATTATAAATACCAAGCAGGAAAGACGAAGCCGAAGGTGGAAGGTGAAGCAGCATTTGTCGATGGATGTCATCTGGACCAGGAGAGGAATCTTTAGCAAGTGACAAAGAGTGCTCTAACTCCGCTACGGTAAAGGGTGCGTTGTACGGTTCAGTACAGTCACTATTAAAAGGAAGGACTATCCGCTCGGCAGATTCCTTGAGAGGTATAAAAGCTCTGTCGTAACTATTCGTTTGGCTAGTAGCAGCAAACGAAGTAGCAAGGGCGTCGGCGATATCCTGTTCGCTGGTGTAAATGCGATCCGCTTATGGCAAGGCCGGGAATGATAGTCCGGCGACACTTGCCATACATGCGGCGAACAGCAGTCCACACCCTCTGTACCGGAGTGCGACGGGACAGAGAAGAGACAAAAGTTTCCCACGATGTGCGTTTTGCACAGCGGAGGACAAATCGAGCCCTGGCACGGGAACGCTTAAAAGCTATCAAGTTCTCCTCCGTAGGATGTGAACTGAAGACACGCAGAGCACGCTTCCTTGCTTTAATAGCCAAACTGCATTCCTCGGACCACCAAGGCACAGGAACGTGACGAGGTGTAGTAGAACCACGAGGAATGCTGGAATTCGCTGCGAGCAGGACAGAACAAGTAAAATATTCCACCAGTTCATCGATGGTGGGGAAGACATCGTTGTGAAGGTGAATGAGGGAACGAAATTTCCCCCAGTCAGCCTTGGAAATAATCCAGTGAGGATATCGTGTTGGCACAGGATGGAGAATACATATGTGAATGCTAATGGGAAAATGATCACTGCCAAAGAGGTCGCTGAGCACCGACCAATCAAGGAGTGGCACCAGTGACGGGCTACAGAAGCTCACGTCTAAAGCGGAGTAGGTACCGTAGGCAGATGATAAAAAGGTAGGGGCACCAGTGTTTAATAGAAGTAGGCCAGACATATCACAAACGTCTGCTACAAGGCAACCACGAGCATCGTCAGTGTCGGAGCCCCACAAGGTGTTTTTGGCATTCAGATCACCGAGAAGGAGAAACGGTGGCGGAATCTGTGCCAAGAGAGCCCGAAGTTCGTTCTCGTGTACGACACTGACCGGTGGCAGATAGACATTACAGATAGAGAAAGAAAGGTTCTGCAGCTGTACACGTACCGCTACAGCTTGGAGCGGCGTGTTTAGTGGTATGCTGGTGGCATGGATGGTATTCGCCACCAGAATAGCAACACCACCGCTTGCCCGTCGATCAGCTGCAGAATCATGTCTAAAGGCCACAAATCCACGAAGATAGAGTGCGTGATGAGGTTGCAGATGGGTTTCCTGTAGACAGACGATAGATGGACAGCGTTGAGAAATTAGATGCTGTATGTCCGGAACACGTGCCCGGAACCCATTAACATTCCACTGGATTATTTCCATAGTGAAAAAGGATTAATGGCTAGTCTTCATCTTTTTCTTCTTTTTCACCTTGGCTGACTTAGGTCCAACTATGTGGAAGTCGCCGTCCTCTGGCGATTCCTCGGAGGTGTGCGAGGCAGAGGATCCCCTACGACTCGCAGAGCGAGAGCGGGATCTCTGAGAGGACGTGAGACTACCTGCGCGAACTTTATGTCGCGAACGACTTCCATCGATAGGATCCTTACCGCTTCCTAACGGCTTGGAAACTGTGGTCTGCACGGCGGAAGATGTTTTAGACACTGCGCTTTTTCGACTAACTGTTGGGGTGCTCTCTGGAAGGTCAGTCTGTGTCGAGGCATTTGCAACGGTGACATGTTGCAAGCCGACAGTAGCAACAGGAGGGCGCCGAGCTGCCGACGAATAAGCTAAGGTGGTGGCAGGCTTCAGTTGTTCGAAACGCCGACGCGCTTCTATAAATGTCAGGCGCTCCTTTACCCGCAACTCCTGAATACTCTTTTCGTCCAAGAACTTAGGACACTGACGTGAGCTAGATGGATGGTTACCCCCACAGTTCACACAGCATGGGTCTCGAGTGCAAGCCGTGTCTTCGTGTGCCGGTAAGCCGCAACGTTCACAAGCTGCAGGATGGTTACACGAGGTCCTAGTATGCCCGAATCTCTGACACTGAAAACAGCGCATGGGATTCGGGACATACGGTCGTACTGCAGCACGCTCGTAGCCACAGTAGATGTATTCTGGCAGCTGAGTGCCCTTAAACGTAAGGAATACTGTACGTAAGGCACACTCTTTCCCATCCTGTTTCCGAGTTAATCGGTATGCTTGGCAGACTCGCTGATCAGAGAGGCAGGTGACAATTTCTTCGTTGGAGAGATCGTCGAGGCTGGAAGTGGTTACTACTCCTCTACACGAGTTGAGGGTCTTATGTGGGGCTACCCGGATAGGGTAGGAGCCCAACAAACTCGCCTTCAACAGCTTCTGCGACTGATCTCCATTCATCACCTCGATCAATAACGTGCCATCTCTCAATCTGGTTGCGTTTTTAACCGGGCCACAGATCCTATCGACTTCCTTTTTAATATAGAACGGGCTAATGTCCTTCATCGTCTTACCTTCACATTGCAAGGTCAGCACCAAAAAACTGTCAATGAGGGAGGGTTTGCGCGGAGACATGATTATTTGGACCCCCATCCGGAACCGTCGGCGTCAGCCTGCCATCCGGGGGTCAAAGGATAAAAGACACCAAAATCTCCACGGTCTGTGCCGCCATGGAGACCCCTCCATGACTGACCTCAAGGCGTACTTCAGAGGAGCTACCCTCCGATCTCCACTGCTTGTCCGCATGGGTAAACCGTTCACCACGTGACACCCCGGTTTTATGCCCCCACCACAGGAATAACCGCCTGTGGCTCCCCGCTTTAGCACACGCTGCCTCAACGGAGTCAGCGTGGATTCAGGGGACTTCGGGTTGATTACACCGGGGCTCCGTCAGCGGTAACACGTCCGGCCGGTGATACTAACCCGACGGCACACGGCCGTCGGGAGATTAACACCGGCCGTGCCCTCAAGGAGCTACGTGGGTGTACTTGACGTGTGGACGGGCTCCGCACCTAAGGCTACACATGGGGGCAGTGTGAAGGGTCCGCACAACCTTCGCGCCTGAGACCTCCGAAGAGCACACAAGTCGGGGGCCGCGCTGAAAACCGTGGGACAGGACCACGGAGATAGGAAAGATCCCTGCTGGTGAGACAGGAGTTATAAATCTAGGAACTTACAAACTAATAATCAGAATAAACCTAGAAGAGGAAGAGGGTGATGTAAAAAGCAACATAAAACGCTGCACGTGGCACAGTTAATGAAGGTGGAGGGGGTGAAGTGATAGTGAGCAGCTCGGGGCCCCGGGTGCGCCAAACCCGGACCTACCGTGGTAGGTTCCCCTGGGGGAGTTTGATTTCGGAGTCCTCTTCTCCTAGATGAGTCGTCGACCAAGACTAACGAGCCTCATCTACCCGTTGGAATGTTCTTAGCTTCCCCTCACCTCTTGCCTACCAGTGGTCACGAAGACTCACTTAGTAGGCCGTCTGGATCGGGTACTGAGCCCCTCCGCCACGGCAAGGCGACACTCCTTCGGAGGGGCTCCCTTGTAGATGATGCAGAATGGCGTGGCGTTGAGCCTGTCGATGAGTTCCGGGGCGGCTTTGCCAAATCTTGAGGGCAGCAACACTTCTGTATCGTCTTCTAGTTTCACAACGGTTCTTGCACCGTGAACGGTATCGATGGACCTTACGCTGTGCATACGGTAAGGAACATTTTGACGCAGCGAGGATACGCTGAGAATGTTGCAGCTGCTGGAAAGTTCTTCAAGTTGCCGCAGAGCGTCCATTGGTGCACAAAATGCAGTGTTTAACAAGTGGCGCAGGACCGTCGATGCGTGTTGAATGAGAAGGCAGGTTCCAGTGAAGCTTGCACCTTCTAAATGGAGAATACAGTTGCTGTGCTTCTGCGGGTAACTGGTTCCACACGAGATCGACGTCCGCTGGCGGGTAACGCTGGTAGATAGCTTCACCGTTCCGAAGAATCAATCGCTGTTCTGTAGGCAGTAGAACTTGAAGACGTCTACCGTTGTCGACGAACTTTAAGAAGACTTGGAAACAGCCGCACGACATGCGCTGATTCTGCAAGCGTATTTTCGCAGAAATTCCTTAATTTGGCGATTGAGTTGGGTGAAGTCTTCGTAGAAACCTAGGTAGCAGCACTGGCACAGATGGTGAGACGCCCCCGGAGTTGGCAGCTGCACGTCGGATGAAAGCAGAAAGAACAATGAAACACCGTGCAGGGTTCTGCCATCATGCCACGCCGAACGCTGAACACAAACTGAGTGATAAACTTTGGCGGTTAGCCTTATGTAAAGGCAGGAAGTAGGGGAAAGAGGAAGTGTTTGAATGGCAGGAAGCGAGGACGGTTGGAAATCAGGCAGGAAGTTGTTTGATTAGCGGTTGGAAATTTTACACGAAGTTGTTAATTGGCAGGAAGTGAGGACGGTGGGAAAGTACACAGGAAGTGTTGGCCGTGGGAAATTCATTGCAAGAGATCGTGCGTTACGACGGTGGGGGAATTACACGGCCCCCACCAAACGGTGTTCTTGCGATAGGGAATGGGTTTGTTTCTCTTTCTTCTTCTAGGTTTTTCTTGTTTTTCTTCTTCTTCGGCGAGAAGGCGTTGTTGTTCTACGCTGAACATCCACTCGCCATTGAGAAACTCGGAGATGATGAGAGGCGGATGTTGCCCGAGATGCACGTCCAAGCACCTGCCGAAGCACATGTAGTCTTCGTTTCTCGCTTTCAGTATTTCTTCCGGGGTGGCGTCGGGTTGTTCAAAGAAGACGATGGACAGTTCTCTCTTGGGAAAAAATTCAAACAGGTCATCGGGATAATCCTCGTCGTCGGTAGGCCATTCGCTCGCTTTGAACCGAATGGATTCGAAGCTCGTGTTGCATAGGGGTCTATCCAGGAGAAAGTGTCCAATTTTGGTAAAAAGTAAAAGCATTATTTTTCATAACTAACTAAACTAAACTTATAAGAAAAGCATTGAAGTTTATGTTTTGGACAGTAAAGTTGTCGACAGAAGTTGTTTATATAAGATATTGCTCTATAAAGCTAAGATGAAAATGTATGAGAAAATTTCCTAAAAATGTTGCAACTTGTATGACTTCTAAGAGCTTATATTTAGCTCATCTTGAGAATGTTTTTTCTTTAACAATTTCATAATACCATTGTCTTTAGTTACGCAATATGCATTTCTGGTTTAAACAGCAATATTTAAGAAAAACAATATCCTGAAATTAGCTCTCCCTCATTGTCCGGATACTAACAAAATTGTAGAAATGTTTCAAGAACTTCCTGGAAAATATGGACATTTGATTGCAGCTTCTAAAACTGCTAATCCTGTCTTCTTAAGAGATGGCAGTAGCTATCATGTTTGTAGTGTTTCATAACCAACCAATTGCAATTCTTATTGTGTCCAGATACTAACGTTTTTGCAGCCATTTTGCTTTAACCTCTGGTTATACACAAAGCTTGTTCTCTTACAGCTGTTATTTTTCTTAAAGATTGTGGGTTGTACACAACAATTAAGCGTTGGTAAGTTAATTTTAATTATAACTACATATTATATTTTGGAGTACAACTAATTTACAAATAGTTTTATTTATTACTTCCAATGTTGCTGTATGTCCAGGTGTTGCAGCATGGTGAAAACAAATGCAGAGAGACAGAAGCAGAACATGAAAATACAGAAGAATGATGCTGATTAATTCAGGGGGTGGATTTCGATGACCTAAAAATGCTTGAAAAATGACCGATAAAATGACTTTAAAATTCAGTGAAAATGACCTAATCATCTTAAAAAAATGACCTAAAAATTGGCTTTCCTAACAGGTACTAATTAAAACTTATAAATTAAAGAGTATTGAATTAATACGCGTACATAATTAATTTTCAACATTAAAAAGTATAAAATAAGAACAAAATTCACGAATTAACTAGCAATTGAGTATACCTAAAATAAATTTATTATGAAAAATTAAAATCATACTTTAAATTAACAGCTGTCCACTCCATTGCAGTAAATAACGGTGTACATTCGAAGATTCTCGAATGTGAAGGAACGACGGTTGTCGGCAAGGACATTGTTGTACATCGAGAAACTTCTTTCCACTTACGCACTTACTACAGGAGCATATTTGAATAGTGACAAGTCGCTGGGTGTCAATTCCTCTTGTATCTCCACAGATTTAAAACTTTCCCCTAGAAGTACTTTAACTATTGTGCAAAGAGTTTTGGATCTTGGATTTTTTTGTAACACATTTGTAAATTTCTTTACAATATTCTTATCAATTTCACCAGCCACGATGTTGAATGCATCTTCAACTTTTTTTAACCAAAGCTATAGCCTGGGCTAGTGCAATGCCCCTTTGTTGAAGATTTTGAATCATATATGGTAAGCAACCAAAGTTTAACTTGATATAAGCTAACTGCCCCTCTAATTCACTATCATTAAACAACTGTTGGACTACCTCAATCGCTCTAGCATCTTTTGAGTCAAGGGAATTTACAAAGGACTTCACTGTTTGAACATGTTCGCAAAAATAAAAACAAGCTTGTAGCCATGAGCCCCATCGTGTTATTACTGGTTGTGGAGGTAACGGAACACCAGGGAAATGAGATTTGAAATTTTCTCTGCGTGTGGGGGATTTGACAAATATCTTTTTAGTATTTTAAATAAGCGCATCTACTTGCGGAAATTATGACCTCACTTCTTCCGCCACGCTGTGAAAGGCATGTGCCAAACAGGTTGCATGCATCATTCGTGGATAAAAATCCTTGATTGATTTTGCCGCTTTAACCATATAAGGGGTGGCATCAGTAATAAAAAGCAGCACGTCCTCATACCGGATCCCATTCGGCCAAAGCAATGTCATGGAATTAGCGAACAGAATACATATGCTTGAATGATTTACTTTCTTTAACACTTCAGAAGTTAGCAAAAATATTTTACCTGGTCCATTCAGCTCTAGCGTCCCTACTATTACATTGGCCAAGAACCGACCTTCACTGTCCGTGCTTTCATCAATGGAGACATATTTTCTTTCCTGTGATGTACTCTCTTACATTTCGCATAGTTTCTTCGTAGCACAATGGAATGTAATTCTTTCTTAATGTTGACTCGTCCGATGAACAGCGCCCCATGTGATGTTCCAGAAAGTTTTTCAGCTTACCGTTATTTAGCTTTCTTAGAGGAATATTTGCAGACACAAACACGTCACATAACTCCTTAAAAAACTTGGAACCTGTGCCAACATTTGATCCTACACTCTCAGAAATCAGCATTTGCACATTATTGCGCTTCTTAGTTTTCCACAGCCCGCTTATGTTTATCACGTCCGATATGCTGCTGCACTCTAAATCGTTTCTCAGCTGCTACCTTAATTCCACAAGGCTTACAAAACAATATGAAACCATCTGTAGAAAATACTTCCTCCCCAAACTCGTTTACAATATTCTTTAATCTTGTTGCAACACTGGGCTTTACTTTCGGCATAGTTGTATGGCACACCTAGATGCAAAACTACACTGTTACAAATCGGCTAGTTTACTGACCCATGTGCACAGGTGTAACTCCAAGAAGTGCGAGGCAATGAAAAAAGGAAATTTAAAAATTATTAATGTCCCAATATGTTTTAAAAATGACTGGAAAATGCCTTAAAATATTTTAAAATTACCTAAAACGTTAAAATAGAGAAAAATGACCAAAAAGGAAAAAAGATGACATTTCATCAGAATCCGCGCCCTGCTGATTGTAAACTCAAGCGGAAAACGATGAGGAAATATAGGGAAAAAAGGAAAAGTGCAGAAACATCAACAGAACGTGGTCTGCGAAGAGCTAAAGATGCAGAGAGGAAAAGGCTCAGTCGGGCTGCTAAAAAGGAAACTGTTTTATCTAACAAGTTCAACAAAATCTCTCCTGCTGCAGTGGGAAAGGCTTTGAAAAAGGCAAGCAAAGCAATGCCTAAGAGTCCAGGAAAAAAGTAGATTATGTTAAAAAGTTGGCTGAAATGTGTGGAGTTAAAGTGATTGAAGGTCCAAGTGAAATAGAGACAAACTGTGTGATGAGAATATTAAGACTGTTGTTGAGTTTTATAACAATGATGAAATGAATCCGGTTGACTCTGGTAAGAAGACTGCTTGTGTTAAGAGTTTGGGCAGTAGCACCAAAGAGTGAGTGAGTGAGTGAGTGATTAGGGTTTAAGGGCCCGTCGACAGCTAGGTCATTAGAGCCCCAAGTCAAAAGATAAAAAACGGATAAAACTCACCACCACTTAAAACTCAAAGTTAAATAGTAAAACGCAAGCTAAAACAGCCAAAAGCTAAAACAGTTGAAACTTAAAAACTTGTCTAAAAAGTATGCTCAAAATAGTTAAAAGAGTGTAAAATGATCTAAAAAGGTAAGCAGATAAAACGTAAAAGGTAAAAAGTAAAACCACGCAATAAAATTTAAACTTGCTTACCAAAGCCAATGCTGCCGACAAACCGCAGCACTGAATCCACAGCTACCGGGTCGTCGCCTAACATCGTCTTTAAACTAGAACCCAGGCCAAACAACTGGCGCTCGCGATTGTAGCGCGGACAATCAACTAGGACATGGGCCACAGAGAGCTGAACGCCACAGGTGGGACATACCGGCGCCGGCTCACCACGCAGATAGTGTCCATGCGTGATGCGCGTGTGACCTATTCTCAGGCGGGCCAAGATGACTTCCGCCCGCCTGGTATCCCTTGAAGATGTTATCCAAGGTTGCACCGTTTCCTTGATTGTCCGCAGTTGGGTGCCAGTGATGTCTAATGGTTCCCATGATTGTTGCCAGACATATAAAAGATGGCGACGGAAGTACCGTTGTACATCAGTGTAGGGAAGACTGCGTGTAAAAATCTCCGGCAAACGGCAGGCAGACTTAGCAGCCTCGTCAGCCGCTTCGTTGCCGGGAATGCCCACGTGGCCTGGGGTCAAAGTAAAAACTATCTGGTATCCACGCGAGAGTAACTGCGAAACGAGTGTCTGAATTTTCATAATTAATGCTGACGTGCCAACAAACTGTTGCAATGCCTGCGGTGCGCTCAGAGAGTCGCAGCAGATGATAAAACTTCCAGGATCGGAACTGGAGATAAAAAGGACGAAATAAAAGATTGCAAACAGCTCGGCGGTAAAGACGGAACTCAAGTCTGGAAGACGGTATTTGTGAGTCTTACCGTTATGCACAAAACTACACCCTGTAGCCCCATCCACCTGGGAACCATCGGTAAATACAGGAGTGTAATTCCGGTAACGTTCCAGGATCTCGGTGAAAAGCTGACAATACACCGATGGAGGGGTAGCTAACTTAGCATTCGTCGAAAGCTCCAGGTCGAACTGGGCACGCTGTAATTGCCATGGCGGACAGCGGCCAAGAGAATACCGTTCGACAGCAGGCATGCGGAGCGCGTGTGCACTAAGCAGCTCGCGAAACCGAATACCGCTTGGGCGAGAGATCGTGCTATTCCGAAGATAACGGTGAGCGAGTTCCGGGCGCAATACAGGATTAAAAGACGGGTGACCAGGATGGGCTGCCAAACGGGCCACGTAAGAACACAGTAAAAACGAGCGCCGAATAGAAAGTGGAGGTTCACTAGAGTCAGCATACAGACACTCTACACGACTAGTGCGGAAAGCTCCAGTAGCTAGACGGATACCAGCATTATGTACAGTATTTAAAAAACGAAGTTTAGAGGCGGACGCTGCGCCATAAATAAAACTGCCGTAATCTAGTTTGGACCTCACCAATGAACGATACAGCCTCAACATGACAGTGCGATCGCCGCCCCAAGATACTCCAGATAAAACCCGGAGTATTCGAAGCGAACGATCGCAAGAGGCACGAAGTTGACCAATGTGGTGCTCCCATGTGAGTTTGCTGTCGAGGTGAAGGCCCAAGAACTTGATGTGCGAAACAAACGGCAGGGGTGTGTCACGCAAATACAGTTCTGGAGGAGGATGTACACCACGAAGTCGATGAAAGTGGACACATTGTGTTTTCGTAGGGGAGAACTTAAAACCGGCGTGAAGGGCCCAGTCGGCGATAGAGGATATGGTCAACTGCAGTTGACGTTCTATGTGCTCAAGACTATAAGATCGATAATAGATCGCAAAATCGTCAACGTACAGTGACATCGGTATTCCCCTACGAACAACATTAGCAATGCCGTTAATGGCAACTGCAAAGAGCGTTACACTAAGAATCGACCCCTGGGGCACACCATTTTCCTGAATCCTCTCTCGTGAGAACGTATTACCAATGCGGACACGAAAGCGGCGCAGGGCTAAAAAATTAAAAAGAAATATTGCTAAAAAACCTCGCAAACCATACCCGTGAAGAGTACGGAGAATACCATGACGCCATGTGGTATCGTAGGCCTTCTCCAGATCGAAGAAGACACCCACGACATGCTGCTTCAAAAGAAAGGCATTTTGGATGTAGGCTTCCATGCGTGTCAGATTGTCGACACTGGAGCGATGGCGACGAAAACCGCACTGAACATTGCTCAGCACGCTATTCGTCTCTAGCCACCACACTAAGCGAGTGTTGATCATCCGTTCAAAGGTCTTGCAGACGACACTCGTCAGGCATATAGGGCGGTAGCTAGAGGGAAGTGTACGGTCTTTTCCTGGTCGAGGGATAGGGATCACAACACCCTCTCGCCAGGAAGACGGAAAAACCTGCTGAAGCCAGATGCGGTTATAGATGCTCAACAGGAAAGAACGAGCCGGAGGTGGAAGATGAAGCAGCATTTGGCGGTGGACGTCATCAGGACCAGGAGAAGAGTCGTGAGCGAGGGACAAAGAATGCGCCAGTTCCGCTTCAGTAAAAGGTGCATTGTAGGATTCACTACAATCACTGTTAAAATTTAGGCTTATCCGCTCCGCAGATTCCTTAATCAGTAAAAAGGCTCCGTCGTAGCTTTGAGTTTGGCTAGCACTGGCGAAAGAATCGGCAAGGGCGTCGGCGATATCCCGCTCGCTGGTGTATATGGAGCCCTGTACGGCAAGACCGGGGATGATCGTCCGGCGACACTTGCCGTACATACGCCGGATGGTAGTCCACACCTTCTGGGCCGAACTGCGACGTGAAAGGGAAGACACGTACGATTCCCAGGATGTGCGTTTTGCATTGCGCAATACAAAGCGAGCCCTTGCACGAGAACGTTTAAAAGCAATAAAATTCGCCTCCGTAGCGTGTATGCGGAAAACACGCAGAGCACGCTTACGTGCTTTAATAGCCAAACGGCATTCCTCGGACCACCAAGGCACAGGGACGTGACGTGGTGTAGATGAACCCCGAGGAATACTGGATTTTGCTGCGAGCAGGACAGAACAAGTAAAATATTCCACCAGTTCATCGATGGTGGGGAAGACATCGTTGTGAAGGTGAATGAGGGAACGAAATCTCTCCCAGTCAGCCTTGGAAATAATCCAGTGAGGATATCGTGTTGGCACAGGATGGAGAATAGATATGTGAATGCTAATGGGAAAGTGATCACTGCCAAAGAGGTCGCTGAGCACCGACCAATCAAGGAGTGGCACCAGTGACGGGCTACAGAAGCTCACGTCTAAAGCGGAGTAGGTACCGTAGGCAGATGATAAAAAGGTAGGCGCACAAGTGTTTAATAGAAGTAGGCCGGACATGTCACAAACGTCTGCTACAAGGCAGCCACGAGCATCGTCAGTGTCGGAGCCCCACAAGGTGTTTTTGGCATTCAGATCGCCTAGAAGAAGAGACGGTGGCGGAATCTGTGCCAAGAGAGCCCGAAGTTCGTTCTCGTGTACGACACTGACCGGTGGCAGATAGACATTACAGATAGAGAAAGAAAGGCTCTGCACCTGTACACGTACCGCTACAGCTTAGAGCGGCGTGTTTAGTGGTATGCTGGTGGCAGGGATGGTATTCGCCACCAGAATAGCAACACCACCGCTTGCCCGTCGATCAGCTGCAGAATCATGTCTAAAGGCCACAAATCCACGAAGATAGAGTGCGTGATGAGGTTGCAGATGGGTTTCCTGTAGACAGACGATAGATGGACAGCGTTGAGAAATTAGATGCTGTATGTCCGGAACACGTGCCCGGAACCCATTAACATTCCACTGGATTATTTCCATAGTGAAAAAGGATTAATGGCTAGTCTTCATCTTTTTCTTCTTTTTCACCTTGGCTGACTTAGGTCCAACTATATGGAAGTCACCGTCCTCTGGCGATTCCTCGGAGGTGTGCGAGGCAGAGGATCCCCTACGACTTGCCGAGCGAGAGCGGGATCTCTGAGAGGACGTGAGACTACTTGCGCGGACTTTATGTCGCGAACGACTTCCATCGATAGGATCCTTACCGCTTCCTAACGGCTTGGAAACTGTGGTCTGCACGGCGGAAGATGTTTTACACACTGCACTTTTTCGACTAACTGTTGGGGTGTTCTCTGGAAGGTCAGTCTGTGTCGAGGCATTTGCAACGGTGACAAGTTGCAAGCCGACAGTAGCAACAGGAGGGCGCCGAGCTGCCCACGAATAAGCTAAGGTGGTGGCAGGCTTCAGTTGTTCGAAACGCCGACGCGCTTCTATAAATGTCAGGCGCTCCTTTACCCGCAACTCCTGAATACTCTTTTCGTCCAAGAACTTAGGACACTGACGTGAGCTAGATGGATGGTTACCCCCACAGTTCACACAGCATGGGTCTCGAGTGCAAGCCGTGTCTTCGTGTGCCGGTAAGCCGCAACGTTCACAAGCTGCAGGATGGTTACACGAGGTCCTAGTATGCCCGAATCTCTGACACTGAAAACAGCGCATGGGATTCGGCACATACGGTCGTACTGCAGCACGCTCGTAGCCACAGTAGATGTACTCTGGCAGCTGAGTGCCCTTAAACGTAAGGAATACTGTACGTAAGGCACACTCTTTCCCATCCTGTTTCCGAGTTAATCGGTATGCTTGGCAGACTCGCTGATCAGAGAGGCAGGTGACAATTTCTTCGTTGGAGAGATCGTCGAGGCTGGAAGTGGTTACTACTCCTCTACACGAGTTGAGGGTCTTATGTGGGGCTACCCGGATAGGGTAGGAGCCCAACAAACTCGCCTTCAACAGCTTCTGCGACTGATCTCCATTCATCACCTCGATCAATAACGTGCCATCTCTAAGTCTGGTTGCGTTTTTAACCGGGCCACAGATCCTATCGACTTCCTTTTTAATATAGAACGGGCTAATGTCCTTCATCGTCTTTCCTTCACATTGCAAGGTCAGCACCAAAAAACTGTCAATGAGGGAGGGTTTGCGCGGAGACATGATTATTTGGACCCCCATCCGGAACCGTCGGCGTCAGCCTGCCATCCGGGGGTCAAAGGATAAAAGACACCAAAATCTCCACGGTCTGTGCCGCCATGGAGACCCCTCCATGACTGACCTCAAGGCGTACTTCAGAGGAGCTACCCTCCGATCTCCACTGCTTGTCCGCATGGGTAAACCGTTCACCACGTGACACCCCGGTTTTATGCCCCCACCACAGGAATAACCGCCTGTGGCTCCCCGCTTTAGCACACGCTGCCTCAACGGAGTCAGCGTGGATTCAGGGGATTTCGGGTTGATTACACCGGGGCTCCGTCAGCGGTAACACGTCCAGCCGGTGATACTAACCCGACGGCACGCGGCCGTGCCCTCCAGGAGCTACGTGGGTGTACTTGACGTGTGGACAGGCTCCGCACCTAAGGCTACACATGGGGGCAGTGTGAAGGGTCCGCACAACCTTCGCGCCTGAGACCTCCGAAGAGCACACAAGTCGGGGGCCGCGCTGAAAACCGTGGGACAGGACCACGGAGATAGGAAAGATCCCTGCTGGTGAGACAGGAGTTATAAATCTAGGAACTTACAAACTAATAATCAGAATAAGCCTAGAAGAGGAAGAGGGTGATATAAAAGGCAACATAAAACGCTGCACGTGGCACAGTTAATGAAGGTGCAGGGGGTGAAGTGATAGTGAGCAGCTCGGGGCCCCGGGTGCGCCAAACCCGGACCTACCGTGGTAGGTTCCCCTGGGGGAGTTTGATTTCGGAGTCCTCTTCTCCTAGATGAGTTGTCAACCAAGACTAACGAGCCTCATCTACCCGTTGGAATGTTCTTAGCTTCCCCTCACCTCTTGCCTACCAGTGGTCACAAAGACACACTTAGTAGGCCGTCTGGATCGGGTACTGAGCCCCTCCGCCACGGCAAGGCGACACTCCTTCGGAGGGGAGCACCAAAGACATTGTGGCCCGACGACACATGCTCTTTACAATTACCGAAGCATATAACTTATTCAGGGAACAGCATGCAGAGGTGAACATTAGTTGCAGTAAATTTGCAGAGCTACGTCCTGTGCATGTAAAACCATACTGACATACCACACAATGTATGTTTGTGTCGGTACCATGAGAACTTTGAAAATTTGCAATCACTGCTTTCCAATTACTTTCCTAGTTTTGGAACTTTCAGTGTCCAGTTCATTCAACACACTGTTTGTGATCCAAGTGACAAGAACTGTTTGACCTATAATTGTGACATTTGCAAATTAAAGATTACCACTCTGTTTGAGGACTGTCAGAATGATGAACAGTGCAGTCTTATAGTACACTACCGCCAGTGAAAAATAGTAGACAAGAGATTTGAGTACATTTTAGTGGAAGAAGGGCTGAGTGATGTGCTGGATGAACTTAGTGAACAACTGCCATTTTTTAAGGTTCATGTACTTAATCAAGAACAGTCACAAAAATGTTTCAAATCTGCGAAGATGTCACCTGAAAATGTTAAGATCCAAATAGATTTTGTTGAAAACTATTCTTGTAACTACCAGGATGAAATACAGTCAAATCCCCAGGTATCATTATTCACTGCTGTGATGTGGTATGGGATACATACATGTGACAGTTATGTTGTAGTTTCTGACATTTCACATGCTCGGTATTGTGTTGACACATTTCTCCGTGCTGTACTAACAGATCATCAAAACAAAAAATCCATCGATGAAGTATTTACATATATTCTCAGACGGAGCTGCATCGCAGTTTAAACAGAAATATAATTTTGCAAATGTCACCCTCTTAAAACAAAATTTGAATTTGGAAAGTCTTAAGTGGACATTTTTTTGCTTCATCCCATGGTAAAGGGGCATTGGTGCAGTAGCAAAACGCCATGCATGGAATAGTGTACAATCGAAGAGAACAGTCATCCGTAATGCTGATACATTCCGTGATTGCTGCCAATAACTGAACATCACTGCAATTTCTGTCCCAGCAAACAAAATTGAATCTGCAAAGAAGGAACTTGATGAAAAATGGGAAGGTGTGATTGCACTTAAGGGCACACAAAAAATCCACCAGATCATGGCAATTTCTCCATATGTTGTTGGATATAAGCTGTATGCATTGGACTTGGAGGAAAACATAATGGTTGCTAACATGAGAAGTTTGAAATAAGTGCAAACAGTGAATGACAATAACACCCAAATCAAACTCTTCATTTTGCAAGAAAAGTCATTATTATAATTATTATCATTATTGTTAGTGTTAGTGTTGTTGTTAGGCTAGGTTTTGTTTAATAAATGTGCCTCTGTAATATGTAGTGCACTTTTGTGTGGTTTCTCAATGTTTTAAATCATTTTCTGAGGCAGGTAATATCAAGATGGATCATTTACTGCAGTGAGGAATATTTGCCAACATACTAACGTCCTAATACTAACGCACCTCTTTGTGTTTATTAAATGTTCTATTATAATACCAATGTTGTAGTATAAATGAATATAATCCATTACAAAACAAAAGTTTCGTATAAGGTTATTAAATGATCAAACGGTCAATATGTTATTAAACTGAGGAGAAATACCATTTATATTTACTCACATTTTTATACCTCGTTTCCTCGTCCAGATACTAACACAAACCTTACAGATGTATATATTTTATATAATCTGATAAAATGCTAATGAAGCAATGTAAACTGAAGATTGCGAAGGTAACCAATTTGTTTACACCAGAAACTTGACTCCTAAGTTCATATCTAGTGACTTAATTAAGGTTTTATTACTGAGAAATCTAAGAAACGTCCGGATACTACCACTGGACAGACCCATAGGACGAAATGAATTCTGGAGTTGCAGCTGTGACATTTGACGGTGATGCATTTTCCGTCGTAGGTGTGATCGACGAAGCGCAGACTATAAGGCGCATTTTTGAAAGGATGGCCTTGCACCTCGTAGTTTTGAAATACCTTCTTTCCTTCGCAGTACATGGAGACGTAGTTTCGGTATCCCATGGTGCTACCACCACGACTGCCAAGAGCCGACTGAGGATTAAGGTTGGGGAATGTTGCGGATGACGTGGGGTTTTAGGAAATGGATTTCTAGAAAGGTCCGGAAATTGGCGCACCGGATGTACTTTGTGAACTGGGTGTAGTTCATGGAATCGAAAGCAATATTTGAGGCGTGCTGGTGAAGGAGGAGCTTGTGGTACGCCATGAGTTGATGTTGCACGTCCGTTTCTTCTTTCTTCTTGTGATACAGGATGTCGGTGATGATACGCTGTAGGTTTTCCAGTGTGTTCCATTCTTGCGGCGTGAGCGAAACGTTGCCGCGGCCTTGCAGGTTTTTGAAGGTGATGTCTAGCTTTCCGAACGCATTCTTGAACACGATGGCGATGTGGTCGCAGAACTGGAATTATCGCAGATCTGCCGCTGGATTGTTTAGGCGCCGATCTATCACAGGTTTGCTTTCCACGAGCTTGTTCCAATCCGTCGAACCCAGCACCACGAAGTGACGTCCGCATCTGGCTATGGTCACCACTAACTGGTGAGGCGTGGAGGGGGAGAATCCCACGCTGACGAACTTGGTCTGCTGTGGGTTCAGGAAGTAGATGTCGGAAAGCGGTCCGGGAGATGAGGGACGATGCTGGGCAGCAGGATCTTCAAAGAGTTGCCTCTTGGCTGCAGGCGACTAGGGCGGCGTTTGCAGGGTACTGAAACAAGAGAGAGAGAGACGAGCGTGTACGCAAGATAAAAATTTTAAAAGACGAAATGGGAGGGAAAAAATGTGGAGGGTTACCTGTTTGGCGTGTGTGCAGGCTCCATGGTTCACTGCGAATAAGGCCGGCGATGACGTGTGTGGCACTTTATAGCAGTGGGAGCGAGTTCTGAAAAGCATATGCGGAGAATGAGAACCACAGACTATAGAAAGGCATTTTTCGTAGATAACATGCGAATAATGGCTTACCTGCAGAGGTTAACAGGACTGACGAGCGTTTTTTTTTTTTTTTTTTAGGTGTTTTGAATGACGTCATCATTATGCTTATAATCTGTGACGTTAAATTTGGAAAAGAATGCGTTTTTGGATAAGCCGGAGCAGCGATGGGTGAGGTAATCGATGACGTAATGACCGCACGTGGTGCTGTCATAGCCTTGCAGCCTTCTGCTATTGTGGGACCAATGCTTGCCGCAACTAGCGTTGTGAAAATTTAGAAAATGGGGCGACAGAGGACCTAGACCGTAGCTGTCGAAATACTCTCCGTGCCCGCTTTGGGAAACAAAGATGCAGACCCAATGCCTTCCTGGCAGGGTGATGGGGTTGGTGTTAGCGACCAAGGCAAATGGAAGCTTTTCGTTGGCGGAAGGTAGCGTGTCGCAGGCGAACACGCCTAAAAAGTGAGGGCGCGTCGAGGGGCAAGAGGGGAGAAAGCGCTCTATTTCAAGCTAGTTCATGATACAAGGATAGAACGGTTGGCATCGATTTCCAGCGTGCGATGCATCTCCGCCAGCACCAGAAGAACGACCGGGTCTGAGAGCTACTTGGCAAAACCCACCCTTATAGACACCGAGCCGTGGCGCTGCCCGGAGATTTTAGATTCGTTGGCGCTCATATCGGCCGTGAGATCGAAAGCCAAGACGGTGCACCCGGTGGGTAGGCCTGTCTAGAGATGGAATGCCCCTCGTCTTTGTAGTGAATGCTGAGACCGTCGTGAAGGCTCTGAAAGCAACGCATAAAGTGCCCCTTTTCGAAGTTTGGCTGAATGGGCTGCGAGGGAACGGGCTGGCCGTTGACGTACAGCTGGAACAGGTTTATGTTGAAGTGTGGCACATTGTAGGGGTTTTTACTGAAATCGCCGTTATAGGACTCGTCGAGCACCATGGCGACCATCACACGCCTGGGAATTTGGCCCGTGAAGACGTCGCTGAAGGTCATGCCGCTAGCCTCTTTGGGAATGCTGAGAGCGTGGAAGCTCACGTCCTTGAGATGGTACTTTGCGTTGCTCATGGTCAGCGCCGCCTGGTGAGCCAAATTGATGGTCGGGGAAGGATTTGTTTGGATTTGGATTTGGTTTAAGGGCGCTCAACTTCTAGGTCATTAGCGCCCTTAAGAGACTCATGGCAATAGCCAGATATAAATTTCACTCAAAAAATAAAAATACTAGCAACAAGAAAAATATACAAAGGTAAAAAGCAGTGGCAATAGCCAGATATGAAACAAAGTGATAAATATGTCCAAAATCAGAAACAGATAATTAAAAATTTTAAATCCTCAAATTTATATTGCACTGCGCTAAAAAATTAAAAACTCTATCAACCGCTGTTTTGTCGTCCGCTAAGACCTCTGCAAGTCTGGCAGGCAGCTGCAGAGAATCCCGAAGGTGCGCTAGAGAGTAACACTCTAGGAGCACGTGGCGAACCGACAAAACGTTGTCACACAGCGGACATAGAGGCGCAGGGTCCCTTTTAAATAGGTAACCATGCGAAAAATTGCAGTGCCCTATTCTTAATCGAGCCAAACTAACCTCCTCGCGACGAGATGTGCGACAGGAAGTTACCCAGTTTATCGGAAGTTCTTTCACTTCTCTAAGCTTATTACCGCGGAGAGCTGACCACTCGTCGTGCCAGGACGACAGCACCGCTCTCCGCACTTCAAGCCTAAAGTCTTCCGAAGTAACACGTGAGATGATAATTCTGGGTTCTGTAGTTGCCGTCTTTGCTGCTAAATCTGCCATTTCATTCCCAGGCAAACCTACGTGACCAGGAATCCATGCACACACCACATCAACACCAGAAGCGTGTAAAACATGGAGGGCATCCTGGATACGTTGTACAATAGGGTGGGGGTTGTACAACTGACAAAGGCTCTGCAGTGCACTAAGGGAATCGCTCAAAATCAGGCAGTCACCTAATTTACGACGGCGAACATACAAAACGGCTCGATAAATTGCATAAAGCTCTGCAGTAAAAATGGAAGTGCTATTTGGAAAACCGAATGTATATGGTTCGGTTCCATAAACATAAGCACATCCAACACCGTTGGTGTTCTTTGATCCATCGGTGTAAATATGCCTACGGTCAGAGTAACCTGACAAAAATTCTAAGAAACACGTGCGGATACTTGAAATAGGCATCGTGGACTTCTGGTGTATGGTCATCCCAAGATCTACATGGGGCGTACCAGATAGCCAAGGGGGGTAAAGTCTCTCACCCTTGGCGAACATCACAGGCAGTTCCACTCCAAGCTTCACTAGGAGCTCTTGGAAACGGAACCCCGCAGGCTTTGGACTAAGGGAGCTATTTCTATATCGTTCTCTTAGCGTGGTGGTGAAAAAAGAAGCGAACGTTGGGTGCTTAGCCATACATCTAAGCGCACAACCATAATTTGCCAAGAGAATCTCACGCCGATATTGCAGAGGAGCTTCTGCGGACTCGGCGTAAAGGCTCACCACTGGGCTTGTTGGAAAAGATCCTGTTGCAATGCGGATGCCCCGATTGTGGACCACGTCTAATCTTCTCAGCACAGATGGTCGTGCTGACGAATAAACAATACACCCATAGTCTAGCTTGGATCGGACCAATGCGCGATATATTCGCAACAAAATTGTCCGATCCGCTCCCCACGATTTGCCATTCAGTACTCGCATAATATTTAGGGAACGGTCACATCTCGCTCTTAGCTGTGCAATATGCGACGACCAACTAAGCTTCCTGTCTAAGATCAAACCCAGGAAGCGCGTCTCTTCTGCGAAGGGAAGTGAATCTGGACCAAATCGGAGCGAAGGTGGTAATCGTCTCCTACGGCGCCAGAAATTAACGCAGATTGTCTTCTCAGTTGAGAAACGGAAGCCGTTTTTCACGCTCCATTCTCTGAGGTTGTCCAAACATTGCTGCAGGCGCCGTTGTAAAAACGCCGTGCGCTGAGAAGTGCAATAGACAGCGAAGTCGTCTACGAATAGGCATGACGAAACTCCAGGTGGAACACATTTCCAGATGGAGTTAATTGCTATAGCAAAGAGCGTGACACTTAGCACCGAACCCTGAGGTACTCCCTCCTCCTGAACAAAAGAATTAGAAAAAACCGAGCCGACCCTTACTCGGAAAAAGCGGTCCTTCATAAACTCCTGAATGAAAAGTGGTAGGCGTCCACGTATGTACCAGGCATACAGGGAACGTAGAATCCCTGCTCGCCAGCACGTATCATAAGCCTTCTCAAGATCGAAAAATATGCCAACGGTTTGACAGTTCTTCATAAAGCCGTCCATTATCTGTGTCGATATTGACACAAGATGGTCAACAGTTGAACGGCGTCGTCGAAAACCACACTGGATGTTAGTCAGTAGGTTACGACTTTCTAACCACCATACCAATCGTCCATTGATCATGCGTTCCATCACCTTGCAAACGCAACTGGTGAGGGAAATAGGACGATAGCTGGAGGGAAGATGACGGTCCTTCCCAGCCTTCAAGATGGGAATAACGGTGGCCTCCCGCCAATTTTCTGGGAGTATACTGTCAACCCAAACACGGTTATAGACCTCGAGCAGGAATGCCTTACCTTCAGGAGAGAGCTGTTGTAACATTTGTACATGAATACCGTCCGGTCCTGGTGCTGAACATCGCGAAGATTTCAGGGAATACTCCAGCTCTGCCATGGTGAAAAGGCGATTGTAATCTTCTACGTTTCTAGAACGAAACGAGAAGCCTTGAGATTCCACCTGAGTTTTAATTGGAAGGAACTCAGGGGAGTAGTTTTCCGAGCTAGACACTTGTGCGAAAGCACTGCCAAAGGTATTGGCCACTTCAAATGAATCAACAACAGCTCCTGTGGCTGTTTTTAGTCCCGCTATTGGTATTTGGGTCGTTTTAGCTGCAACACGCCTTAATCTATCCCACACAACCGAGGAAGGTGTGTGTCGGTTAAATGAAGCTACAAATTTGCTCCATGATGACTTTTTGCTATCCTTAATGACTTGTCTGGACCTGGCGCGCATTTTCTTGTATTCGATTAGGTTTTCCAAAGTAGGGTGACGTTGGAAAACCCTAAGTGCACGCCTTCGAGCACGAATGGCATTCCGACATTCTTCCGTCCACCAGGGGACGGGAAATCGACGAGGGTGTGTAGTCGACCGCGGAATCGATTGTTCAGCAGCAGAGAGAATCGTCTCCGTGAGATGCTGCGCCAAATTATTCACTGAGTCGTGCTCGTTGTACGTAAAGACAGCCAACTGGGTGTAAAGGTTCCAGTTGGCATGGTCCAAACGCCATCTGGGCATTCGTGTGGAATATGTATGTTGCGTCAAGAGACTAATAAGACATGGGAAGTGGTCACTAGAGTGTAAATCAGAGATGACATTCCATTGTAAGGAGACTGCCAACTGAGGTGAACAAACTGCAAGATCAAGGTGTGAGAAGGTGCTGTGGGAGTCCGAAATGAATGTAGGCTCTCCAGTGTTGAGGAGAGCTAGGTTGTGACTGTCCAAGAAATCGGAAATGAGTTTACCTCTCGCACAAGCGCGACTTGAACCCCAAAGTGGGTGGTGCGCATTGAAGTCTCCCACCAACAGAAACGGTGTTGGCAACTGGGAAACTAGATCTTCTAAATCAATGTGCGAGAGGTCATGGGACGGAGGCAAATATATATTGCAGATGGTGAAACGGATGTCTGGCAGTACAATACTTATTGCAACTGATTGGATATCAGACTGTATTGGTACAGATTGCATATAAATGTCATCTCTCACAAGTATCATAGCGCCGCCATGTGCCGGAACACCCTCTTCTGGTGTAACATCACACCGTACTGGGGTGTATCGCCTTAGATGGAAAGCGTCTTGAGGACGCAGCTTAGTCTCTTGCAAACATGCGACCAGAGGTTCGTTTTCTTTGAGCAAGAGCTCAAGTTCTGGCCTTTGAGTTCGAATGCCACGTATGTTCCAATGTAAGATAGCCATATTAGTATGTGTGTGGGATAAATATTGCAAGGTGACAGTGTATTACCTTGTAGTAGGCGGTGGCCGGTTCAATTTAGCCCTTTTGTGATCTTTTGGGCTCACACTCTTTTCACATTTATCCTGCCTCTTTTTCACTGGGTTTCTCCCAGTATAGGCAGGATCTTCTTGCATCTCCTCTACCGAGGAGGTGCGTATTCCCATAGCAAATTTCGGTTCGAGAGCCTCGAACCGATTGCTCGTGGATACCGGCGAAGATGAAAGCTGCCGGTCTGTGTCCATCCCGGAGGAATCCTCAGAAGAGGATCTTCGGGGGGATGAACGCTGGCTCTTCTTTCCCTTTGGTTGAGTGGGAACAGACACGTTTTCTTCTTTGAGGAAGTCAGTTCTTACATATTGTTTCTTAAATTTCTTCGGTGATGTAACATAAACAACGGGCTCATTCTTGCCATTGTTGTAGACTGGCAATTTAGACGGTGACCTTGTAGATGTGTTCTTTTCCTTTATGGACTTGGTAGGAGACGTAGATTTACCTGTAGATGTTGAAGGCTTTGGAACTGTTCTTGCTACGATAATTTTTTGTGAAATTGTGGCCCCGGTTTGATCGCTGGTTTGTGTAGCGATTTCCCGCTTCTCTGCCGGCCTAGCTACAACAGAGCGATAGGTACCGGACTTTGGAAGGGGGGGCTGTCGGATACGCAGGAGTTTCCGAGCTTCTGAGAAGGACACCTTCTCTTTGACTCGGATTTCCTGGATCGCCCTTTCCTCTATAAACCGGGGGCACTCTCGCGAATTGGCTGGATGTTCGCCGCTGCAGTTCACACAACTGGGAGGCAATGAACATGGAGCGTCGTGAAGGACGCCTCCGCAGTTGACGCAAGAAGCCGTTCTGTTACACAGTTCACTTGTGTGTCCAAAATGGTTACACTTAAAGCACCGGATTGGGTTCGGGATGTATGGCCTTACTTCTATAGCTTCGTATCCTGCCCTAATTCTTTGAGGGAGATCTACCCGATCAAAGGTCAGGAACAGGGTACGAGTAGGCTTCAATTCACCGCTTTCTTTGCGATGAACCCGATACACACAGGTAACACCTTGATCTTCTAGGTTTTCCTTAATCTCTTCAACACTGAGTCCGTCTAATGCGCGGGTATTGACGACACCGCGTGACGAGTTCAACGTCTTATGTAGGTCAACACGTATTGGATAGCTGGCCAACAGGTTTGCTTTCTGTATTTTAGCTGCCTGTTCTGCTGAATGCGCTTCTACTAGAAGCGTGCCATTACGCGATCTAGTGCATGATTTCACTGGACCAGCTATCTTATCCAGGCCCTTCTGGATTACAAATGGACTCACCGAAAGAAACTTTTTTCCTTCCTCAGTTCTCGAAATGACTAAGTAGCGAGGACCACAGGACTCAACTACTTCCTTTACACTTGACTTCAGGTATTTTTGTTTATTTTGAGTTTTTTGTGAACTCATGGCGCTTTAATCCTCCACCATTGCAAATGTCTCCGATGGCATGCTCACATCCTGGGCGCCACCCCGGCTTAGGTGAGAGTCCTGGCCTGGACCTTGCTCACCCTAGGGTCTCACCTCCCAATGTATAGACAGAGGGACCCAATCGCCTTCAGGAGTGCATCAGCTCATGCAATGGCCCCTCCCCGGGACTGACCTTTATCAGCGGATACGCACACAGATCCTACATGATAACCAGGGGCTGGGACTTACGCTATTACCCAGTCACCCCTTGCGTCACCCGCGCGTAGGTTATCCATCAGACTGTGTACAGGGAGGTATCAGGTGGGAGGTCAAACACAAAGGTGGACCAAAGTTGATTGGGCGTTTGGCATGTGCTCTCTCACCTCTTGGAGGAACCCAATCGAGAGTATGGCTCGGGGCCCCGGGTACGCCAAACCCGTACCTACCATAGTAGGAGCCCCTGGGGGAGTTTGATTTCGGAGTCCTCTTCTCCTAGATGAGTCGTCAACCAAGACTAACGAGCCCCATCTACCCGTTTGGAATGTTCTTTGCTTCCCCTCACCTCTTGCCTACCAGTAATCAAAATGACACTTAGTAGGCCGTCTGGCTCAGGTACTGAGCCCCTCCGCCACGACAAGGCGACACTCCTTCGGAGGGGTCGGGGAAGGCCTGACCACCTTCAGATGCAGCGTGGCTGACTCTGAATGTCGGCGTACCCCTTGAAATTGGGCGCGTCGGAGAATAGATAGAACTGGGGAGACGAAGGGGTGAGCTTGATGGTGACGCTAACATTGTTGAGCAGCAGATTGTCCTGTCTAAACAGAGTGATGGATAGAGGACCCATCAGTTGCACGACCTTGCTGCCCTTGGTAAAACCCTGCCGAAACAAGAAGCCTCCGTTGGCGGCAAACGTGTCCATCATGCCGGAGGTGTCCTTTCTCCAGAGGTGGGATTGGAGCTTGGTGTTCATGGCATCCACGGAATAATTGAGGAGCGTTTCGAGATACGTTCCGTAGGGATATCCCGCTTGCGGCATGGAGACCATGATGCTATTGAGCGACACCTCCAGCTGTTGAAACAGAGAATGCAAGGTGTTGTTGACGAAGGTGCCTTGCACGTCTTCCTTTAGCTCCTCCCCCTTTTCGCCGACGATGCGCACGAACAGCTCTAGAACGGCGTAGCAGAGGTCGAGGTATTCGTCCGCATTTCCGGATTAGCGGAAGGTCATGGGAGCCTTTTTTCATGATGGTGTATTTCGGGTTTAGAGATATGAACCTAGACTCTTCCACGTTCATTTGAACGGGCAGGTCCTTGAAGTGGTCCAGCTCGGAGCTCATGTGAATGAGGTTTTCTGGCATTATGAGAACACGTCCTGCACCTTTCGTCTCCTGCGTTTCAACTTAGACTGTTTGGGCTTGGCCAGTTTCGTGCCTTTTATTGCTTTGAGACGTCTGACGCCCGAACCCAGCATAGAATCGATCTTTTCGTCTGCCTTTCGCTTGAGATTAGATCCAGCCTCCTTAAGCCTGTTTCTGAAGGCTTCCTTCGGGGTCTTTACGGCAGAGGCCACGTCGGACAGCACATGCGCGCCGACCTTGAGCACCTCCTTCCCGACGGCCTATGCACCGCTTTTCAAGAAAGGTAGAACGGTTCTGAAGAGGCCTCCGAGCGGCGAAAAGAGTCCGCTTCCCCGCTGGTAGCGCTTACCGCGGTAGAGAACGAAATCTCGATGGTCTAAAGCGCCGCCAGCTTCTTTCAGATAGTATTGCGTGACCGTGTGCACGGCCATTACCGCTGCTTAGGGCCGAAGGTGAGAACTATAGTGGAGGAAAATCCGTCAGCAAATGGCAGGAGATCGCCATAACCGTTCCTTAAATCTATGTCGACGGTCTTGAAATCTTGTTGAATTAAGGGCACCCAGTTGAGTGGGAAGAAGGACTTTTCGTCGGACATGTAAGTGTTGTTGCTTTTTTCGTACTCGACCGCCACGCTTTCTATAACTTGGGCAAACGTGTCGCCCAGCACTTATGGCGCTACCACATTGCAATAGATGAATATTTCGTAAGATAACCCCATGTAAGGGTCTACAGGGTGTTTCGGTTCTTCTCTAGAATAATGTTGGTGTAGGGTTCCAAGCCCAGCATCTTGGCCATGGCGGGGGACAGCAGCATGCTGTGAATGCGATGCAGAGGTTCGGCAGGCGGCTGCACGAGCTCCGCGGCTGTGCTGCCCTCCGGCGGCGGAGAGGGTTCCTTGGGTTTAACGGGCACCGCCGGTTTGGGCGAGGGTGCGGCGGACGGCTTGGGTTGCGCAGTGGTGGGTTTGGGCTTCTAGGCCGCCGGTTTCGGCTTGGGCTTGCGCTTCGCCGGCGCATCGCTCATGGCGATATCGCTTTTGGATGCGTCGCCGGGGACCACGGTCTTGGGCACGCGCACGACGTTCTCCACGTACCCCTCAAAGGGCGCGTCTGGCAGTTGCGCGTCTGGCGCGGCCGAGGCGTTGATGCCGACCGTCTCCTTGCGCTCGTTGTAGGTAAAGAACTTTTCCACGTGCAGATGCTTCTCGATGACGGCGTTGACGCGGCACCAGGTCTTTGGGATCGTGCACGATGCCCGGCGGCATCTGCAAGCTGAATTTCAAATGCGCGGGCAGGCGCCTTATCGTGTACTTGGTGCAGACAAGCTGCGCTTCGCCGGCGGCCACGTTGCAAAATTTGACGGGGTACCTTACCTTCTGCAGGGACACCTCCTACTTCCCCTGCAGCACGATGCGCTCGGGCAGAATGTTGGAAAATTTGGAAATTGTGTTTTGGGTAAAGTGATCCATGGAAGTGTTGCTCACCAGCGTCAGGGAGAAGGGCTCGGTCTTGATCATATCGAAGCGATCGTCGAATTCCGGACCCACGAGTTAAACTTGGAGGAATAGCCCTTCCTCTTTACCAAAAGCTGCTTGTGGCACCCGCGGCCCCTGGTTTGCAGCACCTTCTCGATTTTGAACGTTTCGGACAGCTGCACCTTTTGCAGCTCCTCGGTGTAAAAGTTGCCATCAATGGCCTCTCCTGCGAGGTCTTCGAATTTATATACCATATGCCGTCCGCGCACCACCTTGGCGATGACGAATATTTCGTCTGTCCAGTTCTGTTCGTACCCCTTGTCGAACTTCATATTTTGCTTTGAAATGCACACGTGGTCTCCCACGGCATACTTTGGCGCTCTCCGACGGGGAAGGCGCCTGTCGGCGTACAGGTTGCGGTACACCTGCGCGATGTTGGTCTCGTTCACGTCCTTGGGCGCCATCTTGATCGATCTGTGGTACGCGCCGTTGTACGACTGGAGCAGCGCCGGCAGCACTTCCACGTACCTGTAACTGTTGGCGTGCGTGAAATACTTCCACATTTTGGACTTCAGAGTGCGATTGAAGCGCTCCACGACGCTGGCTTTGACGTTGTTCTTGGTGGTGTAATGGCGCACGCTGCGTTGCTTCAGAAAGTCAAGAAAGGTTTTGTTGGTGAACTCGGTTCCCTTGTCCGTCTGCAGGACCCTGGGTACGCGCTCCGAAAATATGGAGCGAAAGGCCTGCGCCACCTCGTACCCCAGCTTCGTTTTCAGAGGCATGGCCCAGGCGTACTTGGAGAAGACGTCGATGACGGTGAGGATGTACGCGTAGGGTTTGTTATTCTCTTTGACGCTGTTCATGACGTTGAGGTCCGCCTCCCACAGATCGTCCATGTTGGTCACGTGATAATATCGCAGGCTTGTGCAGCGTGTAACTGTCCTGGGTTCGAAGAAACGATGTCCACCTTTGGCTTCCCGGTGGCCTTTCAAAGGCGCTTGCCGAACCGAAGCCGGCTGGGTGCTCCGGCTTCGCGCAAAATCGTTTTAGACCCGTCCATTCCTTCATCGCTTTTTTACTTGTACATAAGTGGCCACTTTCGCATGCACAGGTTACAGCTAGACCTTGCCGGTTTCTTTTTGGGCGAGAGAGAAGGTTGTCTTTTATTGTGGGGCGAGTAAGGGTTAATCATTACGTTTCTAGGCAACTGTGCCGTCTCGTGCTTTACCGGCACCTCGTCTAAGAAATCTCAGTATCATCATCAGCATCATCATCATCGTTATCGCAAAGGTAGGGCTGTCTTGTGTCACGAGATCGAGGTAGTTGCCCAATTTATATTTCATCAAGCGCCACTTTTCGTCGTCATTGATTTTTGCTCGCTGCACTTCGTTGATTTCTTTAGCCAATCTAGCGATGGTTTTATCGATGAGGTGAAGCTTTTGCACCGTTTACGGCTGCGGTGCCACGACGATCTGTCGGCCGAGCTTCATCCCGTCAATTTGGACACGAGCGCGCTACCCAGAGAAGCCAGCACGGGAATAAAGAAGGTTGGTAGAAATCCCCCTTTCTGAATCAAATAAATAAATGAATTGTGAATATTCCAAAGTTTGAAAGTGAGAAGGGATTAACAGTGTTCAGTGCTGTAAGTAATTACATATGTATATTAGTTCTGTAATTGTAGGTTTTTATCTCAAACTTACAGTTAACAAATCTGGCTCAAGTAAGGGACCCTGGGGGCTCAAAAGAACCAAGTGAAGATGATATTTTTAAGGCTGGGTTTATTTTAAGCCGTTCACCGGAGAAAAGTAAAACATTAAAAGATAAAATGGAGGAAGATAGAGTACAAATTACTCACGAAATTTTAACCGAAATTAATACAATAGTAGGAAAGTAGAAACTTTCGGTCGACACCAAAAGAAGTATTTTTACTCTGTTATCCAAATTTCAAAAACAACTTGAAGAATTAAACATTGAAAAGGAGAAGGCACAATCAGAGGCACAAATATTTAAACAATTGTATGAGAAACAAAATACTAAATAAGTGTCCCAGATGATGTATTTTGCGCAGGCTGCTGCATTACCGACATCCACAGCAAAGACAATGAATGGAGTTTCAAAAAACCGTCAACAACAAAAAGCATACACTTTTCATATCGTCTACAAATAACTCAGATGTGAAGCAGATACAGGCAATAGTTACAAACAATTTGAAATCGGCTGAAGAAAAAATAAAGATTAGAAGTTTGAGATCAGCAGGTCAAAATATTGTAGAAACGGAAACAGAAGATGTAAATAAAATTATTAATAGCAAAAATTTGGAAAATAAAGGACTGAGAATTGAAAAGTCGAGAAAGAGGAACCCCTTGATAATTATGTATGATGTATTGGTTGGAAGAAAAGAGGAAGATCTAAAGGAAGAGATTTATAAGCAGAACTTTGAAGGTTTTATAGACAAGAAGGAATTTGAAAAAACTGTTATATTTAAATTTAAAACTGGACCTAGAAATAGAGCTACAGTTCATAATGTCGTTGAGGTATCACCACAGATAAGACGTCTTATCTTGCAAAAAGGAAGATTATACGTAGGCTTTCAGTCAATTAATGTTAGGGACTTTATTTCAGTCGCTAAGTGTGCTAAGTGTCAGGACTTTGGACATACAGCAAAGCGCTGCTCAAATTCTCAATCTTGTGGACACTGTGGCGAGATTGACCATGGCAGAAACGACTGTAGTAAAAAGGATCAGCCATCAGTTTGCATTCCCTGTTTCAAAAGGAAGAAAACTTGCAAAGGTAAGCAAGATGGCCCAACATATAAAATGCTCTGGGAAAGAATAATTTCTCGTACCAATTATGAATAAAGACATAGTAAAGCAAAATAAAGTCAAGAAGAAATACCCCAAGTAGGATAAGAAGAAATTTAAAAAGGGTGTTAGAGCACAAAGCAAAATTAAACAGACAAAAAGCCAAAGATAATGTTACAGATATAGGTACTCAAACAGTTGATGTTCTAGAAAAAGAAAAATGCATAGAATTATGTACAGATTTGAAAATCGCGGATTGTCAAACATTACAAAAACCAAAATTACCTGCCAAATTAGTTATAAATAAAATAAACAAAGTTTTAGAAGACGTAGAAAATCGTAATTCAAATGCATTAGGTATCCACAGACAAAATAACAGCTGAAGCAAATATAGGTAATAAAAATAAGAAGAGAATAAAAGTTGACTTTGAAGCGATCATGAAAGATGATACAGAAGACCAAGATGAAGAAAAAGAGAAGGAAGGGAATAGTAATAATAAGAAGAATGAAAACGCGGCGGGAAAAATAAAGGTAAGCTTTTTATATGCTTTAAGGAGAAGAAGAGATAAGAAATATGTGGATTTGAATAATTCTGCACATTTAGACAAGGTGAATAAAGTAGAAGTAGTAGATTTTAATTGTGAGCAGGGCGATGACATTAGTGCAGAAACATATGTTGATAATCGACACGTGACGGATATAGAAAACGCGGAGAACGCAACGGAAGACACATCAGTAACTCAAGACGACCACGTTTACAAAATCTACACAGAATTTGAAAAAACAATACAGCTGAGTAGACTTGAAGAAAAGCAGATGTTGCTTTCGGCTTTGCGACATTTAATCAGAACTTTACATGTGAATGGTGAATCCATAGTATTTCCCGTACCCGATGCCATAGACCGTTTACAGTTACGGATACATAATATAACCACAGAACCACAGGAATTACGTAAATTATTAGAAGTATTTAAAAGAAGAAACGATTATTTAGATATAGATGAAATTTATAACCATTTTGTTAAAAGCTATGGTCGTATTGCGGTTGATTGTAATAAAAAATGGCCACATTGTTATGTGCATATTCGGCATGATGGAGCATGTTATCCAAAAATACCCAATTCAGAATCAATAAACCCTATTATACCAAAAATCCCCAGACACACTTCCCCATCTCTCTTCAGAAACAAACAATATTCCTTGCTTACAAATTCTTATAAATCCGCTTCTGTTAATAGAGAGCAAAACGTTTTAAATACCATACTTAAAAGTGCAACCTATAAAACAAAAAAGAAATCTATAGGGAAGATAAGTAAAAAGCAAACCGCTAAAGCAAACCACAACACAGAACAGCATATACCCACAATCTTGGAATAAATTCACAGCAGCCATCAACTTCAGGACATAATTTAACAAACTCTTCTAGTAGACTTGTGGGTCAAAATGTGTTTAATATAATTAAAGAATATTATCATTCTGTTGAAGGGCGTTTCTCGAATAATAAATTTTAAGGCAATTCATTTGAAATCTTTAACTATTACAATGGAAGTGTTTCTTAAGAACTTAAGAATTGTACAAATAAAGGCCCAAAGAAGCCGGCTGATTATGGCTGAACTTAAAACTCTTATTGGTGAATTAAATATTGACGTTCTTTGTATCCAAGAGCCTTATTACATAAACGGAAATTTAACACACATTCCAGTTTTGGCCAGGGTGGTAGGTGGAGGTAAAAATGCCATGGCAGCGGTGGTTATTGCAAACCAAAATCTTCAAGTTGTTCATATAAGGCAATTCTCTGATCTGCATACAAATTGCATAGAAATTTCACATGAAAATGGTCGTTTCATTTTAGTTAATTATTATTTTCAGTACAGTGAAGACATCGAACCTTATCTAAACAAAATTAGAAATATACAAAACCATTTTCGGCATCAAGAAATTCTTCACACTATGGATGCAAATGCCAAGTCTACTTGGTGGTTCAACAATTTTAGGGACGACAGGGGAGAACAAATGGAAGAATTAATTTCTGAACTAAATTTATATATAATAAACCAACCATTAAATCCACCGACTTTTGAAAACCGCTGTGGAGCAACGTCTAATATAGACTTAACTTTAGGCAATCATAAAATAATTAATAAGATCTATGGATGGAAGGTTGGGCTGGATTTCACTTCTAGCGACCACAGACTTATTTATTACAATTACAGAATAGGTGAAGCGTCACCAGATACTAACATAAAATGGAGCAGAAGAAAAATTTTTCACAAGCAAACTGGATTCGGATGAAGGAAATTTTCAATAAATCGGTAACATACCTTGGCTCCTCCGTGGAAGCAGACGCACAAAATTTAACTAAAGCTATAACATATGCTATTAATAAGTTTGTACCAAATTCTAAAAATAAGAAATTTTCGGACAATATTTGGTACGGTGCTCTAGAAACTGCAAGAAAGAAAATGAGGAAATTACGAAAGATATATCAAAAATCTATTATTGAAGCTGAGAAACAAAATAATGTAAATCGATACAGGCAGGCCAAAGACAAGTTTAAGAAATTGTTACATGAAACTAGAAATAAGTCCTGGAAAAATTTCGTGGAAAGCCATCTTGAGAATAACACTTGGGGTACACCATATAAAATCATAATGGACAAAATTAAAAAACCTGAAATTTTAAACACCTTGGAAAAAGAAGACGGCAGCATTACGTCAAACTGGGAGGATACATCCAAACCTTTATTGAAAACATTATTACCGGATGACAATATATCCTCGGATATTATGGAAAATACTGTTAAAAGAATAGAAATGAATATGATTTATAATAATAATAATAACGTTATATTGCCTTTTGATATTTCTGAAATTAAACAGCTATTTAGAAAATTAAAGAAAAAGAAATCCTGTGGACCAGATAATATTCCAAATGAAGTTTTAATAGGTCTCCAAGATACCTTAATTCCTTACTTGTGTTTACTTTTTAACGATTGTCTGTGTAAGGTCTGTTTTCCAGCATGCTGGAAAGTAGCACGTGTTCTTATTCTGAAAAAACGAGTAGATAAGGACCCAGTAAAACCTAAGTCCTATCGACCTGTCTTCTTAATACAATTGGGAAAAAATTTGAACATTTAATCAATAAAAGAATAAATGAATATAAACTTATGATAGGCACAAATGACAGACAATATGGGTTCAGGAAAGGACGATCTACCGAAGATGCAGTATATAACGTCATAGAAAATATTAATCAGACTGATAAAAAGTATATAATTTGTATCTTTTTTTATATTTCTGGAGCATTCGATAGTTTATGGTGGCCCTTTTTCTTCGGAAGACCAAGAAAACAAAATTATCCCAAAACCTTATACAATATTTTGAAGAGCTACTGTGACAACAGGAGAGTATTGTCACGTATGTGATTGAGAAGTACCTATTTTATATTAAGTTATAACATTTTATTAAGCTTTTAAGTTTGTGATAAATTTCAATTCATAATTCCTTTAAATTGTTACACATATCTTAAGATGTATACGTGACCGGACATAAATGGTTCACCACTTCCTATGATAGTCCCTATGGACTTTTCTATGATGTCACCCTTCCGCATAGCAACTGCTGGAACCATGTTGCATCATGCGATGTCACGTGTCTTAAGAATATTCTAGAACATCCCGTTCACCATACCAAATATGGTAAAAGCCACCATTACAATTGCAAGACCCCCATAGAGGACAGTACCCGATATAAGTGGGCTCTGAGAGTTCGCTCGGGGAGTCTTGTCCAGGAACTGCTGTGTGCTGTGATCCAGACCGCTTTAGGTGGCGGTCGGTCGCCATCCGACGGGTCAACTATGTTGACTGGTCCTCACTTCATCAACGCAACTTCACTTCGTCCGTAACGGGTAAGCCTATTCAAACCTAGAGTGTAAGTCCAAGCGATAATTGGCAGAACCCCCTAAATTGTAAACCAACACTGCTTTACTGTTGATTCAATACTAATAGCAAATAAATATGTTTCAAGCCAAACAGTGTCTTCTGCTCTATCATCTGATTACCAAAGCTATGTCCCCCAGTTACCACCTAGTTATGACATATTGTTAGAGTCCCCGGGTAGATTGTGACATATTGGTGGAGGCACCGGTTTCTCTACATTTTTTGGAGAAATATGGTTACGATCTCGATACCCTCTAAATTTCTGTATTTCTATTGACATATTGGTGGAGGCACCGGTTTCTCTAAATTTTTTGGAGAAATATGGTTACGATCTCGATACCTTCACAATTTCTGTATTTCTATTGACATAGTGGTGAAGCCGCCGGCTTCTCTAAATTTTTTGTGAAGTACGGTTTCGGTCTTGTACCTGTTGAACTTCTATAGTTCTCCTTTGTCATATGGAGAGGCACGACATCTCCAATACTTTTGAGAGATACGGTTTCCAATCCAAGTCTCTTATTTATTATCATCAGACTTATTGTATGTTTTAATGTGTGCTTTGTAAAATATTGATATGCGTGACGCGATTATCTTCCCTTTCTAAAGTTATATCTCCTGTTTTCAATGTTAAGACCACCTATGCAGAGGCATCCACATTTTATTTCAAATCGTCATCAATAGGACGATTTTTGCCTGTATCGTTTCCTTAATATTTCCGGCTCAATTCATGCTCTATAAGGGTTTATTATAATCTAAGAGTCTGAATTTCTTACATATGTGATGTAATATTCAATTAGAATGCTCATCCCCCGCCCACCTTTCCCCCTGTTGACAGGAATATACCACACATTCATTTTAGGGTTGGTTTATTTCTGGACATACACATCACCTGTTCTAAATTCTAAAGGTAACTGATAATTTCTTCCTTGAAATTGAAACTGTGTTATTCCTATAAATTCTCATTATCTCGGTGTTTGAACACGGAATGACAGACGTTGATGAAAGTCAAAGCAAATACATCAGTGCAATGGGGGGGGGGGGGGGGGGGGGGGGAGAAAAGAAACAAGAAAAATAAAAATTTAAAAAAAAAATGAAAAACTAATGTTATTCCCTAAACACATGTAATGACTGTTGGCTTGAGAGATCATACTAATTACGTTGTTTGCGTATTGTTGAGATACTCAATTTATTATTTTATTTCGCCCTAATAGATTTTTAAGTCTGAGTTTGTTTATCCAACATTTCAATTATGCTTTTTGAGGTTACTATGCTCTGTTCAGGAAATATTATAGCGATCAAACTTGCGCTCTAATTTTTCTGCTGTAGCATAAGTGCTTGGTAATTAAAGTTTCATAAATACTTCTGGCTCAGAGTTACGTAAACATAATTGAACCTACCCTTAATGAGAATGAACATGTGTTAAAGTTATGAAATTGATATCCTTGTGCAGTTTTCAATAAATAATTGGTGGACAAACGTCAACCAAACACAGACATTTCACTAAGTATCCTCTCATCAAATATTTGGCGTATAATAATGCTTTCTTTGCTATCACTGGTAACAAGTATTGATTTTTATAGAACGATGGCTGTTGATCTTTCTGTTTCTGTTGTTCATCATTGGGCTAAATATAACTGCAAACAATACTTCTCTACAGAAGTCACCAGACCTTTCTGAACGCGAAAAATACTTTTCCCTTTGTAGTAGTAGTAATATTGTGGTTTTAGGGCGCACAACTACGGCGGTCATTAGCGCCCAAACAGAACAGAAGCTAAAAACCCATATATTGTATGACAATTTAAAAACAGTTAAAATAGTAAAACGTCACCAACACAGTACCTTGAACACTAAAAGGAGAGATAAAACAAAAGCATAAAATGACAAGTATTAAAATAACTCGCTGCAGCAAGCCATTTTATAAATTACAAGTAAAAATTAAAATGAAGTAAAATACGCAAATTAAACACGTTTGCCCAGTCCACAATCTCGAACAAAATGTAACACTCGCTCTACAGCACATAAAGTGTCTCCCAGCACCTCGGCTAGGGTTGCTGGTAAACTCAGGGATTCCCGCAGCGGAGTAAACAACAGGCACTGAATTAAAACATGCTTCACCGTCAGAGGCTCATGGCAGTGAGCACAGAGCGGTGCATCATCCGAAGATAAAAGGTGACGATGACTAAAAAGGCAGTGCCCGATACGCAGTCTTGCTAAAATCACTTCCTCGCGACGAGAGACGCGCGAGGAAGTCCCCCAGGTGACAGGGAGGGGTTTCACCTCCCTAAGCTTGTTCCCCTGAACATTACTCCATTCACTATGCCACCGTGAAAGTAGTGCACGACGTAAAAATAAGCTAAGATCATCAGAGGGAACACAAGCGCTAAAAAACCTTGGGGCTAAAACTGCTGCCTTAGCAGCGGCATCGGCAGCCTCGTTTCCTTGCAGGCCTACATGACCAGGTACCCACACAAAGGAGACGCAAGTGCCAGCACTGGCGAGGGTGTGGAGGTGGTCCTGGATACGCTGAACCAGTGGATGATAATTGTGCAGCGTCCGTAGGCTCTGGAGGGCACTCAAGGAATCCGAACAAATAATGAACCGCTGCATGGGCTGTCGACGTATGTATAAAAGGGCTTGATGAATACCAAATAACTCTGCTGTAAAAATCGAGCACTGCGGTAAAAGTTTGAAGCTAAAACTCTGGCGACCGTGGATAAAAGCACATCCTACTCCCCGATCGTCCTTCGAGCCGTCAGTGTATATAAAACTGCAGGATTCAAACTGCGCCTGAATATCTAAAAAGGCAGAACGAAGAACGGAATCTGGCGTCGACGACTTCGGCAGGGACAACAAACCAAGGTGGACATTGGTCTCGCGGCGGAGTCATGGGGGAAATCGAGTTTGACCCTTCGGCAACGTCGCGGGTATTTCGACGTCCAAAGACCGAAGCATTGAGCGAAACCGAACGCCAGGGGGTAGTAGGGCTAGGGAGCTCGCTGAGTATTGGCGGTCCAAGCTATCGTTAAAAAATAAACTAAAAGACGGGTGTTCGGCTAGACTAGAGAGTCTGCAAGCATAGCTGCTGAGAAGGACATCCCGCCGATAGGCGAGCGGAGGTTCAGCAGCTTCCGCGCACAGGCTAATAACTGGGCTTGTAGGAAATGCGCCAATACTCAACCGGATGCCGCGGTAGTGTGTAGTATTAAGCCGATTTAAAACAGATGGTCGAGCGGAAGCATACACAACACAACCGTAATCTAGCTTCGATCGGACCAGTGAACGGTATAATCGTAAAAGTACTGTCCGATCAGCTCCCCAGGATGTGCCACTTAAAACACGTAAAACATTAAGAGAACGTTCACACCTTGCTTTTAAATAGGAAATGTGAGAAGACCAATTAAGTTTTCGGTCAAAAATCAATCCCAAAAATTTCATGTCGTCTGCGTAAGGGAGTGCATCTGGGCCGAGACAGAGCGAAGGCGGGAGAAACGTCTTCCGACGCCAGAAGTTTACACAGACGGTCTTTTCGGCGGAAAAATGAAAACCATTTTCGACACTCCAAGCGAACAGTCGGTCCAGACACAATTGGAGTCGACGTTGCAAGAGAGAAGTCCGCCGAGAGCTATAGTAAATGGCGAAGTCATCCACAAATAGTGAAGATGAAACGCCAGACTGGACGCACTCTACAATGGGATTGATTGCAATGGCAAATAGTTGACGCTGAGTACCGAGCCCTGCGGTACTCCGTTCTCTTGACTAAAAACACGGGACAAAACCGAGCCCACCCGTACCCGAAACACTCTATCCCGCATAAACTCCCGAATAAAAAGGGGCAGCCGACCACGAATGCCCCATTTATGGAGGGTACGAAGGATACCGTACCTCCAGCAAGTATCATAAGCCCTCTCGAGATAAAAAAAGACAGCAACCGTTTGGCACTTGCGCACGAAGCCGTCCATCACGTGCGTGGATGGAGAAACTAAATGGTCGACCGTTGAGCGGAAGCGACGAAAACCGCACTGAACGTTGGACAGCAGGTGTTGAGTTTCAAGCCACCACGTCAGTCGCCCGTTAATCATCCGCTCCATCACTTTGCAGATGCAACTAGTGAGGGAGATTGGGCGATAACTGGAAGGTAGATGTCGGTCCTTTCCAGGCTTTAAAATAGGGACGACGGTGGCTTCTCGCCAGACGGATGGGAAAGTGGCGGAACGCCAGATTTGGTTAATTACTCGTAAAAGATAGTGCTTGCCAGGCAAAGACAGGTGCTGCAGCATCGAGATGTGAATGCCATCCGGCCCAGGAGCGGACTGCCTTGAAGAGACCAGGACCCGCTCCAGCTCCGACATTGTGAATAAGGCATTATAACACTCGCGGTTGTTTGAGTGAAAAGAAAAATCATGCGTCTCAGCTCGTTGCTTGATTGGTAAAAAATCCGGGTGGTAATGTGATGAGCTAGACACCTCTGCAAAGGCACCTCCAAGGACGTCAGCGACAGCCCTAGGGTAAACTACTATGTCATTATTGATTTTAAGACCAGGCACCGTAATTCGCGAAAGTTTGCCGGCCACGCGACGCAGCTTCTCCCAAACCACCGACGATTTTGTGAAGCAGTTGAAGGATTCCACAAAGCGGAGCCAGGATGTCTTCTTACTAGCCTGTATTATCCGACGAGCGTGGGCACGTGATCGCTTATAGATGACCAGATTATCAAGGGTAGGGTGGCGCTGAAATACACGTAGTGCAGCCCGCCTTGCACGAACCGCCGCCCGACATTCTTCGGTCCACCAAGGAACGGGTAAACGCCGCGGTTGGGCCGACGACCGGGGGATAGCACGCTCGGCAGCGGCTTGGATCACAGTAGTAAGGTGATCCACCATCTGGTTAACATTGCCGAAAACACGGTCGTCGAATACAGCTATGTGGGAAAAAAGAGGCCAGTTCGCTCTGCGTAGCTGCCAGGTGGGTAAACGTGACGAGGGTACGTAATTGGAAAGCAGGCTGATCACACAGGGAAGGTGATCACTCGAGAAGGTATCCGAGACGACGTTCCACTCTAAACGATGGGCAAGCTGTGCCGTGCAAACAGATAAATCCAGGTGAGAGAGAGTGCCTGTGGAATCAGAAATAAAAGTAGGTTCGCCGGTATTGAGAAGACAGAGTTGATTACGATGGAAAAATTCTGCGAGGTGCTTTCCCCTTACGCAAGCCCTAGAAGATCCCCAAAGAGGGTGATGAGCGTTGAAGTCTCCCAACAACAAGTAGGGCGCTGGGAGCTGGGACACCAGATCAGAAAGGTCCCCAATGGCTAAGGGGAAAGAAGGCGGAAGGTAAACGGAGCATAATGCAAAACAAAAACCAGGTAAATTCACAGTAACGGCTACAGCTTGCAATGTAGTAGTGAGCATAATAGGCTGGTAAAATACGTCGTCGCGGATCAGCAGCATGACACCCCCATGTGCAGGAGTACCAGGCTCCGGTGGTAAATCACATCGCACCGGAGTAAAACCAGGAAAGGTGAAAGCATCCTGTTGGTTAAGTTTGGTTTCCTGCAGGCACAAAAGACTGGGGGATAGCGAATTAGCCAACAGTTGGAGTTCTGATTTATGCCTGCGCACGCCACGTGTATTCCACTGTAAGATAGACATCCTGTGGAAAAAGGGAGAAGCTCGTCACCGAGTTCATTTAGTCGACGGCTGTCGCTTCAATTTGCCCTTCTGATTCCGCGTGGGACTCTGGCTTTGTGGAGCAGGTTCATGCTCCATAGGCTCCTCGGATGGAAGAGGGTCAGTGTCACTAGGAACCTGAGACAGAGGTACAAACCGGTTGCCAGTGGTCACGGGAGGTGGAGAATCCCGCTTCACGCGACTGCGCGCCCTAGTCTCCTGGGATTGAGATCGCCGAGGAGGTGAAGGAGAAGTGGCCTTAAGGGCACACCTTCCACTGGCAGAGTCAGAAGGCTCTTTAAGAAAAGGATCGTGGAGCTGGTGGAAGTGGAAGCTGGTACTGCAATGCGAGGAGCGACGGTTGTGGAGACTATAGGGCAAGTTTGAGTGCCCATATCCCGCTTAGGCACTGGTGTAGAAACAATTGAACTAAAAGTACCAAACTTCAGGAGAGGAGGCTGGCGAGCGAGATGGCGTTTGCGGGCTTCGGAGAAGGAAAGACGCTCTTTCACCCGCAGCTCTTGGATGGCCTTCTCATCCTGGTATCGTGGACAGTCGCGGGAAGTCGCTGGATGGTTACCTCGACAGTTTACACAGCTAGGAGCCGATGGACAAGCTCCGTCATGAGAGTCCTTACCACAATTGCCACAAACCGCAACCGAAGTCTTACAGGAGGTCTTAGTATGGCCATAGCGTTGGCACTGGAAGCAACGCATAGGCCGTGGAATATAAGGTCGGACCGGAATAACCTCGTAACCTGCCTTGATCTTCTGAGGTAACTCGAGCCGATCAAAGGTGAGAAACAGCGTGCGGGTATCCACCTGCACGCCATCACGCTTAGCTCTTACACGGTACACTTCAGGTACTCCTTGGTCCGACAGATAACCCTGTATCTCCTCCTCCGGCATACCATCCAAAAGCTGGCTGGTAATGACGCCCTTAGAGTAGTTCAGGCTTCGGTGCTTCTCGACACGGATGGGGTATCCGTGGAGGAGTTTGGCTTTCAGTATCTTCTCAAACTGTTGGGCAGTGTAGCTCTCAACAAGTAGTGAACCGGATCGCAGACGGGTGCAGGATTTTACAGGACCGGCAATTTTATCGAGACCTGATTGAATAATGAAAGGGTTGACCTTCAGAAATGACTGACCATCTTCCATCCGGTGAATAACTAGGTAACGTGCCGATGACGCGTGTACCTCTTTTTCAACTTGCACTTGTTTGCGGCGTTTAGGTGTATTGGTTGCCATAGAAAAAGGCTAAAAATTTCATCCCCCAGTGCTCCCCACCCACCACGGAGCCCAACGAGGGGTCATCCCACTGGGATGACAGGGCTACACAGGGGATATAGCGGGCTCGCCGTCCCACTCACCCTGGAGTTCAGTGCAATACCTAGTCCTGGCCGATTGACTAGGGGTGGGTTAGTCCCTAGCCTCCCGTTTAGATGAAGCAGAAACCAAAGCAGTGTATCGGAAATGCGCACCCTCCCCAGATTCAGAAAAAAAACTGTCCCGAGCTCAGATACGCACCCCTCAACCACCAGGATAATCCTTTCCACCGACACGGGTCTCCACGCACGGCCTACACGTGGGTGGGCGATTTGACTGACTCCCTCACCACGAAGAGGAGCCCACACCGAGGGAGTCAGTTGGCTCGGGGCCCCGGGTGCGCCAAACCCGGACCTACCGTAGTAGGTCCCCCTGGGGGGTTTCCCCTTTGTAATTATCAATTAGATATATTAATTTTGTTTCTCGTAGGAATATTTTCTTACAACTCAATCGTTATGTGGTTTTCTCGTACCCCATTATCCTTATATTACAGTTATGTCTGTGAGTGTATTTAATGTATTTAATTTCAAGTACTAGAAATATCATGAGTTGTATTTAAAAAAAGGGCTTATTTATTTCCCATATTTTGGTGTTAATTAAACTCCAACCATTCAGCCAACTTTTAATTAAATTTAATTTCCTATAACAATATTCATGTCATTGTTGTGAATTTCATGGTATAGAAATTATCAAAAATGATCTATACATAAATTAATCAGCAAAACAATAGAATTCAAACCTACACGGTAACACAAATAAGAACGACAGTAACGACCAAGAAAGAAAAACACGCATATTCAGTTTTATTGTTTTTGCGAACTATAAACCTTCTGTGCATAAGGCTATGTAATTCATTTTCACCCACTTGGAGAATAATGTGTTCAATAGTTATGGAAAGAACCTAAAGGAAAATGATAAATGAACGACATATTAAAACGAAAACACAAAAGGAGACCTTAGAAATACTGCGTTACTATCCTACATTGTTAACTTAATCCTCTCCATAATAACAGTTCTCTGCAGATCTTGCTGAACATATGAATAGTTTTCAGTTTAATCATATTGTAATTACATCACTTGTCGATTCCTATTTATTCTAACAGTTTTAAATTACGAGCAAGTTCATATATCAATTACTAGACTTTTATGTATCAAATGCAAGTTATATCACTAAAAAATATTTTACGATTGTTATAATTATCAATTTTCTTTGAAAAAAATACATCAGTGTGCTTAATTTTAAGCACTCTAAATAGCATAAAAAACCAAATCTCGAAGAAGAACGATATTGTTTTGTTTGCTTTCCATTTATAAGGAGATAAATAATTGCATTTATTTTTAGTCTGGGATAATAGAAATGATTTTTCTTCCAAAGTAGATAAATTATTGTCGCCTAATGTGTACACGCTTCTGTACTTTGAACCTACACATATAAATTTGAACACATGGATAATACCGAAATATTGTGACGTTGATAATTTCGGCAAACATTTATTAAAGCTAAAATTCTAAAAATTATACATTTGGAACAAAAAGTCATTAAAGTCCGGACAGGCCATTTACTCTTCGCTCACGCGGAAGCATGGTCAAGCTTACGTTGCAGAGTAAGGGTACGAATCGGCCATTGCTCTGGTCGTTAACCCATCAGCTGTGCTGACAAATGGTTAGGCAAGCGCTGAGTAATCTAGCGTGAAGTATTTAAACTCCGGATTCTGACCACTCGGGGGTCGATTTTGGGCTTGCTACCGAAATCTGCGACACTTTGATCCGCGACGACAACTCCGGAGAATGGAGCAGATAACGTCTACAACTTCCTTACAGGTAACAAGTACAGCTGTCTCTCTCTAGTCTTCCTCTATGTAAATTGTATAAATTAAAGGTATTGTTCAGTATAATGCACCTCTTTCTGACTATTACATGTCAGTAACTTTCACCACTACTGCCGAGAACCTATAATGCCTCTGAGCTACTCCCTCCTGAACGTCTCCAACTACCACTAGGTATTTGGGGACGTTTCGTAACCGTTCGCACCTGAACGTTACATCTGGTGTGAGGCGCCGGTCCTTTTTTTTTAAAATAAGGGATATGGTTCGATCCCATGCCTCTTTTTCTGACAGTATTCATATTTTTCCGTTTTCCCACCCTACATTATGATTTCTACGTGGTGAAGCGTTATAACGTTTCTTAAAATTCTTGATATGATAGTAATTTGATGTGCTCTCCAAAATAAGGTATTTTGTTGCAAGTGAATAATACATCCCCCGTCAAATTTTATTGTATACATGTAATTCTGGTTAACATAGAGAGTGGTCAGATTTTGGTTTACCTTCGCAAAATAGCTAAATTTTTATTTGTGTCTGAGCATTTTTAGTATGTACATGTGGCATGAGGAATCAAAATACTGTTTAAGAATACAAAAAATAAAGATCTTTATTTGGAATAAGTATGGATAACATCTCCCCCCCCCCTCCCAACAATTTAATTTTACAGGAATGTCAACCATTCCAAAGCTATGGCAGATTCCTCAACTTTTATTTGTAATTATAATTTCTTGTGTGTTGACTGCAAGAAAAGCTTGAAATGACAGCAAATTTTCAAGTTATGTGACAGTAATAGATTTATAAATTTGTTTTCGTCTATGATAACAAGTTAAGTTTCAAAGTATTTTACCAGGTTTGTGACTAATTTTCATTCCACAGTTTGAGCATGTTTATCAAATGTGCGTATCGTTCTTTTTCTTTTGGCTTTGTTCTTGTACACTTATACGGCCACTTACAAGTATTTCTTGGAAATTCAATATCCTAATGATATTAATTTCTAGTTACTGCATGAATTATATACCGATAATTATAATTTCATCTAGGTTTCATCTAAGTGTCAAAAAAATAAGTGTTGCAATTATTTTATACCATTGCTGATACATTAATCCATTTTAACAAACAGAGTAGGACTATTAGAGTAATTTCCTAACTAGCCGTACATGCATTTCTGTCAGTGTATGATGATTATGTTTGTTATGCTGGCCACATATATAAAAGTGCAAAACAAAAGATTATAGTTCGTATGCCATCTCTAATTAACACAAATTATTTAGGATCCTGACTTCAGTTCATGTTCGACAACAGGTAAGTGGTGTTGGAAAGTCTTTTTAGATTACAATCTGCAACTTTTAAGTAGTCATTGTAGTCGCACCATTTTTATCAGATCTCGAAAGTGTTACAATTAAATGAGATTCCTTAAAAAAAAATAAATACAACAAGAACAAAATAAAAAGTTACATTTGTCGATTTTAATTTCTGTTCTTACGAATAGTGCTTGAAGTTTATAATCGTTATCGATGTGATAAAATGTATTTGCTTCCCTTCCGCCCTCCCCCACCGAGACTTTGAAGTGAGATGTAAATCTAATGTAAGATTCACTATCCGCATTATTTGGGATTATTTTGAGGATAAGTTTTTTGAGTTTAGAAAAATATTTATTTTATAGTGTCCTACGTTTTATTAAAACAAGTTCACATTTGGAGAACGGGAACTATTCAGTTTCATTAACATGCAAATAGGACTATAATTTTAATTGTGGTATCACGTTTCTTGTTGGATAGGGTTAATAACAAAAACATACAAATACTAGGTGATGGATGAAGGTACAGTTAATTTCTTGCAGCCTTCAAAAATAAATGCAGCACATTTAATTCTAGTAATGATAACAGTATGCCTGTTGAGAGTGTGTTTGCATGATGGAGGCGTCACTTGATGAATTTCACAAGGATTACTTTAGCAGTAGTGCATTGCATTTTATAAAGTTTTTGTGTGCGTGAGTAGAATTAGTTCTTTTAGGAATAGACGTACGCACATTTACAAGAAAAATGTTGAAGCAGTGGTATTTTAACTTGTACATATTCGTTTTTGGTGTTTCCTATATATTCTTGGTTGGAATGGAAGTTGACTGTTTCATAACAGAATTTGTTTCGCCGTAGTAAATATTGGTCTTTAGATTCTTATGCATATGATGATTCCCTGATTACCTACGTTTTCGTCGGTTATTGCTATAATCCAATATTCGCACAGAAATGGAACACCACTGATATTTATTTCCTTTCTTTCAAAATTTGGCACTCTAAATGAGATTTTTTTTTTTCGAGCACTTATCACCTTCAGCACACTTTGCTACACACTTCTAGCCTTATGTTACATCGGTAGCTTGTCAATCCTTGGTGATGAGAATTGCACCGACAGCATCCGTCTTCCGTTGTCCACAGTTTTCCGGATGTCAGCACATTGTTTCTATCCACAGGCTGACCATAATTTCAGACACAATGAGTGCTTCAGATGTATTCCATTCAATATGCTCAATTCTTTTCCTTCTTTGCGATAATGTCAGGCTTCCCCCTGGATATTGTACCTATGTGTTAATACTGTATATAACTCCCATTCAACGTTCTCAGGACCTTTTAGCTCTCTCCGTTCCAGTTTTAATGTTTTCTATTTATTTGCTAGTGCACTGTATATAATTTTTTTTATGTTTTAATTGTGGATGCTGTTGATTATCAGTATGAGCGTCACTATCATATATCCTTCCACTGTTTCGTCCCTGGGTTACTAATCTTTACATCTAGGATAGATTGCAGTTACCACAGACTTTTGTACTCTTGTATACGGTTGTTCCGTAATGTCCCTTAAAAAAAAAAAAAAAAAAAAAAAGCATCACTGTACACATACTACGCGTTTCACACCTGGTTATGGTACAAAAATGCGAAGGACATTATCTATGTTCGCTCGTGCTATCTTGGCGTTATTACTAAAGACAATGCATTCCCTGTTCTCTGGTTTCAGATCGCTTGACCGTTTACTACACACAGAAACTAAGCTATTCTTTGATGCTTAGCTACATATGATTAAAATCTAATCCCTTAATGGTGTGTTATCTAATTCTTTATCTGTGCTTTACAGCTTTATTCCATTTGTCGGTCTCTGTAATCTTAGATTCCCCTGGAATTCTAGCATGAATTATACAAGCGCTGGATATTACGTGTGTTTTTGCTGCTTATCTACTCTGTACATGAACCAAAAGAGTATTCTTTTTAGTAAATATGAAATTTTCTTACATGTTATTTAGAAGACCGTTAAAGATTGTTACAGATATTTTGACTCCGTAGCCGTTTCCTCAGATTTATTCCAGTCAAGTTCATTTACCCCGCTTCTGTGCCACCTGCTTTCACGATGTTGGCTACTCGACGAGTCTTAAGGACGTCAACTACTACGCAGAGCTAGACATCAGATTCTACAACGATTCAACGCTGTACTTATAAGTAAAACCTTTTTTTTTTCTGTTTAATAACTCAAAAAGAAATTAAAATCAGAGTAGGTAAATGGAAGTCCTTACAAGTTATAATGGTAATTCATTAGATAATTTTTGTGAGAAAGTAAATATCTACATCGTATAGATTATGATCAATGCTGAATACCACACTTGTCACTTTTAATAGAATTATGAAGCTTAGATATTAAGTCTCTGTTAGCCTATGTAATGATTAGTTTATTATTTATAAGTTAGCTTTGTTTACATAGTTATAGCTTTAAGTTGTGACCTATCAGAAACCCCATTAATATTTTTATTTTTGTGTGTGTATGACGTCGCGACTCCATTATATATGGTGCTTCTTTTATAATATAGCCATAGAGTGTCAAACCTCACGGTCTCTGATGGCGTAGATGTTGATGATGATGCATATTTTGTTGAATAAGATGTGACTAAGGTTAAGAAATAAGTTCACGCAAGTGTCAAACCGCAAGGTCTTGTTGTGACGTAAATATGATAGAATATCGCAGCTGATCTGTGTATATTGTTATAGAGTACAAATCACACAAGTGTCAAACCGCGAGGTCTTGTTGTGATGTTTCTGTGGAGTATATATTCGTTATGGTGTTTAATGAGTTTTATCAGTTGTGTTTTGTTTTATATTTCTGGTGTTTCTGATAGCTTCCATAAGTGTCAGGAAGAAGTGTGTGCGCACTGCTAGTAATTTATGCTGTTTTGATTAATTAGTGTTAAAACTGTTTTATAAAGCACAAATATTATTTTTATGTATTGTGCACTAATGTATTTGATGCGTCCATTCAGTAAAATCTTCATGCCGCAACTTGGCACGATGTAAGGACTAGATTGCAACGTCACTAGTTTTTTCAATTTATGGTGTTAGCATTTCAGCTCTTCTTTGCATTTATGTAACAGTCATTATGAAGGTCACTTCTTCCACACACAGCACGCAGCTGATACCGCAATATCTGAGTCAAGATCGAAATGTATTCTACCGTTTCTTCTCTAATTTTTTTTTCTTTTTTTGTTCTTCTTTCTCGCTGTTTTTTTAATGACTAAATTCCTATACCCTATAGACGTGTCAGTGATGTTTTGAGTTTTTTTTTTTTCTTTTCAATCCTAGTCTCTCCACTAATATGTTGTTTACCCAGAATTGTTTTAAGAAATATGACTACTTATACACATATATATTATATATACATACATGCATATATATGTAAACATGTTGTCTTTTTTCTCTTTCTTAGCTGGACAGGGTAGGAATAGTTGTCTTAGTTTCATTTGTAGTTATTCTACATGTGCTGGGCCTCACCTCCTATCTTTGTTTTGTTGTTCTTACCTCCTTCCCCATTTCATTTATTAATCGTAACTACTTTTGTTTCTTTCCCCGAACCTCCTGCGGGCAGTTCATCAACATCCCTGCTGTTCCACACGGGTGCTCGCCATAGGAGGAAAGCCTTCCCAGACACTTCGCACAGGGCGCCTATGTGAGGGCACACACCTCTGGACGGCACCAATGTCTTCATTCTCCGTCCAGTACATCTTACTACTGGTGCGTATGTTGGAATATGTGCAAAAGGGCAATGGAAGAAGCTACTCGACGGAGTCTCATATGTTGGACACTTCAGTGCCGGCGCGTTCTTCAAAGTACCACCTGAGTGGGGTGGTGCACTAAGTAATGGCTGCAGAAACTGTTCTATTGGATGACTTCAATTCTGTGTTATATTCATGGTGTAGAAAAGAACTAACGTACGATACACCTTCAAACAGGACGAAAAAGGAAAGATGTTCACCAAAACTACGTTTACACGATGTTCAAGTGTGCTGTGGTGTGTGTGCCTCAAAACTTTTGTGCGTCCAGCGAAAGAACAATGAGTTGGTTCTTCAGACTGTGCCTTGGCGAGTACTCCCCTTCCTCAACCTATGGGTACCTGCGTCCTCTTATCCCTCTCCATCCACAGTTCTCCTTCTTGGCCGCCCATGACACAATTTTTTTTTATTATATATTGTATATGTTTCTCCCTGTACCAGTTATTGTAATCAATATTGTCAATCTAATTTTTTGGTCAGCTGAGGACAGCTGTAGTTCTTAGCGCGACGGAAGTTGTGACGTTGATAATTTCGGCAAACATTTATTAAAGCTAAAATTCTAAAAATTATACATTTGGAACAAAAAGTCATTAAAGTCCGGACAGGCCATTTACTCTTCGCTCACGCGGAAGCATGGTCAAGCTTACGTTGCAGAGTAAGGTTACGAACCGGCCATTGCTCTGGTCGTTAACCCATCAGCTGTGCTGACAAATGGTTAGGCAAGCGCTGAGTAATCTAGCGTGAAGTATTTAAACTCCGGATTCTGACCACTCGGGGGTCGATTTTGGGCTTGCTACCGAAATCTGCGACACTTTGATCCGCGACGACAACTCCGGAGAATGGAGCAGATAACGTCTACAACTTCCTTACAGGTAACAAGTACAGCTGTCTCTCTCTAGTCTTCCTCTATGTAAATTGTATAAATTAAAGGTATTGTTCAGTATAATGCACCTCTATCTGACTATTACATGTCAGTAACTTTCACCACTACTACCGAGAACCTATAATGCCTCTGAGCTACTCCCTCCTGAACGTCTCCAACTACCACTAGGTATTTGGGGACGTTTCGTAACCGTTCGCACCTGAACGTTACAATATCATGCAAATTAACTACATTAATACTACTCTTGATACCTAATGTTCACTACCCCTTTCATTTACTTTTAGGGTAAATTACTGACAGCTAATAACCTCACGTGTTCTACTGGTACGTTTCATGAGTTACATCTATTTCTAAAATTATTTTCGAAGTTCGTCTGTTTTTCTACTCACGCTTATGACGAATTAATTAAGAGAAAGTAAAAATGCAATAACGATGAAAGTTATGCAAACAAATGTTCAAAAGCTTAAATAGATACATATTACACTGTTTTCATTGTTTAAGTTACAGGCGTAATAGAAGAGTATGATGGTTTCCCTAACAATAATTACATAGTAGCTACTCTATACAATGGCGAAATATATATTCAGTTTATTAATAGTGAACTGAGATAATTTTATTTTAACGTTCCATTAGAATTTTTCTTAGATAGATTTCTAATAGACTGCGGTAATCTGTCACACAATTTTGAGATTTAAGTGAAATTTATTTTGGAGTTACAAATTTTGGAAGTTAAAGCCACTACGGTGACGAGAGTTATATGCATCAATATTCGGTTACAATTTGAAAGTATGTAGCACAATGTATATTAAATTGTCAGATATATGTGGAATTATTAGAATTATGTTACACATCTGTTAATTTCATATTAGTAATTCTGATTTTTCTATTTACTCTTTTGAAGATTATGTGTGAACGCGATGCATTTACACAAGAATTGACTACACGAAACACCATTGAGTCAAAATTAACTTGCATCTTTTTCTTTCTAAAATAATAGATTTACAGAAAATAAAAAATAAAATCCTGCCTTCGATTAAAAAAAGTGCATTTACATTAGAACATTTAATTCCTTCCCTACATAAATCTTGTATTCTAAACACTATATCTGTATAAGTCGACCACAATATTATCTCATTCCGGCCATCTACCTTCCGGAAGTATGCAAATGCAGATTCCCGCAAGGTCAAGTACAAAAGATAAGTGTGATAGACTGTTATTTCACTGAGTCGTCTTCCTCCACTATTTCCGCAAAACATATACGTGATAATATGATAGCGTGACATTAAAAGGTATTACTTATTTTTCAGATCAGTCTTTGACAAAACATTCATTTGATATTATTTTCTTCTGCACTTACGCAATAGACATTTGGTATTAAAGCGATATTTGTACTAATAGAAGATAACATTGCTATTTTTATTGTGATGTTTTGATGTCAAAGGTTCAAAACTTGGTACGTGTATAATTTACCCCCCTTAGAGAATTTGAAAGTAACTTCGCTCTATTATATGACTGACCCAAAATACATAAACTTTTCGTCATGTTCTGATTACCAAGTTAGTTGCGTAGATCGTATTTTCGATACCATCACTGATGTACTCATAATTAAAATATTAATTTGCTATGTTTCACTTTTGACAACTTTACGTTGTATTTCACCTCAAAAACTCAACTTACCTCGAACATGTGTTTCATTATTTGTTTTAAGAATTGCATTACTTTATATCTTTTTCTATAAAATAGCCAAGAGCCAAGAGCCAAGAGCCAAATCAGGTCGCTCGGGTTTACCCGAGCGGGATATATGCCCACGGTACCTATCCATTTGGTATGGATTTACCCGTGAGGTATGAAAGATGTAGTCATTATACAAGCTATTTTTGTCAGTGTCAGCCAATGATGATGATTGGTTACTCTCTCTTGCTATAGACTAGGGATATGAGTGCCAGTTAGAATGTCTACCCATCCTGGGGCACCCATGCCCCTCTGCCCACTTAGCAAAGGTCAGCTTGTCTAACCAGCAAGTCAAGCAGTGTCAAATTAGCGAGAAACCGAATGCATTGGAATGTTTGGAATATATAAAATAGCTTAGATTTTTCACACTTACAAACATTTCTTTCTGCCATGTGTTAGTGTTGATTCTTAATGAAATTAGAGAAAATACTGAACGGCTGAAACACAGTATTCAAGTCTTTTTAACTTTGTTGTTTCATGAAATCTCATTGTGTTTTCCTGAGTTATGTTTGCAGACATATTGTTCAATTGTTAACAAGGAAACAAAGGTTGTTCTTCTGTTGACTATGCCGTCAAGAGCTACCTATTGGAAGTGCTCCGTACCTTCGTGACGATACAATCTTCATTTTATTTCAATAGGTAGTATCATTTTTTTTTTTTTCATACTTACATAAGAAGTCACTAAAACGCAACAGTTGAGTTTATGGCATGTGTCTGGATGTGGTTCAGCTACCTTTTACTGATTTTGTATTTAAAATAAACTAGGTGTCATCAACTACGGTCATATTTATAATTTCCTTTCTCTTCTTTTGTAAAGAGAGATACGAATATTGTGATTGTATTGTTAGTACATAGGGGATGTCAGAGTACTTTTTATTTGTTGTTTTATGATTATCAGATTTATGAGGTACAACATTTTCAACGGGAGTGCCGCAGGGCCCCCGAGGAATGGAGTTGGTGACGCGATATTTAGGAAAGTATTGCGTTCTTTCATGGATATATCGCAAGATTCCATGAAATGTGGTTATTATTGAATACAATGAAGTGATGAAACAAAATGGCTCTTATATTTGGCAGGTACACCGCGAGGTCCTGACAGACTAAGATCCTGAGAGATAATTGATGAAATACAAAGATTATTTCATCTTGGCGGGTAAGCCGCGAGGCCCCACCAAATGGTATTTTTGAGAGATTATAGTTCAAGGAACTATTGAGAGTTAATTTTTCCTGTGCACAGAGGCCGATGAATTTTGTTTTATGTAGTTGATAAGTGGGTCGCTCCTATAGTTATTGTTGACAGATATTAATATGTGAATTTGCGGAAGAGTACCGCATCTGTTATAATATGTATTATATGGACTCTGGCAACTCCTATTATATTTTAAGATTCCTTAAAAATCATTCAATGTGATGACAGCCAATGAATTTGTCACATACTAGTTATTACGATCTTCTAGATGAACTCAGCTCAAATATGTATTCCTACCCCTATTGCTGCTTATGATGAGTTATTACGAGCTTCTCCTTACTCTTGTAACTCATTTATACTTGATACCACACTGCATAGTGTATTTTAGAAAGCTCGTCAAATTGTTCAGTCTGTTCTGATCAATTATATAGTTTCATTAGGGATTCAGTCTGTAAATTTTGCCATAATTCACTATTAGTTCGTCGATAAGACCTCTAAATTTTAGATATTTTAGATATCACAGGAGCGAGTGCTATGATGCACGAATCTCCCATAATTTATTCTCAATAAATACAACAAATAGGGAATGTTACAAAATCCAGGCAAGTATTATTTGACTGACTTAGAGGGACGATCTTTTGACAATATAGCCAACTAGGACTGCGCAGGCTATTTATTGGCGAAGAACGATACCTTTAAGTTTAGCGGTATGCTTCAACTTTAAGATATTTATGCTATCATTGGGCCATGTTTTTTTTCTCTTCCGTCGCGTATAAGTTCTCCTTGGTAATTTTTTTTCTCTGCACATTATGATCACCTGGATATCCTAAAAGATTACACCACTGTATTCCTATTACTGTTAAGAGTCTTATTTACACAAGCTAGTTGTTTTAACCTTATTAGCTACATTCTTCTGATGATGGAATAGAATTCTTGATTGCCTTGTTTAATTTTGATTGTAACACTATTATGTTAACAAGAGGAAACTCCATTTTATAACGAAACTGAAAGTTTCAATTGTAATTTAGTTCACTATATTCCTGTGCAACATACATCTATCTTATTCATGTTGATTTTTCGTTATGTATGTAATATTTTGTAATTTCGGTGAAACATCAGTAGTGATAACCCTAGATTAAGCAAGTGGATTCACGATAATCCTGCCACCAGGGGGGATTAGATAGCTAGTGTCGCTTTTAATCCGGTGGTGGATTAGCGAACTATGGCGCGAAAGTTTGAAAAAAAAAAACATGGCGGAAGATTCCGAACTCAATTGCTTAATCTAGGGTTATCCTTTTTTTTTTATTCTTATTAAGAATTCACATATACAGGATGCACTTATATTTTTAATGATAAGAATTAAATCTACTACTTACAGGAAAGTACACAGACGACATTACACTTAACACAAGAATATTGCTGAAAAATGTTTTTTTTAATTGTTTGTTCTTTGAGCACTTAATGTTAGATTCTTTTTTTTTTTTTCTTTTTTTTTTTGTTGCACCACTTATTTTGTTTTTTCACTCACTTTGAGCACAAAATATTATTTTTTTACAGGAAAGTACACAGATGACATTACACTTAACACAAGAATATTGCTGGAGTGAGTGAGTGAGTGTGTCGGGTTTAAGGGCCCGTCGACAACTTGGTCATTAGGGCCCCGAGTCCAGAAGTAAAATTACATACCGTCAAGTGTTAAAACCTCTCCCATTAAAACCTAAAAATCTACGGTTAAAATAGATAAAAAAAAACCTCTAAACAACTATTAAAACGTTTCATTTAAAATGCTAAAAACAGAAACTTAAAATTGCTACAAAGTAAAAAAAACACTAAAACGTTAAAAAAACCCAAAAATACGGCCATCTAAAAGGCTAAAATCTCTAAAATAAAATATCCTTACAATTGCTTTATAAAATCAATTGTGGAACAAAACCGCAGCACTGTATTTACAGATACTGGGTCGTTGCCTAAAACTGACGACAGTGTAAGGCCCAGGCCAACAGACTGGCGCTCACGAGCGTATCGCGGACAATCAAGAAGGACATGTGCGACGGAGATTGGAATATTACACGTCGTACAGACAGGCTCCGGATCACCACGCAAAAGGTGTCCATGCGTGGCTCGGGTATGGCCTATCCTCAGGCGGGTTAAAACCACTTCTTCCCGCCTGGAATTCCTGCAGCTGGTATGGCAGGGTTGTACGGTGTCCTTGATAGTCCGTAATTGAGTGCCAGATAACGCTTCCCAAGATTCCTGCCAGAGAGCAAATAGATGGCGACGGAAATATTTCTGAGCATCTATATAGGGGAGCGTACGGGTGGAATACTCCGGAAGGCGACATGCAGACTTTGCAGCCGCATCCGCCGCCTCGTTACCCGAAATACCCACATGGCCTGGGATCCACGTAAAAACAAACTGGTATCCGCGAGACAGTAGGTGAGAAATCAACGTCTGGATTTTAACAACCAATGGCGAGGTGCCGATAAACTGTTGCAGGGCCTGGAGAGCGCTAAAAGAATCGGAACAAACTATAAAACTTCCAGGACCTGAACTGGAGATAAAAAGGAGGAAATAAAATATGGCAAACAACTCGGCGGTAAATACTGAACTGGCGTCCGGTAGGCGGTACGTATGAGCGTCACCGTTGTATATAAAGGCGCAACCCGTCGAACTACCCATCTGGGACCCATCGGTAAATACCGGACAGGAAGTCCGGTATCGCCCCAGTAGTTCCGTGAATAGTTGGCGAAACACGGAATGAGGGGTAGCTATCTTAACACAGTCCGACAGCTCCAGGTCAAAGCGTGCGCGCTGGAGTTGCCAGGGAGGACATCGGCCACGTGAATGCCGCTCTACGGCTGGCAGTCGAAGGGCGTGTGCAGCAAGCAGTTCACGAAACCGGATACCACTTGGACGGGAGATAGTTGTATTTCGCATATAACGGTGCGCGAGGTCTGGACGCAACACGGGTGGAAACGAAGGGTGACCTGGATGGGCGGCCAGCCTTGCCACGTAAGAACAAAGTAATAAAGAGCGTCGAACAGACAGTGGAGGTTCGCCAGAATCAGCATACAGACAATCGAGTGAGTGAGTGAGTGAGTGAGTGTGTCGGGTTTAAGGGCCCGTCGACAACTTGGTCATTAGGGCCCCGAGTCCAGAAGTAAAATTACATACTGTCAAGTGTTAAAAACATCACCCATTAAAAACTAAAAATCTACGGTTAAAATAGATAAAAAACTACTAAACAACTATTAAAACGTTTCATTTAAAATGCTAAAAACAGAAACTTAAAATTGCTACAAAGTAAAAAACACTAAAACGTTAAAAACCCAAAAATACGGCCATCTAAAAAGGCTAAAATCTCTGAAATAAAATATCCTTACACTTGCTTCATAAAATCAATTATGGAACAAAACCGCAGCACTGTATTTACAGATACTGGGTCGTTGCCTAAAACTGACGACAGTGTAAGGCCCAGGCCAACAGACTGGCGCTCACGAGCGTATCGCGGACAATCAAGAAGGACATGTGCGACGGAGATTGGAATATTACACGTCGTACAGACAGGCTCCGGATCACCACGCAAAAGGTGTCCATGCGTGGCTCGGGTATGGCCTATCCTCAGGCGGGTTAAGACCACTTCTTCCCGCCTGGAATTCCTGCAGCTGGTATGCCAGGGTTGTACCGTGTCCTTGATTGTCCGTAATTGAGTGCCGGATAACGCTTCCCAAGATTCCTGCCAGAGAGCAAATAGATGGCGACGGAAATATTTCTGCACATCTATATAGGGCAGCGTACGGGTGGAATACTCCGGAAGGCGACATGCAGACTTTGCAGCCGCATCCGCCGCCTCGTTACCCGGAATACCCACATGGCCTGGGATCCACGTAAAAACAAACTGGTATCCGCGAGACAGTAGCTGAGAAATCAACGTCTGGATTTTAACAACCAATGCCGAGGTGCCGATAAACTGTTGCAGGGCCTGGAGAGCGCTAAAAGAATCGGAACAAACGATAAAACTTCCAGGACCTGAACTGGAGATAAAAAGGAGGAAATAAAATATGGCAAACAACTCGGCGGTAAATACTGAACTGGCGTCCGGTAGGCGGTACGTATGAGCGACACCGTTGTATATAAAGGCGCAACCCGTCGAACTACCCGTCTGGGACCCATCGGTAAATACCGGACAGGAAGTCCGGTATCGCCCCAGTAGTTCCGTGAATAGTTGGCGAAACACGGAATGAGGGGTAGCTATCTTAACACAGCCCGACAGCTCCAGGTCAAAGCGTGCGCGCTGGAGTTGCCAGGGAGGACATCGGCCACGTGAATGCCGCTCTACGGCTGGCAGTCGAAGGGCGTGTGCAGCAAGCAGTTCACGAAACCGGATACCACTTGGACGGGAGATGGTTGTATTTCGCATATAACGGTGCGCGAGGTCTGGACGCAACACGGGTGGAAACGAAGGGTGACCTGGATGGGCGGCCAGCCTTGCCACGTAAGAACAAAGTAATAAAGAGCGTCGAACAGACAGTGGAGGTTCGCCAGAATCAGCATACAGACAATCGATTCTGCTGGTGCGGAAAGCCCCAGTAGCGAGACGGATACCAGTGTGATGTACTGTGTCTAAAAGCCGGAGTTTAGACGCAGACGCCGCGCCATAAATAAAACAGCCGTAGTCTAATTTGGACCGGACCAGAGAGCCATACAACCTCAACATGACGGTGCGGTCGCCGCCCCAAGATGCCCCAGATAAGACCCTGAGTACCCGAAGCGAACGATCGCACGAAGCACGAAGATAGCGGATATGGTGCTCCCAAGTGAGTTTACTGTCGAGGTGTAAGCCCAAGAACTTAAGGTGCGGTACAAAAGGAAGACGTGTGTCGCGCAGATGAAGATCCGGAGGAGGGTGTACTCCTCGCAGTCGGTGAAAGTGTAGACACTGTGTTTTCGTAGGGGACAGCCGAAAGCCCGTGCGTAATGCCCACTCGGCGATGGAGGTTATGGTCAGCTGCAGTTGACGCTCGATGTGCTCCAAACTATAAGAGCGATAGTAGATCGCAAAGTCGTCAACATACAGCGACATCGGGATACCGCTACGAACAACACTAGTGATGCCATTAATGGCAACTGCGAAAAGTGTGACACTGAGGATGGATCCCTGGGGTACACCATTCTCCTGGATCTTCTCTTGAGACAGCGTGTTGCCTATACGGACACGAAAACGGCGAATGAGTAAAAAGTTAAAAAGGAAAACGGCTAAGTGACCGCGCAAACCATAACCGTGTAGAGTACGGAGAATGCCATAGCGCCAAGTAGTATCGTAGGCCTTCTCCAGATCAAAGAAGACACCCACGACATGCTGCTTCAGGAGAAACGCATTCTGTATGTATGCCTCCATGCGCGTCAGGTTGTCGACACTGGAGCGATAGCGACGAAATCCGCACTGAACATTGCTCAGCAGGTTATTCGTCTCTAGCCACCACACTAAGCGAGTGTTAATCATCCGTTCCAAGGTCTTGCAGACGACACTCGTCAGGCAGATAGGGCGGTAGCTAGAGGGAAGTGTCCGGTCTTTTCCTGGTCGAGGGATAGGGATGACAATGCCCTCTCGCCAGGAAGACGGAAAAACCTGCTGATGCCAGATGCGGTTATACATGCTCAACATGAAGGAAAGAGCTGCAGGTGGAAGGTGAAGCAGCATTTGGCGGTGGATGTCATCAGGACCGGGAGAAGAATTCTTTGCTAGGGACAAGGAATGCGCTAGCTCCGCCTCAGTAAATGGTGCATTGTACGGTTCACTTTGGGCACTGTTAAAACTAAGGCCTATCTGCTCCGCAGATTCCTTGATAGCTAAAAACGCTCTATCATAGCTTTGGGTTTGGCTAGTACAGGCAAAATACTCGGCAAGGGCGTCGGCGATGTCCTGCTCGCTGGTGTAACGGGAGCCCTGTACGGCAAGGCCGGGGATGGTCGTCCGGCGACACTTGCCGTACATTCGCCGAACAGCAGTCCACACCTTTTGCGCCGAACTTCGACGGGAAAGAGAAGATACATACTTTTCCCACGATTTGCGTTTTGCGTCTCGAAGTATAAATCTTGCCCTAGCACGAGCACGCTTAAAAGCGACAAAGTTCGCCTGCGTAGGATGTAATGTAAAGATACGCAATGCACGCTTGCGTGCTTTAGTAGCCAAACGGCATTCCTCGGACCACCAAGGCACAGGAACGTGACGAGGTGTAGTGGAACCACGAGGAATGCTGGAATCCGCTGCACGAAGGATAGAGTAAGTAAAATACTCCACCATGTCGTCAATGGTGGTAAAACCATCGTCGGTTAGGTGAATGAGGGAACGAAACTTCCCCCAGTCAGCCTTGGAAATAATCCAGTGAGGAAAGCGTGTTGGCACAGAATTGTGGCCCGATAAGTGAATGCTAATGGGGTAATGATCACTGCCAAATAAGTCGGAAAGTACCGACCAGTCGAGTAGAGGTACCAGTGACGGACTGCTAAAAGAAACGTCAAGTGCGGAGTGTGTACCATAGGCAGATGATAAGTAAGTAGGCACGCCAGTGTTTAATATGACTAGGCCGGACATATGGCAAACGTCTGCTACAAGGCACCCACGGGCATCGTCAATGTCGGAGCCCCAATGAGAGTGCTTGGCATTCAGATCGCCAAGAAAGATGAACGGTGGCGGAATCTGTGCCAAGAGAGCCCGAAGATCGTTCGTGTGTACGACACTGACCGGTGGCAGATAGACATTACAAAGGGAGAAACAGAGGCTCTGCAGCTGCACACGCACCGCTACAGCTTGCAGCGGCGTGTTGAGTGGCACACTGGTGGCAGAGATATCATGCGCCACCAGAATAGCAACACCCCCGCTTGCTCGCCTATCAGCTGCAGAGTCATGTCTAAATGCCGAAAAACCACGAAGTTGTAATGCGTGGTTAGGGTGCAAGTGCGTTTCTTGTAGACAGACGATTGATGGAGACCGTTGCGAAACGAGATGCTGTACGTCCGGAACACGTGCCCGGAACCCATTAACATTCCACTGGATTATTTCCATGGTAAAGAAGAATTAGGGATTCGTCTTCATCTTTTTCTTTTTCATCTTTACCTTAACCGACTTCGGACGGGGTAGGTTAAATTCGCCATCGTCTGGTGACTCCGCCGACGTCCGGGAGTCTGAAGATCCCCGGCGGCTCGCTGAACGAGAGCGGGAGCGGGACTTCATGGACGATGTGCGACTGCTGGCGCGATCAGAAGGCCTAGAATAATGGCTGTCAACAGGCTGGCTGCGGCTAGTTGTCTTGTGAGCTGGTGTCTGCACGGCTATAGATGTAGTAGCAGGTGCAGCTGTGGCACGAGATAGTGAAGGGGTATTCGCAGGTAGGTCAGTCTGTGTAGAAGCATCTGACACAGGAACGTGCTGGATCGCTACGCTGCTGGCAGGAGCGCGTCGGGCAGCCAAGGCATAACCTGTGGTGGTAGCAGGTTTCAGCTGCTCAAAGCGACGACGCGCTTCTGGAAACGTGAGATGTTCTTTCACGCGCAATTCTTGTATGCACTTCTCATCCAAGAACTTCGCACACTGACGCGAGCTGGATGGATGCTTCCCTTCACAGTTCACACAGAGGGGATCCCGTGTACATGTCGGGTCCTCATGGGCTGGTAAACCACAGCGCTCACATATAGCAGGATTATTACACAGGGTCTTAGTATGGCCGAACCGTTGGCACCTAAAACAACGCATGGGGTTCGGCACATACTGGCGTACGGCGGCACGTTCGTAGCCACAAAAGATATACTCGGGCAATTTAGTTCCTCTGAACGTCAGAAAAACCGTACGCAAAGGCACATCCTTGCCATCCTGCTTTTTGGTAAGACGGTAAGCCTGACACACACGCTGGTCGGAGAGACAGGTGGTAATCTCATCGTTCGACAGATTGTCCAGACTGGAGGTGGTGACAACTCCCCTACATGTGTTGAGCGATTTGTGTGGGGCTACCCGAATTGGGTAGGAGCCCAACAAACTCGCCTTTAAAAGTTTCTGGGTCTGGTCTGCCGTGTTGGTTTCGATCAACAGCGTACCGTCTCGAACTCTGGTCGCGTTCTTAACCGGGCCACATATTCTATCGACTTCTCGTTTTATATAAAATGGGCTAAGGTCCTTTATCGTTTTCCCGTCACATGCCAAAGTCAAAACCAAGAAAGGGTCAAAGGAAGAGGGGTTGCGCGGAGACATGATTATTTGGACCCCCATCCGGAACTGTCGGCGTCAGCCTGCCATCCGGGGGTCAAAGGATAAAAGACACCAAAATCTCCACGGTCTGTGCCGCCATGGAGACCCCTCCATGACTGACCTCAAGGCGTACTTCAGAGGAGCTACCCTCCGATCTCCACTGCTTGTCCGCATGGGTAAACCGTTCACCACGTGACACCCCGGTTTTATGCCCCCACCACAGGAATAACCGCCTGTGGCTCCCCGCTTTAGCACACGCTGCCTCAACGGAGTCAGCGTGGATTCAGGGGACTTCGGGTTGATTACACCGGGGCTCCGTCAGCGGTAACACGTCCGGCCGGTGATACTAACCCGACGGCACGCGGCCGTCGGGAGATTAACACCGGCCGTGCCCTCAAGGAGCTACGTGGGTGTACATGACGTGTGGACGGGCTCCGCACCTAAGGCTACACATGGGGGCAGTGTGAAGGGTCCGCACAACCTTCGCGCCTGAGACCTCCGAAGAGCACACAAGTCGGGGGCCGCGCTGAAAACCGTGGGACAGGACCACGGAGATAGGAAAGATCCCTGCTGGTGAGACAGGAGTTATAAATCTAGGAACTTACAAACTAATAATCAGAATAAACCTAGAAGAGGAAGAGGGTGATATAAAAAGCAACATAAAACGTCGCACGTGGCACAGTTAATGAAGGTGGAGGGGGTGAAATGATTGTGCGCAGCTCGGGGCCCCGGGTGCGCCAAACCCGGACCTACCGTGGTAGGTTCCCCTGGGGGAGTTTGATTTCGGAGTCCTCTTCTCCTAGATGAGTTGTCGACCAAGACTAACGAGCCTCATCTACCCGTTGGAATGTTCTTAGCTTCCCCTCACCTCTTGCCTACCAGTGGTCACAAAGACACACATAGTAGGCCGTCTGGATCGGGTACTGAGCCCCTCCGCCACGGCAAGGCGACACTCCTTCGGAGGGGCAGACAATCGATTCTGCTGGTGCGGAAAGCCACAGTAGCGAGACGGATACCAGTGTTATGTACTGTGTCTAAAAGCCGGAGTTTAGACGCAGACGCCGCGCCATAAATAAAACAGCCGTAGTCTAATTTGGACCGGACCAGAGAGCCATACAACCTCAACATGACGGTGCGATCGCCGCCCCAAGATGCCCCAGATAAGACCCTGAGTACCCGAAGCTAACGATCGCACGAAGCACGAAGATAGCGGATATGGTGCTCCCATGTGAGTTTACTGTCGAGGTGTAGGTCCAAGAACTTAAGGTGCGGTACAAAAGGAAGACGTGTGTCGCGCAGATGAAGATCAGGAGGAGGTTGTACTCCTCGCAGTCGGTGAAAGTGTAGACACTGTGTTTTCGTAGGGGACAGCCGAAAGCCCGTGCGTAATGCCCACTCGGCGATGGAGGTTATGGTCAGCTGCAGTTGACGCTCGAGGTGCTCCAAACTATAAGAGCGATAGTAGATCGCAAAGTCGTCAACATACAGCGACATCGGGATACCGCTACGAACAACACTAGTGATGCCATTAATGGCAACTGCGAAAAGTGTGACACTGAGGATGGATCCCTGGGGTACACCATTCTCCTGGATCTTCTCTTGAGACAGCGTGTTGGCTATACGGACACGAAAACGGCGAATGAGTAAAAAGTTAAAAAGGAAAACGGCTAAGTGACCGCGCAAACCATAACCGTGTAGAGTACGGAGAATGCCATAGCGCCAAGTAGTATCGTAGGCCTTCTCCAGATCAAAGAAGACACCCACGACATGCTGCTTCAGGAGAAACGCATTCTGTATGTATGCCTCCATGCGCGTCAGGTTGTCGACACTGGAGCGATAGCGACGAAATCCGCACTGAACATTGCTCAGCAGGTTATTCGTCTCTAGCCACCACACTAAGCGAGTGTTAATCATCCGTTCCAAGGTCTTGCAGACGACACTCGTCAGGCAGATAGGGCGGTAGCTAGAGGGAAGTGTCCGGTCTTTTCCTGGTCGAGGGATAGGGATGACAATGCCCTCTCGCCAGGAAGACGGAAAAACCTGCTGTTGCCAGATGCGGTTCTACATGCTCAACATGAAGGAAAGAGCTGCAGGTGGAAGATGGAGCAGCATTTGGCGGTGGATGTCATCAGGACCGGGAGAAGAATTCTTTGCTAGGGACAAGGAATGCGCTAGCTCCGCCTCGGTAAATGGTGCATTGTACGGTTCACTTTGGGCACTGTTAAAACTAAGGCCTATCTGCTCCGCAAATTCCTTGATAGCTAAAAACGCTCTATCATAGCTTTGGGTTTGGCTAGTACAGGCAAAACACTCGGCAAGGGCGTCGGCGATGTCCTGCTCGCTGGTGTAACGGGAGCCCTGTACGGCAAGGCCAGGGATGGTCGTCCGGCGACACTTGCCGTACATTCGCCGAACAGCAGTCCACACCTTTTGCGCCGAACTTCGACGGGAAAGAGAAGATACATACTTTTCCCACGATTTGCGTTTTGCGTCTCGAAGTATAAATCTTGCCCTAGCACGAGCACGCTTAAAAGCGACAAAGTTCGCCTGCGTAGGATGTAATGTAAAGATACGCAATGCACGCTTGCGTGCTTTAGTAGCCAAACGGCATTCCTCGGACCACCAAGGCACAGGAACGTGACGAGGTGTAGTGGAACCACGAGGAATGCTGGAATCCGCTGCACGAAGGATAGAGTAAGTAAAATACTCCACCATGTCGTCAATGGTGCTAAAACCATCGTCGGTTAGGTGAATGAGGGAACGAAACTTCCCCCAGTCAGCCTTGGAAATAATCCAGTGAGGAAAGCGTGTTGGCACAGAACTGTGGCCCGATAGGTGAATGCTAATGGGGTAATGATCACTGCCAAATAAGTCGGAAAGTACCGACCAGTCGAGTAGAGGTACCAGTGACGGGCTGCTAAAAGAAACGTCAAGTGCGGAGTGTGTACCATAGGCAGATGATAAGTAAGTAGGCACGCCAGTGTTTAATATGACTAGGCCGGACATATGGAAAACGTCTGCTACAAGGCACCCACGGGCATCGTCAATGTCGGAGCCCCAATGAGAGTGCTTGGCATTCAGATCGCCGAGAAAGATGAGCGGTGGCGGAATCTGTGCCAAGAGAGCCCGAAGATCGTTCGTGTGTACGACACTGACCGGTGGCAGATAGACATTGCAAAGGGAGAAACAGAGGCTCTGCAGCTGCACACGCACCGCTACAGCTTGTAGCGGCGTGTTGAGTGGCACACTGGTGGCAGAGATATCATGCGCCACCAGGATAGCAACCCCCCCTCTGGCTCGCCTATCAGCTGCAGAGTCATGTCTAAATGCCGAAAAACCACGAAGTTGTAATGCGTGGTTAGGGTGCAAGTGCGTTTCTTGTAGACAGACGATTGATGGAGACCGTTGCGAAACGAGATGCTGTACGTCCGGAACACGTGCCCGGAACCCATTAACATTCCACTGGATTATTTCCATGGTAAAGAAGAATTAGGGATTCGTCTTCATCTTTTTCTTTTTCATCTTTACCTTAACCGACTTCGGACGGGGTAGGTTAAATTCGCCATCGTCTGGTGACTCCGCCGACGTCCGGGAGTCTGAAGATCCCCGGCGGCTCGCTGAACGAGAGCGGGAGCGGGACTTCATGGACGATGTGCGACTGCTGGCGCGACCAGAAGGCCTAGAATAATGGCTGTCAACAGGCTGGCTGCGGCTAGTTGTCTTGTGAGCTGGTGTCTGCACGGCTATAGATGTAGTAGCAGGTGCAGCTGTGGCACGAGACAGTGAAGGGGTATTCGCAGGTAGTTCAGTCTGTGTAGAAGCATCTGACACAGGAACGTGCTGGATCGCTACGCTGCTGGCAGGAGCGCGTCGGGCAGCCAAGGCATAACCTGTGGTGGTAGCAGGTTTCAGCTGCTCAAAGCGACGACGCGCTTCTGGAAACGTGAGATGTTCTTTCACGCGCAATTCTTGTATTCACTTCTCATCCAGGAACTTCGCACACTGTCGCGAGCTGGATGGATGCTTCCCTTCACAGTTTACACAGAGAGGATCCCGTGTACATGTCGGGTCCTCATGGGCTGCTAAACCACAGCGCTCACATATAGCAGGATTATTGCACAGGGTCTTAGTATGGCCGAACCGTTGGCACCTAAAACAACGCATGGGGTTCGGCACATACTGGCGCACGGCGGCACGTTCGTAGCCACAAAAGATGTACTCGGGCAATTTAGTTCCTCTGAACGTCAGAAACACCGTACGCAAAGGTACATCCTTGCCATCCTGCTTTCGGGTAAGACGGTAGGCCTGACACACACGCTGGTCGGAGAGACAGGTGGTAATCTCATCGTTCGACAGATTGTCCAGACTGGAGGTGGTGACAACTCCCCTACATGTGTTGAGCGATTTGTGTGGGGCTACCCGAATTGGGTAGGAGCCCAACAAACTCGCCTTTAAAAGTTTCTGGGTCTGGTCTGCCGTGTTGGTTTCGATCAACAGCGTACCGTCTCGAACTCTGGTCGCGTTCTTAACCGGGCCATATATTCTGTCGACTTCTCGTTTTATGTAAAATGGGCTAAGGTCCTTTATCGTTTTCCCGTCACATGCCAAAGTCAAAACTAAGAAAGGGTCAAAGGAAGAGGGGTTGCGCGGAGACATGATTATTTGGACCCCCATCCGGAACCGTCGGCGTCAGCCTGCCATCCGGGGGTCAAAGGATAAAAGACACCAAAATCTCCACGGTCTGTGCCGCCATGGAGACCCCTCCATGACTGACCTCAAGGCGTACTTCAGAGGAGCTACCCTCCGATCTCCACTGCTTGTCCGCATGGGTAAACCGTTCACCACGTGACACCCCGGTTTTATGCCCCCACCACAGGAATAACCGCCTGTGGCTCCCCGCTTTAGCACACGCTGCCTCAACGGAATCAGCGTGGATTCAGGGGACTTCGGGTTGATTACACCGGGGCTCCGTCAGCGGTAACACGTCCGGCCGGTGATACTAACCCGACGGCACGCGGCCGTCGGGAGATTAACACCGGCCGTGCCCTCAAGGAGCTACGTGGGTGTACATGACGTGTGGACGGGCTCCGCACCTAAGGCTACACATGGGGGCAGTGTGAAGGGTCCGCACAACCTTCGCGCCTGAGACCTCCGAAGAGCACACAAGTCGGGGGCCGCGCTGAAAACCGTGGGACAGGACCACGGAGATAGGAAAGATCCCTGCTGGTGAGACAGGAGTTATAAAACTAAGGCCTTACTAACTAATAATCGGAATAAACCTAGAAGAGGAAGAGGGTGATATAAAAGCAACATAAATCGCTGCACGTGGCACAGTTAATGTATATGGAGGGGGTGAAATGATGGTGCGCAGCTCGGGGCCCCGGGCGCGCCAAACCCGGACCTACCGTGGTAGGTTCCCCTGGGGGAGTTTGATTTCGGAGTCCTCCTCTCCTAGATGAGTTGTCGACCAAGACTAACGAGCCTCATCTACCCGTTGGAATGTTCTTAGCTTCCCCTCACCTCTTGCCTACCAGTGGTCACAAAGACACACTGAGTAGGCCGTCTGGATCGGGTACTGAGCCCCTCCGCCACGGCAAGGCGACACCCCTTCGGAGGGGGGGAGGTCCTTGAAGAGGTCCAGTTCGGAGCTCATGTGGGTCACGGTTTCGTCCATTACGAGAACACGTCCTGCACCTTTCGCCTCCTGCGTTTCAGCTTAGACTGTTTCGGCTTCGTAGGTTTGGCGCGTTTTATTGTCTTGAGTCGCCTGACGCCCGATTCTAGCATAGAATCGATTTTTTCGTCTGCCTTACGCTTCAGATTGGACCCAGCCTCTTTAAGTCTGCTTCTTAAAGCTTCTTTCGAGGTGGTTCCTCTGACGGCCACATCGGACAGCACGTGAGCGACCACTTTGAGCGCCCACAGCCTTTGCGCCGCCTTTCAAGAAGGGTAGAATGGCTCTGAAGAGATTTCCTAGGGCAGAAAGAGGCCGCTTCCGTGCTGATAGCGCCTACTGCGGTAGAGAACGAAATCCCCGTGGTCTAAAGCACCGCCGGCTTGACTGAGGTAGTATTGAGTGACCGTGTGCACGTCCATTACCGTTTCTTTGGCCGGAAGGTGAGAACTATAGTGGAGGAAAAGCCGTCGGCAAATGATAACAGATCGCCATAACCGTTCCTTAAATTTATGCTGACGGTCTTAAAGTCTTGTTGAACGAGTGGCACCCAGTTCTGAGGAAAGAAGGTCTTTTCATCGGACATGTAAGTGTTGTTGCTTTTCTCGTATTCTACTGCAACGTTCTCAATCACTTGGACGAATGTATCGCCCACCACTTACGGTGGAACCAGATTGCAGTAGAGTGAGTGAGTAGTGGGGTTTACGGGCCCGTCGACAACTAGGTCATTAGGGCCCGAAGTCCAATGTAAAAGCAGTCAAAGAAAATAAAACCTCACCCGCTTTAAAGCTAAAAAGTGAAAGTTAAAATACCTAAAAATGAACGTTAAAACCACTAAAAAGAGAGCTAAAAACAGGTAAAAAAGGAAAATTAAAAACCAATAAAACCATATTACGAAAACCCTAAACTACTTATACTGTTGAAAAAAGGGTAAAAAAAAACACGAGTAAAACATCCTAAAAGTATTTTTCCGCCAAGATAAGAGAAACCTTACACTTGCTTACCAAAATCGATACGCGCAACAAACCGCAGTACTGTATTTACAGCTGCTGGGTCGTTGCCTAACATGGTGCACAGTGTAAGACCCAGGCCAAAGGACTGGCGCTCACGAGCATACCGCGGACAATCAGCGAGGACATGTGCAACGGAGAGTGGGACATTGCACGTCGCACAGACAGGCTCCGGATCACCGCCGAAAAGGTGTGCATGCGTGGCTCGAGTGTGGCCTATCCTCAGGCGGGTTAAAATCACCTCCTCACGCCTGGAATCCCTGCAAGATGTTTGCCAGGGTTGTACCGTGTCCTTGATTGTCCGTAACTGAGTGCCAGATAACGCTTCCCAAGATTGTTGCCAGAGAGTAAATAGATGGCGACGGAAGTACTTCTGCACATCTATATAGGGTAGTGTACGGGTGGACTATTCCGGAAGGCGACATGCAGACTTCGCAGCCGCATCAACCGCCTCGTTGCCCGGAATACCCACATGACCTGGGATCCACGTAAAAACGAACTGGTATCCGCGAGATAACAACTGAGATAAAAGTGTCTGTATTTTAATAATTGACGCCGAGTTGCCAACAAATTGTTGCAGCGCCTGAAGAGCGCTCAGGGAGTCGCAACACACAATAAAATGTCCAGGAACTGAACGGGAGATAAAAAGTAAGAAATAAAAGATGGCAAACAGCTCGGCGGTAAAAACTGAACTGGCGTCTGGAAGGCGGTATGTGTGAACCTCACCGTTGTATATAAATGCGGAACCCGTCGTACTACCCAACTGGGAGCCATCGGTGAATACCGGTGTATAAGTCCGGTATCGGCCCAGAACTGCGGTGAAGAGTTGACGGAACACCGAAGGAGGGGTAGCAGTCTTTGGACAGCCCGACAGCTCCAGGTCAAAGCGTGCACGCTGGAGCTGCCAGGGAGGACAGTGGCCAAATGAAAGCCGCTCTACAACTGGCAGTCGGAGGGCGTTTGCAACAAGTAGTTCTTGAAACCTGACACCACTTGGACGGGAGATTGTTTTATTCCGCATATAACGGTGCTCGAGATCTGTACGCAATACAGGTGGAAACGAAGGGTGACCTGGATGAGCGGCCAACCTTGCCACATAAGAACAAAGTAATAATGAGCGTCGAACAGACAGTGGAGGTTCGCCAGAATCAGCATACAGACAATCCACTCTACTTGTGCGGAAAGCCCCAGTAGCGAGACGGATACCAGTGTGATGAATTGTGTCTAAAAGGCGGAGTTTAGAGGCTGATGCAGAGCCATAGATAAAACAGCCGTAGTCTAACTTGGACCGGACCAGTGAGCGATACAACCTCAACATTACCGTGCGATCGCCGCCCCAAGATGCCCCAGACAGGACCCTGAGTACCCGAAGCGAGCGATCGCAGGAAGCACGAAGGTGACGTATATGGTGCTCCCATGTGAGTTTGCTGTCGAGGTGTAAGCCCAAGAACTTCAGGTGCGGAACAAATGGAAGACGTGTGCCACGCAAATGAAGATCAGGTGGAGGGTGTACACCACGGAGTCGGTGAAAGTGGAGACACTGTGTTTTCGTAGGGGAAAACCGAAAGCCGGTGCGAGACGCCCACTCGGCGATGGATGTTATGGTCATCTGCAGTTGACGCTCGATGTGCCCCAAACTATAAGAGCGATAGTATATCGCAAAGTCGTCAACATACAGCGACATCGGGATTCCGCTACGAACAGCGCTGGTGATGCCATTAATGGCAACGGCGAAAAGCGTAACGCTGAGAATCGACCCTTGGGGTACACCATTCTCCTGAACCTTCTCTTGGGAGAGCGTGTTGCCTATGCGGACACGAAAACGGCGAATTAGTAAAAAGTTAAAAATAAAAAACGACAAGTTACCGCGTAAACCATAACCGTGTAGAGTACGGAGAATGCCATAGCGCCATGTAGTGTCGTAGGCCTTCTCCAGATCAAAGAAGACACCCACGACATGCTGCTTCAAGAGAAATGCATTCTGTATGTAGGCCTCCATGCTTGTCAGATTGTCGACACTGGAGCGATGGCGACGAAAACCGCACTGGACATTACTCAGCAGGTTATTCGTCTCCAGCCACCACACTAAACGAGTGTTGATCATACGTTCGAGGGTCTTGCAAACGACACTCGTTAGGCAAATAGGGCGGTAGCTAGAGGCAAGTGCCCGGTCTTTCCCGGGCCGAGGTATAGGGATGACGATACCCTCGCGCCAGGAAGACGGGTAAACCCGCTGGAGCCAGATTCGGTTATAGATGCTCAGCAGGAAGGAAAGAGCCTGAGGTGGTAGATGAAGCAACATTTGTCGGTGGATGTCATCCGGACCGGGAGAAGAGTCGTGTGCCAGAGACAAGGAGTGCATCAGCTCTGCTATGCTAAAAGGCGTGTTGTATGGTTCACTACCGTCGCTGTTAAAATTAAGAACTATCCGCTCCGCAGATTCCTTGATAGCTAAAAACGACCTATCGTAACTTTGGGTTTGGCTGGTAGCAGAGAAAGATTCGGCAAGGGCGTCGGCGATCGCCTGCTCGTTGGTGTAATAAGAGCCCTGTACGGCAAGACCGGGAATAATCGTCCGGCGACACTTGCCGTACATACGCCGAACTGCAGTCCACACCCTTTGTGTTGAAGTGCGTCGAGAGAGGGAAGAGACGTAAGTTACCCAGGATGTGCGTTTTGCACTGCGAAGTACAAAACGAGCCCGGGCACGCACACGCTTAAAGGCAATGAAGTTCTCTTCCGTAGGATGTGCACTGAAAACTCGCAGAGCCCGTTTGCGGGCTTTAACAGCCAAACGACATTCCTCGGACCACCAAGGCACGGGAACATGACGAGGTGTAGTAGAACCGCGAGGAATGCTGGAATTTGCTGCAAGCAGGACAGAACATGTAAAATACTCCACCATGTTGTCAATGGTGGTAAAACCATCGTCCGTAAGGTGAATGAGGGAACGGAATTTCCCCCAGTCAGCCTTGGAAATAATCCAGTGAGGGTATCGTGTTGGAATGGGATGGAAACCAGTAATGTGAATGTTAATGGGAAAATGATCACTGCCAAAGAGGTCGGAGAGCACCGACCAATCAATAAGTGGTACCAGTGACGGGCTACAGAAGCTAACGTCTAAGGCGGAATAGGTACCATAGGCAGATGATAAGAAGGTAGGGGCACCAGTGTTCAACAAAAGGAGGCCGGACATATCGCAAACGTCTGCTACAAGGCACCCACGAGCATCGTCAGTGTCGGAGCCCCATAAAGTGTGTTTGGCATTCAGATCACCAAGGAAGATAAGCGGTGGCGGAATCTGAGCCAAAAGAGCCCGAAGGTCGTTCGCGTGTACGACACTGACCGGTGGCAGATAGACATTACAAATTGACAGACTCACGCCCTGCATATGGACACGCACTGCTACAGATTGCAGCGGCGTGTTTAGCGGGATGCTTGTGGCTGAGATGGTATGCGCCACCAGAGTAGCAACACCACCGCTTGCTCGTCTATCAGCTGCAGAGTCATGTCTAAATACCGAAAAACCACGAAGATGTAAGGTGTGGTTAGGCTTCAAATGGGTTTCTTGTAGACAGACGATTGAAGGTGAATGGTGCCAAGCTAAGTGTTGTATGTCCGGGGCACGGGCCCGGTACCCATTAACATTCCACTGAATTATTTCCATAATAAAAAGGTTAAGGCATAGTCTTTATCTTTTTCTTCATCTTAACCTTGGCGCACTTGGGACCAATGATGTGCTTTTCACCGTCCTCAGGCGACTCCTCGGAACTTCGGGAGTCAGAAGATCCCCGGCGGCTCGCGGAGCGGGAGCGGGACTTCGTGGAGGTACGACTACTCGCCCGATGTTTAGGTCGCGAACGATTTGTGGGAACAGGCAATACGGTGTAGCCTCCGCTTGTGGACGGCTGGTGAGCGTGTGTCTGCACAGCGGAAGATGTAGTTGCTGGTGCAGTTTTATCACGACGCGGTGGAGAGGTGCTCGCCGGTAAATCTGTTTGTGTCGAAGCATCTGTGACGGGTACATGCTGTATAGCAACAGTGTTCACAGGAGGGCGACGAACAGCGGATGCAAAACCTGTGGTGGTAGCAGGTTGCAGTTGTTGAAAGCGACGGCGCGCTTCAACAAACGTCAGGCGTTCTTTCACGCGCAACTCCTGGATACACTTTTCCTCGAGAAACTTCGGACACTGTCGCGAGCTGGATGGATGACTCCCTTCGCAGTTAACGCAGTAAGGGTCACGGGTGCAAGCCGTGCCCTCATGGTATGGTAGTCCACAACGCTCACACGTAGCAGGATGGGTGCACGAAGGCTTAGTATGACCGAACTTCTGACACTGAAAACAGCGCATAGGGTTCGGTACATACTGCCGAACTGCGGCACGCTCGTAACCGCAGAAGATGTACTCGGGTAACTGAGTACCCTTAAATGTCAAAAACACAGTGCGTAAATCGATCACTTTTCCATCCTGTTTTCGAGTGAGACGGTACGCCTGACACACCCGTTGATCTGAAAGGCAGGTGACTATCTCTTCATTAGACAGACCATCAAGGCTGGAGGTGGTGACAACTCCTCTGCAAGTATTCAGTGTTTTATGTGGGACTACCCGGATAGGGTAGGAGCCCAATAAACTCGCTTTCAGTAGTTTCTGCGACTGGTCTGCAGTAATCACCTCTATCAATAGCGTACCGTCGCGTATTCTGGTCGCATTTTTTACAGGGCCACAGATTCGGTCAACTTCCCGTTTAATATAGAAGGGGCTAAGATCCTTTACCGTTTTCCCGTCACAAGCCAAAGTCAAAACCAAAAACGTGTCAAATGAGGAGGGTTTGCGCGGATGCATTATGAATTGGACCCCCATCCGGAACCGTCGGCGTCAGCCTGCCATCCGGGGGTCAAAAGATAAAAGACACCAGAATCTCCTCGGTCTGTGCCGCCATGGAGACCCCTCCATGACTGACCTCAAGGCGTACTTCAGAGGAGCTACCCTCCGATCTCCACTGCTTGTCCGCATGGGTAAACCGTTCACCACATGACACCCCGGTTTTATGCCCCCACCACAGGAATAACCGCCTGTGGCTCCCCGCTTTAGCACACGCTGCCTCAACGGAGTCAGCGTGGATTCAGGGGACTTCGAGTTGATTACACCGGGGCTCCGTCAGCGGTAACACGTCCGGCCGGTGATACTAACCCGACGGCACGCGGCCGTCGGGAGATTAACACCGGCCGTGCCCTCCAGGAGCTACGTGGGTGTACATGACGTGTGGACGGGCTCCGCACCTAAGGCTACACATGGGGGCAGTGTGAAGGGTCCGCACAACCTTCGCGCCTGAGACCTCCGAAGAGCACACAAGTCGGGGGCCGCGCTGAAAACCGTGGGACAGGACCACGGAGATAGGAAAGATCCCTGCTGGTGAGACAGGAGTTATAAATCTAGGAACTTACAAACTAATAATCAGAATAAGCCTAGAAGAGGAAGAGGGTGATATAAAAAGCAACATAAAACGTTGCACGTGGCACAGTTGATGAAGGTGGAGGGGGTGAAGTGATAGTGAGCAGCTCGGGGCCCCGGGTGCGCCAAACCCGGACCTACCGTGGTAGGTTCCCCTGGGGGAGATTGCAGTAGATGAACATTTCGTAAGGAAACCCCATATAGGGATCCACGGAGTGTTTTGCCTCCTTCTGTAAAACGATGTTGGTGTAGGGTTCAAAGCCCAGCATCTTGGTCATGGCTGGGTACAGCATCATGCTATGAACTCGATGGAGAGGTTCGGTGGGTGGTTGGTCGGGCTCCTCCAGTGGCGGAGTGGGTTTAGAACTCACCGCGGGTTTGGGTTTAGGCGCTTGGGCGGTAAGTTTGGGTCTTTGGGTGTTTGGTTTTCCGGTTGGGGGTTTCGTTCTCGCCGGCGCATAGCTCACCTCGCTGGGAACCACGGTCTTGGGAACGCGCACCACGGTCTCCACGTACCCATCAAAGATAGTGTCGGAAAGCTGCTGCGCATGCGTGGCAGCTTCGTTGATGCTGACCGGTTTATTACGCTCGTGGTGTACAAAGAAGTTATCCACGAGCAAAAATTCCTGAATGACAGCGTTCACCCGGGTCACCAGATCTTTGGGATCCTGCACAATACCCGGTGTCATCTGCAAGCTAAATTTGGAATGCGTGGGTAGATTTGTCATCGTGTACCTGGTGCCGATGAGTTGCGCGTCGCCTGCGGTCACGTTGTAAAATTTAACCGGATACCTCACCTTTTGCAGAGCCACCTCCCACTCCCCTTGAAGCACTATTCGCTCGGGCAGTATGTTGGAAAATTTGGAAGTCGTGTTGTCGCTAAAGTGATCCATGGAAGCATTGCTCACGAGCGTGAGGGAGAATGGTTCGGTTTTGATCATATTGAAGCGATCGTCGAAGCCTGGACCCAAGAGTTAAACTTGGAAGGGTAGCCCTTCCACTTTACCAAAAGTTGCTTGTTGCGCACGCGGCCCCTGGTTTCCAAAACCTTGTCTATTTTGTACGTTTGAGGGAGTTCCACCTTTTGCAGCTCTTCGGTGTAAAAGCTGCCGTCAATGTCCTCTCCGGCGAGATCCTTCAGTTTATATACCACCGGCTGCCCGCGCACGACCTTGTTGATGACGAATATTTCGGCCGTCCAGTTCTGCTCGTACCCCTTGTCAAACTTCATTTTTTCTTTGGAAATGCGCACGTGGTCCCCCACGGCATACTTTGGTGCTCTTCTGCGGGGTACATGCCTATCTGCGTACAAGTTGTGGTACACTGGCGCGATATTGGTCTCGTTCACGTCCTTGGGCGCCATCTTGATGAATCTGTGATAAGAACTGTTGTACGACTCGAGCAAGGCCGGAAGTACCTCCACGTATTTGTAAGTGTTTGCGTGCGTAAAATACTTCCACATCTTGGTCTTGAGAGTGCGATTGAAGCGCTCAACGACGCTGGCTTTAACATTGTTCTTTGTGGTGTAATGACGGACGCCGTGTTTCTTCAGAAAAGACTAAAGGCTTTGTTGGTGAACTCGGTTCCTTTGTCCGTCTGCAGAACCCTAGAAACGCGCTCGCAAAATATGGAGCGAAGTGCTTGTGCCACCTCGGACCCAAGTTTGGATTTTAGAGGTACGGCCCAAGCGTACTTGGAGAAGACGTAGATGACGGCGAGAATGTACGCGTAAGGTTTGTTATGCTCTTTGACACTGTTCATGACGTTGAGGTCCGCCTCCCACAGATCGTCCATATTGGTCACGTGATAATATCGCGTAGAAAAGCGCTTTCTGACGGGTTTGTGCAGCGTGTAACTGTCCTGGGTTCGAACAAAAGCTTCAATGTGCTTCTTCGGCTTGCCGGTGGCTTTTCGAAGTGCGTTTACCGATCCAAAGCCGGCGGGGTGTTCCGGTTTTTCGTAGAAGCGTCTCAGCATCTTCCATTCCTTCATCGTTTACTTGTACAGAGGTTTCCACTGTTTTAAGGGAAGGTTATAGCTGGGTCTACTGGATTTCTTTCTGTCCGAGGGAGGACAGGTCGGTCTTTTCTTCTTGAGTGGCGAGAAGGGGTTAACCTTTACGGTTTTAGGCTCCTGTTTTACCGACACTTCGTGCAATAGGTCATTGTCATCGTCGTCATCGCGAAGATAGGACTGTTTCACTTGTGTCACGAGATCGAGATAGTTGCTCAATTTATATTTCATTAAGCGCCACTTTTCGTCGGCAGACATCTTTTCACGCTGGAGACTGTCGATGTCCTTGGCTAGTCTGGAAATGGTTTTATCTATGAGGTGAAGTTTGTCTACGGTTTTAGGTTGCGGAGCAACCACGATTTGCCTGGCGTACTTCATCCAGCAAACTTTGACACGAGCGCGCTGCCCAACGAAGCCAGGACCGGTAAGAGAAAAGCCGGTAGGAAGCCGCCTTTCTGTATCAAGATTTGCTTCTTTTTCTTCAGTGGAAGCCTCTTGTCGACTAACTTCCTCCAGCACGTTTTGTGCCTTTTTAAACGATTAAGACACTTTGTGGGCAGCTGCACGCTTCCCTTACAGACGTTGTACATGCACTGGGAAACGCCATGATCAGCTCCGGGCTTGCGTCCTTGAGCAACTTTTTCCGCGCAGCTGGCTTGCCCTTGGCCAAGGCCACTAAATTTCCGTGTTGTCTCGCTATCAGCGGACTGCTGAGCGTGACAACACTCGACCTTCCTCTAGGCATGTTTGAGCGCGAATGAACGCTTGACAATTTTTTAATCCCATTAAAAACATTAACATTCGTTGGGCACGAAATATGAAAGAGTTTCACCCGGCAGTACGCCGGTTCGATACCTGTAACGATCCGGCGTGTACTGCGTGCAATCTAACACCAGATAGCCGTAGGGATGCTCGGTAGCCTTTTGGAAAGCCTCTAATAAGAACCTAGGGTTCCTGGGTTCGATTTGCTGGCACAGCCTTTCTATTTGCATTTCGTCACTGTTGTTCTTGAACGCCGCGATGTAGTTTGAATTTAATGATATCGTTCTGAACTTGTTACTCTGAGGAAAGACGTTCTGCAGAATGTATATGACTCCGAAACGCTTGTGATGTGAGTCTCTGGTGAAGAAATTGGACACGGTAAGGCGGTCGCAGTCAAACATCATATCGTCCAGAATGATGAGGTGATCCTCCCCCACCTTTGATAGCTCCGGCACACCTGCGTGCATTTCGCAGCGTATGGGCCTGCGCCTTAATTTGGGCGAGTATTCGGGAGGGTGGCACCACAGGACCTTTTTGGGAACTTTGTCGAACATCTGCGCGTTGCAAATGAGCGCCTTCACAAAAGTGGATTTTCCGCAGCGAGACGGCCCCACAACGAGCATAATGCTCGGAAAACTAAATTTCCTAATATTGTCCGGAGGTTGCGTCATGGGTGCCATATGTTCCGATAATGAACACGCGGGAGGAAATGTCACATTTATCGTTGTTTAAATGACGCACCGCCTCTTGTACCCGTAGGGCACGGAATCGACATTGTCCGTGAGCACTCGCTTATTGACAACCATTCTGAATGTCTAGCTGGAAGTCTCCGTCACCACAGTCCACCCAGGTTTCCTTGCTATCTGCGTGCCCGAGAGCACCACGGCCTTATCGTTGGCCCTTAGCACTACGTCGCGCATGACCTCCGCATTCACATGCTTAAGGTTGCCCGAATTCAGCGTGATGCCTTTGACCTTGCACACTTGGTGCGTGCCTTTCGGCCCCTTTATTTCCAGGCAGTAGCTCTTCGGCCCCGTGGAGGCGAACCTGGAAACGTAGGCATCCTTACCGAACGTTTCGAGCTCGTCGGTCATGTCCCCCAGGAACGCCCCCACGGACGGCGTCCTATCCCCGGGTACGCGGGTCGCGATGACGAAGTCCGTGTCGAAGTAGCACACCCGGTCGCCCAGTTTCCTGAGATAGGAGTACAACACGAGCCGAGCGTGCGCGGTCGTGTAGGCGGCGATAACGACGTTTGAGGTGGGGTTCACTCTGGGGCTTTCCCCGCCGTACCTCCACGCCACTTACATGACGTCGTCGGTAACGGATAGGGAAGTCTGCACTTCGATTCCCGGGTCGTTTAGGAGTTCCAGCATTCTCGAATACTCCTTGACCAGTTCGGAAGTGGACAGATTGTCCCGCTGCCCGTACTTTCCCCAGAAGGAATTGAGCATCAGTTTGGCGATCTCTCGCCTCCCGGGATTGGGTTACATGGCGTTCGGATCCATTTGCACGATCTCTCTTTCGAGGAATTGCCTTACGTACTCGTCTTTGTTGGCGGGGGTGACGCAGTGGGAAGGCCAACCGGAAGCATGTGTTTTAATTTTCAAAAATTGGTCGACGTAGTCCTCGAACAGACCCTTCTGTCTGGAGACGGGATCATATCGCACCATCTGATACTCCCACATTTCGTACACCCTTATGAGGTGATATCCTTCTTCGAGTGCGGCCTTGACTTCGTCTATGACCCAGGTCCCCGTCAGACACCTTTGCTCCTCGTCGTGGAGGTAGTCTTCCTGGTTTTCCTCCTCTGCGCATGCGCGGCACAGTGGAAACATGGGTTTGCCGTTGTCGCGCACCGGGAGTACGGGATGATACAGCCCTTCCGCGGGGAGCACCGTGCATTTGATGAGGCCGCCCTGCACATCCTTCAGATCGGGAAAGCGATCCAAGTGGAACTTTGGGTGTTCCACAGGGTACGCTCGGGTCTTATTCACCATCGGATAGAGAAAGCAAATGTCCACGTAGAACATGGTTAGGTCGCCCTTGGCCTCGCAGTAGGTCTTTGTACAAATTCTGCCAGTTTGCCGTGTCTTCGCGCCATGGCGTGGAAGTCGCATTCCCACATCTCTATGACGTTATAACCCCCCTCCCTCAACAGCTGCGTGACCCTCTCTGTGCTTTCGAGTCTAGAGGCAATGGTCTCGTTTCCCGTGGAGTAAATGACGGCGTGTCGGTTAGGAAAACAACGTCTACACCCATGAAAGAAACACCCGTGGAAGAGGTAGACGATATTGGCTTCCTGCCGATAACCGTTCACCTTGTGACCCAACAACTTCACCTCTCTTCCTCGAAGAGCGCTCTGAATGATCACTTTTCGTGCTTTTCACCCACGATAACCAGAGGCAAGCGATGCGTGAATGTTTATCGGGCAGACGGTAACCGCCCGGAGGTAGCATAACGATGGTATTCTTGGGCATAAATCGCTTTCTATACAGGCACATGCACACCTGCGCTATGGTCACGCATTCTCTAAAGGGATAGATACCATTCTCTTCGAGGAATTCTTTTCTAAATTTTGCTACTCCTTGACTCAAGAGTGAGTGAGTGAGTGAGTGATTAGGGTTTAAGGGCCCGTCGACAGCTAGGTCATTAGAGCCCCAAGTCAAAAGATAAAAAACGGATAAAACTCACCACCACTTAAAACTCAAAGTTAAATAGTAAAACGCAAGCTAAAACAGCCAAAAGCTAAAACAGTTAAAACTTAAAAACTTGTCTAAAATGTATGCTTAAAATAGTTAAAAGCGTGTAAAATGATCTAAAAAGGTAAGCAGATAAAACGTAAAAGGTAAAAAGTAAAACCACGCAATAAAATTTAAACTTGCTTACCAAAGCCAATGCTGCCGACAAACCGCAGCACTGAATCCACAGCTACCGGGTCGTCGCCTAACATCGTCTTTAAACTAGAACCCAGGCCAAACAACTGGCGCTCACGATTGTAGCGCGGACAATCAACTAGAACATGGGCCACAGAGAGCTGAACGCCACAGGTGGAACATACCGGCGCCGGCTCACCACGCAGATGGTGTCCATGCGTGATGCGCGTGTGACCTATTCTCAGGCGGGCCAAGATGACTTCTGCCCGCCTGGTATCCCTTGATGATGTTATCCAAGGCTGCACCGTTTCCTTGATTGTCCGCAATTGCGTGCCAGTGATGTCTAACGCTTCCCATGATTGTTGCCAGACATATAAAAGATGGCGACGGAAGTACCGTTGTACATCCGTGTAAGGAAGACTGCGTGTAAAAATCTCCGGCAAACGGCAGGCAGACTTAGCAGCCTCGTCAGCCGCTTCGTTGCCGGGAATGCCCACGTGGCCTGGGGTCCAAGTAAAAACTATCTGGTATCCACGCAAGAGTAACTGCGAAACGAGTGTCTGAATTTTCATAATTAATGCTGACGTGCCGACAAACTGTTGCAATGCCTGCAGTGCGCTCAGAGAGTCGCAGCAGATGATAAAACTTCCAGGATCGGAACTGGAAATAAAAAGGACGAAATAAAAGATTGCAAACAGCTCGGCGGTAAAAACGGAACTCAAGTCTGGAAGACGGTACTTGTGAGTCTCACCGTTATGCACAAAGCTACACCCTGTAGCCCCATCCACCTGGGAACCATCGGTAAATACAGGAATGTAATTCCGGTAACGTCCCAGGATCTCGGTGAAAAGCTGACGATACACCGATGAAGGGGTAGCTAACTTAGCATTCGTCGAAAGCTCCAGGTCGAACTGGGCACGCTGTAATTGCCATGGAGGACAGCGGCCAAGAGAATACCGTTCGACAGCAGGCATGCGGAGCGCGTGTGCACTAAGCAGCTCGCGAAACCGAATACCGCTTGGGCGAGAGATCGTGCTATTCCGGAGATAACGGTGAGCGAGTTCCGGGCGCAATACAGGATTAAAAGACGGGTGACCAGGATGGGCTGCCAAACGGGCCACGTAAGAACACAATAAAAACGAGCGCCGAATAGAAAGTGGAGGTTCACCAGAGTCAGCATACAGACACTCTACACGACTAGTGCGGAAAGCTCCAGTAGCTAGACGGATACCAGCATTATGTACAGTATTTAAAAAACGAAGTTTAGAGGCGGACGCTGCGCCATAAATAAAACTGCCGTAATCTAGTTTGGACCTCACCAATGAACGATACAGCCTCAACATGACAGTGCGATCGCCGCCCCAAGATACTCCAGATAAAACCCGGAGTATTCGAAGCGAACGATCGCAAGAGGCACGAAGTTGGCGAATGTGGTGCACCCATGTGAGTTTGCTGTCGTGGTGAAGGCCCAAGAACTTGATGTGCGAAACAAACGGCAGGGGTGTGTCACGCAAATACAGTTCTGGAGGAGGATGTACACCACGAAGTCGATGAAAGTGGACACATTGTGTTTTCGTAGGGGAGAACTTAAAACCGGCGTGAAGGGCCCAGTCGGCGATAGAGGATATGGTCAACTGCAGTTGACGTTCTATGTGCTCAAGACTATAAGATCGATAATAGATCGCAAAATCGTCAACGTACAGTGACATCGGTATTCCCCTACGAACAACATTAGCAATGCCGTTAATGGCAACTGCAAAGAGCGTTACACTAAGAATCGACCCCTGGGGCACACCATTTTCCTGAATCCTCTCTCGTGAGAACGTATTACCAATGCGGACACGAAAGCGGCGCAGAGCTAAAAAATTAAAAAGAAATATTGCTAAAAAACCTCGCAAACCATACCCGTGAAGAGTACGGAGAATACCATGACGCCATGTGGTATCGTAAGCCTTCTCCAAATCGAAGAAGACACCCACGACATGCTGCTTCAAAAGAAAGGCATTTTGGATGTAGGCTTCCATGCGTGTCAGATTGTCGACACTGGAGCGATGGCGACGAAAACCGCATTGAACATTGCTCAGCAGGTTATTCGTCTCCAGCCACCACACTAAACGAGTGTTAATCATTCGCTCCAAGGTTTTACAAACGACACTCGTTAAGCAAATAGGGCGGTAGCTGGAGGGAAGTATCCGGTCTTTCCCAGGCCGAGGGACAGGGATGACAATACCCTCGCGCCAGGAAGATGGGAAAACCTGCTGAACCCAGATACGGTTGTACATGCCCAACATGAAGGAGAGAGCCTCAGGTGGGAGATGAAGCAGCATTTGTCGGTGGATCTCATCAGGACCCGGAGATGAGTCCTTTGCAATAGACAGAGCATGGGCCAGTTCCTCTTCCGTAAAAAGAGCGTTGTATGGTTCACTACAGTCACTGTTAAAATTGAGGGCTATCCGCTCCGCAGATTCCTTCATGGGTAAAAAAGCGGCATTGTAACTTTGCGTTTGGCTATCGGCAGCGAAAGAGTCGGCAAGGGCGTCGGCAACATCCTGCTCACTGGTGTACGTGGAGCCCTGTACGGCAAGACCGGGTATTATCGTCCGGCGACACTTACCGTACATACGCCGCACAGCAGTCCACACCTGTTGTGCAGAACTGCGACTGGAAAGAGAAGAAACATGTGACTCCCAGGAGCTCCGCTTTGCACTGCGAAGTACAAAACGAGCCCTTGCGCGACAGCGTTTAAAAGAAACAAAGTTTGCCTCCGTTGGATGTAAGTGGAAGACACGTAGAGCACGCTTGCGTGCTTTAATAGCCAAACGGCATTCCTCGGTCCACCAAGGTACAGGAGCACGTCGTGGGGTAGAGGAACCTCGAGGAATGCTGGAATCCGCTGCGAGCAAGATAGAACAGGTAAAATATTCCACCATTTCATCAATGGTGTCAAAATCATTGTCTCGAAGGTGAATGAGGGAACGGAATTTCCCCCAGTCAGCCTTGGAAATAATCCAGTGAGGAAAACGTGTTGGCACGGAATGGTGGCCGGATAGGTGAATGTTAATGGGGTAATGATCACTGCCATATAAGTCGGAAATTACCGACCAGTCAAGTAGTGGTACCAGTGACGGAGTACTATAAGAAACGTCTAGAGCGGAGTGTGTACCATAGGCAGATGATAAGAAAGTAGGCACGCCAGTGTTTAATAGGACTAAGCCGGACATATCGCAAAGGTCTGCTGCAAGGCACCCTCGAGCATCGTCAGTGTCGGAGCCCCAGTAAGTGTGCTTGGCATTCAGATCGCCGAGAAAAAGGAGTGGTGGCGGAATCTGCGCCAAGAGAGCCCGAAGATCATTTTCGTGTACAACACTGACGGGTGGCAGATAGACATTACAAATAGAGAAACAGACATTCTGCAGCTGTACACGTATCGCTACGGCTTGCAGCGGCGTGTTAAGTGGTATGCTGACGGCAGAGATGTTATGCGCCACCAAAATAGCCACACCACCACATGCTCGCCCATCAGCTGCAGAGTCATGTCTATATGCCGAGAAACCGCGAAGACGGAGAGCGTGGTTAGGGTGCAAATGGGTTTCTTGTAGACAGACGATTGATGGACAGCGTTGAGAAAGTAGATGCTGTATGTCCGGAACACGTGCCCGGTACCCATTAACATTCCATTGGATTATTTCCATAGTAAGAAAGAGATCAGTGGTTTGTCTTCATCTTTTTCTTTCTTACTTTGGCTGACTTTGGACCTACGATGTGAAAGTCGCCGTCCTCTGGAGATTCCTCAGATGTATGTGAGGAAGAAGATCCTCTACGGCTCGCGGAGCGAGAGCGGGACTTCAAAGAGGAAGAGCGACTATAAAAAAATAAAAATAAAAATAAAAATAAAAATAAAAATATAAATATAAAAATAAAAATCTGCATACTGGACCCCGGCACCTAATTTCTTAAACCGGGGTCAATATTCAGATCTTTATCATTTTATTACAAATATAAAACAAATATACACTTTACAAAATTTACAGATTAACAAAATAAAATAAAAATAAAATAATTTAAAACACAACATTTTAACATCCTAAAACCACACCTCTTCTAACTAAAATTAAAAAAAAAAAAAAAAAAAAAACCAATAAATTACCAAAATAAAATCTAAAAATTTCCATCTCATCCCTAATCATACCCATTCAAAACTTTTATAAATTTAATAAAAAATCTATAAAAATTTTAAAAAATCACCTCTTTAAACACAAGCTCTTATAAATTATAAAATAACTTATAAGAACCTTAACTTTCAAAATCAAAATTTATAAAAAAAAAAACAAAAAATTTTAAATAAAATATTACTAATATCCAATAATAAAATAAATAACTGGTAACCAGTTACTACTAAATCTACAAATATAAAAAAATCCATAACAAAACAAAATATGACCGCCGGAATCCGGCGGCCATCTTGGTACTGGTACCCAGCACCAAAACTCCTTTACTCCACACTACAACTCAATTATACTCATGCATAATTATATAATAAACAATAATCAAAGTAACTATTGAACATAATCAAATTACACATTTAAAAATATACACATAAACATCATACAACACAAACATTACAACATTCAAAATCTTCAGAACCTCAATTAAATAACTCAAAAATACAAATTATCTTCAGACCTCCAAAATAAACAACAAAACCTTCAAATTTCTTAATCTCAGACCTCCAAAATAAACAACAAATCCTTCAAATTTCTTAATCTACTAAAGCTTTAAAACATTTGAATTTATTTAATAAAATAAAATATTGCATTAAATTTAAATCAAATATTAAAATTTCAAATTCAGATTTATATATTAAATATTACAAAAAATTTTTGATCCCTAAATTTAGAAAGCATTTGAAACTATTTAAACTCTATACTACAACACAAATACACTCGTACATAATTATATAAAATGGGAGACATAATAATCAAAATGACAATTAAATATAAACAAAATTGCACATATTTAAGATAATACACTAAAACATCATCTAACATAAAAATACAACATTTAAACATTTTCAAAACATTTTCATAAAAATTTCAAACATTTCTTTATTGTCAGTATTTATATCTTATTGGTCATCTTGTGTATCAGATAAACCAATATCAATGTTATTTCTGTGCTGTTGATTTTGTATCCTCTCGGATCGTCTTATTAATGGGTCCTGATGTTGAATATTTATTTGCCTTGGCAGAGTTTTGGTCTCGATGGCAGATTTGCTGATGGTATTAGCCATTGTCTCTAGGTGGTGGAGTAAATCCTTATCCCTTACGATGTTGCAGATTTGGTGTCCTTGTAATGGTGTCCGATGTTCTTCTGTCAGGTGTGCATATTTTGGACATTCAAAGAAAACATGTTCAGGAGTGTCTTGGATGTTGCATATATCACATATATCGGTTAATTGTTTATTAATCTTTAGCCAGTAGGTTCCATACGGGCCGTGCCCGGTTAGGAAATGTATTGTACCTTTTGTATAATTAAAACTTTTATACTTCTTTTGTAATCTTTCTCTAATGTTACCGAAAATTGAGTAAGTTCTCCTGCCTTCTTCTATTAAATCCCACTCTTCTTGCCAGATTTGTAATAGTTTATTTTTGACGTCTCGTTTCTTGTAATAAAAACCATCCATTATTTCAAAAACTTTTCCTTGATCTCCTTTTTTCATCCAAAAGCATGCACCCCTGTATCGTAGGGTAAGGTCAATAGGCCAAATTCCCAGGATAACTAGCAAAGCCATGGTTGGTGTTGTGTTCACTGCTCCTGTAAATCGGAGTAGGATCTTCCTCTGTGATCTTCTCAGTAAGGTCTTGACTGTGGTAAGCTTGGCTCTGTGCGCCCACGTTGATGCTGCATAGGTCACTATGGCTCCAAATATGCTCGTATGGTAGGTGGTTATGGTGTTCAAGGGAGAGGAAGAGCGACTACCGGCGCGAACAATAGGCCTGGAACGATGTTTTTCAACAGGCTGGCTACGGCTTGTGGACGGCTTAGGAGCTTTGGTCTGCACGGCTGAGGATGTTTTCGCCGATGCAGGTGTGGCACGATTCAGTGGAGGGGTACTTGCCAGTGGCTCGGTCTGGGTACAAGCGTCTGCAACAGGAACGTGCTGTATGGCGACTGTGTTCACAGCAGCGCGTCGGGCAGCAGAGACATAGTCCAAGGTGGTAGTGGGCTTGAGCTGCTCAAAGCGGCGACGCGCTTCTGGAAAGGTGAGGTGTTCTTTCACACGCAGTTCCTGAATACACTTCTCATCCAGAAACTTCGGACACTGTCGAGAGCTCGATGGATGACTCCCTCCACAGTTAACACAGTTCGGGTCACGGGTGCACGCCGTTCCCTCATGTGTCGGTAGGCCACAACGCTCACATACAGCAGGATGGTTACATGATGTTTTGGTATGCCCGAACTTCTGACACTGGAAGCAGCGCATAGGGTTCGGAACATACTGCCGCACAGAGGCCCGTTCGTAGCCGCAAAAGATATATTCCGGCAAGACAGTGCCCTTGAACGTAAGGAACACTGTCCGCAATGGTACGTCCTTGCCATCCTGCTTGCGCGTAAGCCGATACGCCTGACAGACTCGCTGATCAGACAGGCAACTGACTATCTCCTCATTACTGAGATTGTCGAGACTAGAAGTGGTAACGACTCCCCTGCAGGTGTTGAGAGTTTTGTGGGGGGCTACCCGAATAGGGTAGGACCCCAACAAACTAGCCTTTAGAATTTTCTGGCTTTGTTCTGCAGTATTGGTCTCTAACAATAGCGTGCCGTCGCGTAGTCTGCTCGCATTCTTTACGGGTCCACATATCCTGTCCACTTCGCGCTTAATGTAAAAAGGGTTCAGGTCCTTAATCGTTTTCCCGTCACATGCCAAGGTCACAACAAGAAATGGGTCAGTGAAAAGGTTTTTGCGCGGATGCATATTGAAATTGGACCCCCATCCGGAACCGTCGGCGTCAGCCTGCCATCCGGGGGTCAAAGAAAAGAAAGACACCAAAATCTCCACGGTCTGTGCCGCCATGGAGACCCCTCCATGACTGACCTCAAAGCGTACTTCAGAGGAGCTACCCTCCGATCTCCACTGCTTGTCCGCATGGGTAAACCGTTCACCACGTGACACCCCGGTTTTATGCCCCCACCACAGGAATAACCGCCTGTGGCTCCCCGCTTTAGCACACGCTGCCTCAACGGAGTCAGCGTGGATTCAGGGGACTTCGGGTTGATTACACCGGGGCTCCGTCAGCGGTAACACGTCCGGCCGGTGATACTAACCCGACGGCACGCGGCCGTCGGGAGATTAACACCGGCCGTGCCCTCAAGGAGCTACGTGGGTGTACTTGACGTGTGGACGGGCTCCGCACCTAAGGCTACACATGGGGGCAGTGTGAAGGGTCCGCACAACCTTCGCGCCTGAGACCTCCGAAGAGCACACAAGTCGGGGGCCGCGCCGAAAACCGTGGGACAGGACCACGGAGATAGGAAAGATCCCTGCTGGTGAGACAGGAGTTATAAATCTAGGAACTTACAAACTAATAATCAGAATAAACCTAGAAGAGGAAGAGGGTGATATAAAAAACAACAAAAACGCTGCACGTGGCACAGTTAATGAAAGTGGAGGGGGTGAAGTGATAGTGAGCAGCTCGGGGCCCCGGGTGCGCCAAACCCGGACCTACCGTGGTAGGTTCCCCTGGGGGAGTTTGATTTCGGAGTCCTCTTCTCCTAGATGAGTCGTCGACCAAGACTAACGAGCCTCATCTACCCGTTGGAATGTTCTTAGCTTCCCCTCACCTCTTGCCTACCAGTGGTCTCAAAGACACACGTAGCAGGCCGTCTGGTTCGGGTACTGAGCCCCTCCGCCACGGCAAGGCGACACTCCTTCGGAGGGGTTGACTCAAGAGAAACACGTCCATCTTGCAGTACCTGATCATCTCCTCCTTCATTCTAAACACGTACTGCGATGACGTCATCTCGTGGTGCCACCTCTCGAAAGCCTCTCTTGCCTCAACGGCCATGCCATCCGGGCAGAAATACTTCTGCTCTGGCACGGGCCCCACGTAGTGTTCGTTGGCTTTAGTGTTAAAGAGATAAGGAAAATACCCTTTCCATTCCTGCAACTGGAAAGTCTTAGAAAAGCGAGACAGTGGCATGGGGATAAAGTTTAACGAGTCAAGAAAGGTGACGTTGTCAAACTTCATCTTGTATATCTTGTTTCCGTTCATAATAAGCTCAGACGTCCATTTAAGTTCACTCACCATGTGATGTAATAGAAATTGACCGTCATACGAGCGCATGTTGTGCGCCAAGATGATGACGTCACAACTTGCAAACGTAGGTAGAGTGATGTGAGTAAACAGTTGCGTAACAGGTTTATTGTCAAACACCCATTCTTTCACGCCACACCGCGTGCAGTACGTCATCTTGTGCTGGTCGTCTATGCACAAGGGGCAAGCCTGGTATAGCACGCAAAGATTTGGGGCGTGTTCAAACATGTCCCGCTTTTCCAAATATGCTCTTGCGTACATTCAAAATCAATGAACATGAACACAAAATTGCTTCGAGTGCTCTTGGGACAGTATGGCTGTATGTAACACTGATGGTTTGGGTCTGCGTGTACCTTGCAATGACTGCAAAAGATTTCGCCGCACTGGTGCGCTATCTTTCGGTGTCTTAAGTTCAAAAATTTATTGCAAGTAAGACAGACCTTTTCCACATCGCACACAGTCATGCCATCCGGGTAGAACGCGCCTTTTTTCTTGTGATTGTCAAAGCACACCTGCCCCTTAAAGTCGCGATGACAGTTATTACAGCGTGCGTAATCGTAAGAGCTAACACGACATACCTGGTGGCATTTCGCACATTTTTCGTCGCCGCGATGGTATTCCTTCTCGAGTTAGCGGACCATCGGGTGCCGCAGAGAAATTGAATAAAATGGTGCAAAGGGGGTCCCATTCCATAACTGTCAAAATATTCTCCCCGACCGTTTCTTGGTACAAAGATGCAAACCCAGTGCTTGCCCCGTTGCGTGCTGGGATCGGAGTTGTTAAGGTCCGATAATCCTGCCGCTAGGTGGCGCCACCGTCGCGTTAATCCGCGGATTAACGCCACGGCGGGCAAACTGAAAACTGGCAGGACACCGTTTGAATCCAACCGTTTAATCCGGGACCTTTTTTTTATTTATTTATTGAATGTGTTACAGAGAGTGGTACAAATATATTGAATAATGGAATACATGATGAATACATATAATAGATACAATATACATGACGTTACACACTTGGAATACATAGATACACAATGTCTTTTTTTTTTTTTTTTTTTTTTTTTTTTTTTTGATTATACACTACACACAATAAGAGTACATTAGCAATTTAGTTTTTTTGAGTTTATATACACTAGTTTTTACCCTTTGTCACTGGGCACATAGAATCACTTTGAAATGTGTGGTGACGGAGAGATTGGTAAATTGCACGTCTTCGTCGCTGTCGCTGCTGCTGCTGCTTTGGATGGAAAACTGAGGACGTTCTTCGATGGGGTTTGTGATGCAGGTAACATGAAGGTGATGAAAGTTGCTGTTAGCCTCGATGGTGGGGACGGCGATGGCAAACTGGTCCATGTAGCCGGCAGAGAAGCATCCGGCGGATGTGACGTTGATGTCTAGAGCGGGGTTTTGGTTTGTACCGAGATAGAGGGTACATCGAGCATCCTGGCCGAGCTGCATGGCCTTGGAAGGGAGGCACTTGAAGTGAATGGCAGTGGCATTGTTGCAGGATAGTTTAATGGTGACTTGTTTATGTTCACCGAAAAAGGAAATGTCGGTGGAGAGGAAAGATACTTTGGTAAACTTTCCGGTACTGGAGAGTTGTGGTAGAAAGAGGAATTTTAGGTATAAGTTGTTACCAACGTTGATGGAATCGATTTCACACGCCATGAAGAGGATTAGTGGTGTTGGATGATTTAGGCACGAGTACGAGGATGTGTTTGGTTTTTCCTTTGCCTAGAGGTTGTTTGCCTTGGTAGGTTAAGACAAACTTGATGGAGTTGAGGGTTTTGGCGGTGTTTGGCGTCACCCGTCCGTATCGAGCAGGGAGAAACACTTCGGTGTCGTTGTCTAGCTGTGCGATGAGTCTGTTTCCATGAAAAGTAGAAATGGATCTGAAGCCGAGGACGTCGTACGTGTGGTTGACTTGTATGTCAGATAAGCCGAGGATGTCAGGGCTATTGGAGAGTTCCTCTAGTTCACCAAGTGCTTGTTGAATGGACGTCATTGCACTGTTAATTTTTTTATAAACGGAGCCGGTCCGTCGATGTGAGTTCTGTGATGTGGTTGGTTGAAATGCTTGTAACACCTGCGGTATGGAGCGCAGATGTTTTTAGCTTGAGGAGAAAGGTGTTGCCACGCGATGTTAACGTCAGCAGGAGGGTATCGAGCAAAGATGGCGATACCGTGTTGTACGATCAAATGTCGTTCGCTGCGCAGTAGACACTCTAGGCGCTGGCTATTGTAAATATATTTGAAAAGGACAGGTAAATGGTCGCAAGTCATGTATGGCGTCTTTTAGCGTACCTGCGCAGAAACTGCTCTATGTGTTGAGTAAATTTGGAGAGGTCTTCGTAGAATCCCAGCTGACACCTGGTGCAGAGACGGGTGTGATGTTGGCGCACTGAGCAACGGCAGGAGGAATGAAAGCAGAAGGAGCAGTGTAACTGGGACACGGCTCGCCTGACATACCACGACGAAAGCCACTGAGGGTCTGAGGAGCAGACCGGATGCAGATACATAATATATAGTGTATGTGTAGGAAGTGGAACATCCGCAGGAAACCACATGCGTGATAAAAGGGCACTAATAAGAGTGTGCAGGAAGTTGAACATCCGGTGAGAACCCAGATGTGGCAGAAATGGCGCGTGGGAACAGGCAGACACTGATAAGCCTTAGGAATGCTGATCTTGCAGGAGAAGTTGAAAATGTGATTTTAAATAATGTTACATTTCCAAGTAGGTTCTAAAGTTGGCGCACTTTATGTACTTGGTAAAATGAGAAAAGTTCATGGCGTCAAAGGCCGTATTGGAAGCATGCGTGTGAAGCATGTACTTGTAGTATGCCATGATTTGGTTTTGCACATCTTTTTGTTCTTTGCTTTTGTGATAGATGATGTCTGTGACGATGCGCATGAGCTTTTCGAAGGCACTATACTCATGCATGCTTAACGTTACTGAGACACCCTGATGGTTGACGAACACTATTTTAAGAGCTCAAAAAACACGTCTAAACACTATGGAGAGGTTTGCACTGAGCTGATAGTGTTGAAGGTAACATTTAGGATCGTCGAGACGCCGACGAAGAGAGGTTTATCTTGCAAAAGTTTTTGCCACTCGTTGGAACCAAGGACCACGGCCTTGAGCTGCCCACATTTAGCGATGCTGACCACCAGTTTGTAAGGCGTAACAGGCGAAAACCCCACGCAGACGAATTTGGTCTGCGTAGCGTTGAGAAAGTAGATGTCTGACAGCGGTCCCACGACGGGTGTGACGCTGTTCGGTTGCTCTGGAGAGGACTGCTCTGCGATGCTCATGTCCAGCTTTCTGCGGGCCTTGGGTGTTTTTGGTGGCATGTGGAGCCCAGCGGTACTGAAACAAGAATAAAAAAAAACGCGTTAAAACAACAAAGTCTGCGAGGAATGCAAGCTCAAAGACAAACTTAGATAAAAAATAAAAAAATAAAAAAAAAAAAGACACGTATCTGCGCGGCGACGTGTGCTCCTCACGACTCATGTTGCACTGTTGACAGCAGACGATGTTGGGTTGCTCTGCAGAGGACTGCTCTGCGATGCTCATGTCCAGCTTTCTGCGGACCTTGGGTATTTTTGGTGGCGTGTGGAGCCCAGCGGTACTGAAACAAGAATAAAAAAACACGGTAAAACAACAAAGTCTGCGAGGAATGCAAGCCCAAAGACAAACTTAGATAAAAAATAAAAAAATAAAAATAAAAAAAGACACGTATCTGCGCGGCGACGTGTGCTCCTCACGACTCATGTTGCACTGTTGACAGCAGACGATGTTGGGTTGCTCTGCAGAGGACTGCTCTGCGATGCTCATGTCCAGCTTTCTGCGGACCTTGGGTATTTTTGGTGGCGTGTGGAGCCCAGCGGTACTGAAACAAGAATAAAAAAACACGGTAAAACAACTAAGTGTGCGAGTAATGCAAGCCCAAAAACAAACGTAGATAAAAAAAGAAAAGAAAAGAAAAAAAAAGACACGTACCTGCGCGGCGCCAGCAGAAGGCCTCTACGAGGTTATATGAGCTGAAGTGCGTTCTAAAACATAAAAAGAAAGTAGAGTTACAACCGATAACACAGTGACGTCATGAATATGGTAGCAAACAAAATAAATATGGTGTACCTTGTCAAAATATTCTCCGCGTCCGCTGTTTGCGGCGAAAAGCAGACCCAATGTTTTCCTGGTTTTGTGATGGGATCGGTGTTGGTCACCAAAGCAAAGGGGCGCTTGTGCGGTATTGCGAGTAGTTGATCGCAGGCGAAAGCGCCTAAAAATCAGGGGCGGGTACATGGACACTTAGACAAAAACCGTTAATTTGAAAGGTATTGATGATACTAGAATGGATCTATTGGCATCGATTTCTATGCTGCGGTGTATTTCTGCCAGTACGAGAAGAATGACAGGGTCTGGCAACTGTTTAACGAACCCGATACTTATAGACACCGTGCCGTGGCGCTGTCCACTGATGTAAGATTCATTGGCACTCATATCGGCAGTGAGATCGAAAGCCATTATAACGGTGCGTGTTCTGGAGGGAACTAGGTGATGTTAAGAAATACTCGCACTGTAACTTAACTAATTTTATTTAACGACTAAACCTACAATTAAAATATCAATAAACACTTAAACCCTTTGCATTAAGTACAATACAATAATAAAATCCCGTTACCCAACTCTTAATTTAACCATTACCACTTTTACCATTATTCCTATCCCTAAGCCTTACTTTTAGTTAAACTGTCTAAATTTTGAGCCCATCCGACATTCTCAAGTTGTTTCCAAAAAAAGAATATTTTAGTAATTTGGTGTTTAGATCAATCCTCGGCAGTAGGTCTAGCACAGAAATAAAGCCTCTTTACCCACATATTAAATGAAGGATTATCGTTAGGATCTGCATCCTGGGCCAAAGCGACGTGGAGTCGTCTAGCACTTCCACACAAGAATCGCCCCGAGCTTTAGCTCGGGAGGCTTATATAGGACCTGCCAGACAACGCCTTAATGTCGTCATAATGTCCTAAGCAAAGGTGACCATATCCCGTCACGTAGTCCAGCTTGAGAGAATCCATCTAACCGCAGATTGCTCACCAGCGGAACACAGATGTGAGTAAGCTTCCTTTTGCGTTCTCATAAAACATAATAATTTTCAAAGAGACCTTATGACTGCTAGCCTTTGGTTTTCCATGAAATTGTATATTCGCAGGTAACCTTTTGCCTGCGAGCAGACACCGGACACGTTGGGGTCCCATACTGAACTCACGTAAGTGTACAGGATGTTCCCAACCGGCTGTCCTCCCTTTACCTGGGAATGGACGTGTGCTCGGCGGGGCACTATACCCTCCCCACCTTGACATGAGCAATGGGTACAGAAGTACCGATTGCGAACCTCTCAATTAGCTTGGTGAGTTCTCATTTCTTTCAATTCTTGTGCAAATTGTAAATAAGACAATAATCTTTTTGTGTTTATCTTAAGTAATTTAAATTACTTTTTTTCAGGTGTCAGGGCTACGTCTAACTATGTAAGTATCCTTCCTTAAACTAGTTACAATGACAATACAATATTTGGTATAGCGTGAGAGTGAGTGAGTGAGTGAGTGATTAGGGTTTAAGGGCCCGTCGACAGCTAGGTCATTAGAGCCCCAAGTCAAAAGATAAAAAACTGATAAAACTCACCACCACTTAAAACTCAAAGTTAAATAGTAAAACGCAGGCTAAAACAGCCAAAAGCTAAAACAGTTAAAACTTAAAAACTTGTCTAAAATGTATGCTCAAAATAGTTAAAAGCGTGTAAAATGATCTAAAAAGGTAAGCAGATAAAACGTAAAAGGTAAAAAGTAAAACCACGCAATAAAATTTAAACTTGCTTACCAAAGCCAATGCTGCCGACAAACCGCAGCACTGAATCCACAGCTACCGGGTCGTCGCCTAACATCATCTTTAAACTAGAACCCAGGCCAAACAACTGGCGCTCACGATTGTAGTGCGGACAATCAACTAGGACATGGGCCACAGAGAGCTGAACGCCACAGGTGGAACATACCGGCGCCGGCTCACCGCGCAGATGGTGTCCATGCGTGATGCGCGTGTGACCTATTCTCAGGCGGGCCAAGATGACTTCTGCCCGCCTGGTATACCTTGATGTTATCCAAGGCTGCACCGTTTCCTTGATTGTCCGCAATTGCGTGCCAGTGATGTCTAACGCTTCCCATGATTGTTGCCAGACATATAAAAGATGGCGACGGAAGTACCGTTGTACATCCGTGTAAGGAAGACTGCGTGTAAAAATCTCCGGCAAACGGCAGGCAGACTTAGCAGCCTCGTCAGCCGCTTCGTTGCCGGGAATGCCCACGTGGCCTGGGGTCCAAGTAAAAACTATCTGGTATCCACGCGAGAGTAACTGCGAAACGAGTGTCTGAATTTTCATAATTAATGCTGACGTGCCGACAAACTGTTGCAATGCCTGCAGTGCGCTCAGAGAGTCGCAGCAGATGATAAAACTTCCAGGATCGGAACTGGAGATAAAAAGGACGAAATAAAAGATTGCAAACAGCTCGGCGGTAAAAACGGAACTCAAGTCTGGAAGACGGTACTTGTGAGTCTCACCGTTATGCACAAAGCTACACCCTGTAGCCCCATCCACCTGGGAACCATCGGTAAATACAGGAATGTAATTCCGGTAACGTCCCAGGATCTCGGTGAAAAGCTGACAATACACCGATGGAGGGATAACCAACTTAGCATGCATCGAAAGCTCCAGGTCGAACTGGGCACGCTGTAATTGTCATGGAGGACAGCGGCCAAGAGAATACCGTTCGACAGCAGGCATGCGGAGCGCGTGTGCACTAAGCAGCTCGCGAAACCGAATACCGCTTGGGCGAGAGATCGTGCTATTCCGGAGATAACGGTGAGCGAGTTCCGGGCGCAATACAGGATTAAAAGACGGGTGACCAGGATGGCCTGCCAGACGGGCCACGTAAGAACACAATAAAAACGAGCGCCGAATAGAAAGTGGAGGTTCACCAGAGTCAGCATACAGACACTCTACACGACTAGTGCGGAGAGCTCCAGTAGCTAGACGGATACCAGCATTATGTACAGTATTTAAGAAACGAAGTTTAGAGGCGGACGCTGCGCCATAAATAAAACTGCCGTAATCTAGTTTGGACCTCACCAATGAACGATACAGCCTCAACATGACAGTGCGATCGCCGCCCCAAGATACTCCAGATAAAACCCGGAGTATTCGAAGCGATCGATCGCAAGAGGCACGAAGTTGACGAATGTGGTGCTCCCATGTGAGTTTGCTGTCGAGGTGAAGGCCCAAGAACTTGATGTGCGAAACAAACGGCAGGGGTGTGTCACGCAAATACAGTTCTGGAGGAGGATGTACACCACGAAGTCGATGAAAGTGGACACATTGTGTTTTCGTAGGGGAGAACTTAAAACCGGCGTGAAGGGCCCAATCGGCGATAGAGGATATGGTCAGCTACAGTTGACGTTCTATGTGCTCAAGACTATAAGATCGATAATAGATCGCAAAATCGTCAACGTACAGTGACATCGGTATTCCCCTACGAACAACATTAGCAATGCCGTTAATGGCAACTGCAAAGAGCGTTACACTAAGAATCGACCCCTGGGGCACACCATTTTCCTGAATCCTCTCTCGTGAGAACGTATTACCAATGCGGACACGAAAGCGGCGCAGAGCTAAAAAATTAAAAAGAAATATTGCTAAAAAAACCTCGCAAACCATACCCGTGAAGAGTACGGAGAATACCATGACGCCATGTGGTATCGTAGGCCTTCTCCAGATCGAAGAAGACACCCACGACATGCTGCTTCAAAAGAAAGGCATTTTGGATGTAGGCTTCCATGCGTGTCAGATTGTCGACACTGGAGCGATGGCGACGAAAACCGCATTGAACATTGCTCAGCAGGTTATTCGTCTCCAGCCACCACACTAAACGAGTGTTAATCATTCGCTCCAAGGTTTTACAAACGACACTCGTTAAGCAAATAGGGCGGTAGCTGGAGGGAAGTATCCGGTCTTTCCCAGGCCGAGGGACAGGGATGACAATACCCTCGCGCCAGGAAGATGGGAAAACCTGCTGAACCCAGATACGGTTGTACATGCCCAACATGAAGGAGAGAGCCTCAGGTGGGAGATGAAGCAGCATTTGTCGGTGGATCTCATCAGGACCCGGAGATGAGTCCTTTGCAATAGACAGAGCATGGGCCAGTTCCTCTTCCGTAAAAAGAGCGTTGTATGGTTCACTACAGTCACTGTTAAAATTGAGGGCTATCCGCTCCGCAGATTCCTTCATGGGTAAAAAGGCGGCATTGTAACTTTGCGTTTGGCTATCGGCAGCGAAAGAGTCGGCAAGGGCGTCGGCAATATCCTGCTCACTGGTGTACGTGGAGCCCTGTACGGCAAGACCGGGTATTATCGTCCGGCGACAGTTACCGTACATACGCCGCACAGCAGTCCACACCTGTTGGGCAGAACTGCGACTGGAAAGAGAAGAAACAGGACTCCCAGGAGCTCCGCTTTGCACTGCGAAGTACAAAACGAGCCCTTGCGCGACAGCGTTTAAAAGAAACAAAGTTTGCCTCCGTTGGATGTAAGTGGAAGACACGTAGAGCACGCTTGCGTGCTTTAATAGCCAAACGGCATTCCTCGGTCCACCAAGGTACAGGAGCGCGTCGTGGGGTAGAGGAACCTCGAGGAATGCTGGAATCCGCTGCGAGCAAGATAGAACAGGTAAAATATTCCACCATTTCATCAATGGTGTCAAAATCATTGTCCCGAAGGTGAATGAGGGAACGAAATTTCCCCCAGTCAGCCTTGGAAATAATCCAGTGAGGAAAACGTGTTGGCACAAAATGGTGGCCGGATAGGTGAATGTTAATGGGGTAATGATCACTGCCATATAAGTCGGAAATTACCGACCAGTCAAGTAGTGGTACCAGTGACGGAGTACTATAAGAAACGTCTAGAGCGGAGTGTGTACCATAGGCAGATGATAAGAAAGTAGGCACGCCAGTGTTTAATAGGACTAAGCCGGACATATCGCAAAGGTCCGCTACAAGGCACCCTCGAGCATCGTCAGTGTCGGAGCCCCAGTGAGTGTGCTTGGCATTCAGATCGCCGAGAAAAAGGAGTGGTGGCGGAATCTGCGCCAAGAGAGCCCGAAGATCATTTTCGTGTACAACACTGACGGGTGGCAGATAGACATTACAAATAGAGAAACAGACGCTCTGCAGCTGTACACGTATCGCTACGGCTTGCAGCGGCGTGTTAAGTGGTATGCTGACGGCAGAGATGTTATGCGCCACCAAAATAGCCACACCACCACATGCTCGCCCATCAGCTGCAGTCATGTCTATATGCCGAGAAACCGCGAAGACGGAGAGCGTGGTTAGGGTGCAAATGGGTTTCTTGTAGACAGACGATTGAAGGACAGCGTTGAGAAAGTAGATGCTGTATGTCCGGAACACGTGCCCGGTACCCATTAACATTCCATTGGATTATTTCCATAGTAAGAAAGAGATCAGTGGTGTGTGTTCATCTTTTTCTTTCTTACTTTGGCGGACTTTGGACCTACGATGTGAAAGTCGCCGTCCTCTGGAGATTCCTCACATGTATGTGAGGAAGATCCTCTACGGCTCGCGGAGCGAGAGCGGGACTTCAAAGAGGAAGAGCGACTACCGGCGCGAACACTAGGCCTGGAACGATGTTTTTGAACAGGCTGGCTACGGCTTGTGGACGGCTTAGGAGAGTGAGTGAGTAGTGGGGTTTACGGGCCCGTCGACAACTAGGTCATTAGGGCCCGAAGTCCAATGTAAAAGCAATCAAAGAAAATAAAACCTCACCCGCTTTAAAGTTAAAAAGTGAAAGTTAAAATACCTAAAAATGAATGTTAAAATCACTAAAAAGAGAGCTAAAAACAGGTAAAAAAGGAAAATTAAAAACCAATAAAACCATATTACGAAAACCCTAAACTACTTATACTGTTGAAAAAGGGTAAAAACACGAGTAAAACATCCTAAAAGTATTTTTCCGCCAAGATAAAAGAAATCTTACACTTGCTTACCAAAATCGATACGCGCAACAAACCGCAGTACTGTATTTACAGCTGCTGGGTCGTTGCCTAACATGGTGCACAGTGTAAGACCCAGGTCAAAGGACTGGCGCTCACGAGCATACCGCGGACAATCAGCAAGGACATGTGCAACGGAGAGTGGCACATTGCACGTCGCACAGACAGGCTCCGGATCACCGCGCAAAAGGTGTGCATGCGTGGCTCGAGTGTGGCCTATCCTCAGGCGGGTTAAAATCACCTCCTCACGCCTGGAATCCCTGCAAGATGTTTGCCAGGGTTGTACCGTGTCCTTGATTGTCCGTAACTGAGTGCCAGATAACGCTTCCCAAGATTGTTGCCAGAGAGTAAATAGATGGCGACGAAAGTACTTCTGCACATCTATATAGGGTAGCGTACGGGTGGAATATTCCGGAAGGCGACATGCAGACTTCGCAGCCGCATCAACCGCCTCGTTGCCCGGAATACCCACATGACCTGGGATCCACGTAAAAACGAACTGGTATCCGCGAGATAACAATTGAGATAAAAGTGTCTGTATTTTAATAATTGATGCCGAGTTGCCAACAAATTGTTGCAGCGCCTGAAGAGCGCTCAGGGAGTCGCAACATACAATAAAATGTCCAGGAACTGAACGGGAGATAAAAAGTAAGAAATAAAAGATGGCAAACAGCTCGGCGGTAAAAACTGAACTGGCGTCTGGAAGGCGGTATGTGTGAACCTCACCGTTGTATATAAATGCGGAACCCGTCGTACTACCCAACTGGGAGCCATCGGTGAATACCGGAGTATAAGTCCGGTATCGGCTCAGAACTGCGGTGAAGAGTTGACGGAACACCGAAGGAGGGGTAGCAGTCTTTGGACAGCCCGACAGCTCCAGGTCAAAGCGTGCACGCTGGAGCTGCCAGGGAGGACAGTGGCCAAATGAAAGCCGCTCTACAACTGGCAGTCGGAGGGCGTTTGCGACAAGTAGTTCTTGAAACCTGATGCCACTTGGACGGGAGATTGTTTTATTCCGCATATAACGGTGCGCGAGGTCTGGACGCAATACAGGTGGAAACGAAGGATGACCTGGATGAGCGGCCAACCTTGCCACATAGGAACAAAGTAACAATGAGCGTCGAACAGACAGTGGAGGTTCGCCAGAATCAGCATACAGACAATCCACTCTACTTGTGCGGAAAGCCCCAGTAGCGAGACGGATACCAGTGTGATGAATTGTGTCTAAAAGGCGGAGTTTAGAGGCTGATGCAGAGCCATAGATAAAACAGCCGTAGTCTAATTTGGACCGGACCAGTGAGCGATACAACCTCAACATTACCGTGCGATCGCCGCCCCAAGATGCCCCAGACAGGACCCTGAGTACCCGAAGCGAGCGACCGCAGGAAGCACGAAGGTGCCGTATATGGTGCTCCCATGTGAGTTTGCTGTCGAGGTGTAAGCCCAAGAACTTCAGGTGCGGAACAAATGGAAGACGTGTGCCACGCAAATGAAGATCAGGAGGAAGGTGTACACCACGGAGTCGGTGAAAGTGGAGACACTGTGTTTTCGTAGGAGAAAACCGAAAGCCGGTGCGAGACGCCCACTCGGCGATGGATGTTATGGTCATCTGCAGTTGACGCTCGATGTGCTCCAAACTATAAGAGCGATAGTATATCGCAAAGTCGTCAACATACAGCGACATCGGGATTCCGCTACGAACAGCGCTGGTGATGCCATTAATGGCAACGGCGAAAAGCGTAACACTGAGAATCGACCCTTGGGGTACACCATTCTCCTGAACCTTCTCTTGGGAGAGCGTGTTGCCTATGCGGACACGAAAACGGCGAATTAGTAAAAAGTTAAAAATAAAAAACGACAAGTTACCGCGTAAACCATAATCGTGTAGAGTACGGAGAATGCCATAGCGCCATGTAGTGTCGTAGGCCTTCTCCAGATCAAAGAAGACACCCACGACATGCTGCTTCAAGAGAAATGCATTCTGTATGTAGGCCTCCATGCTTGTCAGATTGTCGACACTGGAGCGATGGCGACGAAAACCGCACTGGACATTACTCAGCAGGTTATTCGTCTCTAGCCACCACACTAAACGAGTGTTGATCATTCGTTCGAGGGTCTTGCAAACGACACTCGTTAGGCAAATAGGGCGGTAGCTAGAGGCAAGTGTCCGGTCTTTCCCGGGCCGAGGTATAGGGATGACGATACCCTCGCGCCAGGAAGACGGGTAAACCCGCTGGAGCCAGATTCGGTTATAGATGCTCAGCAGGAAGGAAAGAGCCTGAGGTGGAAGATGAAGCAACATTTGTCGGTGGATGTCATCCGGACCGGGAGAAGAGTCGCGCGCCAGAGACAAGGAGTGCATCAGCTCTGCTATGCTAAAAGGCGTGTTGTATGGTTCACTACCGTCGCTGTTAAAATTAAGAACTATCCGCTCCGCAGATTCCTTGATAGCTAAAAACGACCTATCGTAACTTTGGGTTTGGCTGGTAGCAGAGAAAGATTCGGCAAGGGCGTCGGCGATCGCCTGCTCGTTGGTGTAATAAGAGCCCTGTACGGCAAGACCGGGAATAATCGTCCGGCGACACTTGCCGTACATACGCCGAACCGCAGTCCACACCCTTTGTGTTGAAGTGCGTCGAGAGAGGGAAGAGACGTAAGTTACCCAGGATGTGCGTTTTGCACTGCGAAGTACAAAACGCGCCCGGGCACGCACACGCTTAAAGGTAATGAAGTTCTCTTCCGTAGGATGTGCACTGAAAACTCGCAGAGCTCGTTTTCGGGCTTTAACAGCCAAACGACATTCCTCGGACCACCAAGGCACGGGAACATGACGAGGTGTAGTAGAACCGCGAGGAATGCTGGAATTTGCTGCAAGCACGACAGAACATGTAAAATACTCCACCATGTTGTCAATGGTGGTAAAACCATCGTCCGTAAGGTGAATGAGGGAACGGAATTTCCCCCAGTCAGCCTTGGAAATAATCCAGTGAGGGTATCGTGTTGGAATAGGATGGAAACCAGTAATGTGAATGTTAATGGGAAAATGATCACTGCCAAAGAGGTCGGAGAGCACCGACCAATCAATAAGTGGTACCAGTGACGGGCTACAGAAGCTAACGTCTAAGGCGGAATAGGTACCATAGGCAGATGATAAGAAGGTAGGGGCACCAGTGTTCAACAAAAGGAGGCCGGACATATCGCAAACGTCTGCTACAAGGCATCCGCGAGCATCGTCAGTGTCGGAGCCCCATAAAGTGTGTTTGGCATTCAGATCACCAAGGAAGATAAGCGGTGGCGGAATCTGAGCCAAAAGAGCCCGAAGATCGTTCGCGTGTACGACACTGACCGGTGGCAGATAGACATTACAAATTGACAGACTCACGCCCTGCATATGGACACGCACTGCTACAGCTTGCAGCGGCGTGTTTAGCGGGATGCTTGTGGCTGAGATGGTATGCGCCACCAGAGTAGCAACACCACCGCTTGCTCGTCTATCAGCTGCAGAGTCATGTCTAAATGCCGAAAAACCACGAAGATGTAAGGTGTGGTTAGGCTTCAGATGGGTTTCTTGTAGACAGACGATTGAAGGTGAATGGTGCCAAGCTAAGTGTTGTATGTCCGGGGCACGGGCCCGGTACCCATTAACATTCCACTGAATTATTTCCATAATAAAAAGGTTAAGGCATAGTCTTTATCTTTTTCTTCATCTTAACCTTGGCGCACTTGGGACCAATGATGTGCTTTTCACCGTCCTCAGGCGACTCCTCGGAACTTCGGGAGTCAGAAGATCCCCGGCGGCTCGCGGAGCGGGAGCGGGACTTCGTGGAGGTACGACTACTCGCCCGATGTTTAGTTCGCGAACGATTTGTGGGAACAGGCAATACGGTGTAGCCTCTGCTTGTGGACGACTGGTGAGCGTGTGTCTGCACAGCGGAAGATGTAGTTGCTGGTGCAGTTTTATCACGACGCAGTGGAGAGGTGCTCGCCGGTAAATCTGTTTGTGTCGAAGCATCTGCGACGGGTACATGCTGTATAGCAACAGTGTTCACAGGAGGGCGACGAACAGCGGATGCAAAACCTGTGGTGGTAGCAGGTTGCAGTTGTTGAAAGCGACGGCGCGCTTCAACAAACGTCAGGCGTTCTTTCACGCGCAACTCCTGGATACACTTTTCCTCGAGAAACTTCGGACACTGTCGCGAGCTGGATGGATGACTCCCTTCGCAGTTAACGCAGTAAGGGTCACGGGTGCAAGCCGTGCCCTCATGGTATGGTAGTCCACAACGCTCACAAGTAGCAGGATGGGTGCACGAAGGCTTAGTATGACCGAACTTCTGACACTGAAAACAGCGCATAGGGTTCGGTACATACTGCCGAACTGCGGCACGCTCGTAGCCGCAGAAGATGTACTCGGGTAACTGAGTACCCTTAAATGTCAAAAACACAGTGCGTAAATCGATCACTTTTCCATCCTGTTTTCGAGTGAGACGGTACGCCTGACACACCCGTTGATCTGAAAGGCAGGTGACTATCTCTTCATTAGACAGACCATCAAGGCTGGAGGTGGTGACAACTCCTCTGCAAGTATTCAGTGTTTTATGTGGGACTACCCGGATAGGGTAGGAGCCCAATAAACTCGCTTTCAGTAGTTTCTGCGACTGGTCTGCAGTAATCACCTCTATCAATAGCGTACCGTCGCGTATTCTGGTCGCATTTTTTACAGGGCCACAGATTCGGTCAACTTCCCGTTTAATATAGAAGGGGCTAAGATCCTTTACCGTTTTCCCGTCACAAGCCAAAGTCAAAACCAAAAACGTGTCAAATGAGGAGGGTTTGCGCGGATGCATTATGAATTGGACCCCCATCCGGAACCGTCGGCGTCAGCCTGCCATCCGGGGGTCAAAAGATAAAAGACACCAGAATCTCCTCGGTCTGTGCCGCCATGGAGACCCCTCCATGACTGACCTCAAGGCGTACTTCAGAGGAGCTACCCTCCGATCTCCACTGCTTGTCCGCATGGGTAAACCGTTCACCACATGACACCCCGGTTTTATGCCCCCACCACAGGAATAACCGCCTGTGGCTCCCCGCTTTAGCACACGCTGCCTCAACGGAGTCAGCGTGGATTCAGGGGACTTCGGGTTGATTACACCGGGGCTCCGTCAGCGGTAACACGTCCGGCCGGTGATACTAACCCGACGGCACGCGGCCGTCGGGAGATTAACACCGGCCGTGCCCTCCAGGAGCTACGTGGGTGTACATGACGTGTGGACGGGCTCCGCACCTAAGGCTACACATGGGGGCAGTGTGAAGGGTCCGCACAACCTTCGCGCCTGAGACCTCCGAAGAGCACACAAGTCGGGGGCCGCGCAGAAAACCGTGGGACAGGACCACGGAGATAGGAAAGATCCCTGCTGGTGAGACAGGAGTTATAAAACTAAGGCCTTACTAACTAATAATCGGAATAAACCTAGAAGAGGAAGAGGGTGATATAAAAGCAACATAAATCGCTGCACGTGGCACAGTTAATGTATATGGAGGGGGTGAAATGATGGTGCGCAGCTCGGGGCCCCGGGCGCGCCAAACCCGGACCTACCGTGGTAGGTTCCCCTGGGGGAGTTTGATTTCGGAGTCCTCTTCTCCTAGATGAGTTGTCAACCAAGACTAACGAGCCTCATCTACCCGTTGGAATGTTCTTAGCTTCCCCTCACCTCTTGCCTACCAGTGGTCACAAAGACACACGTAGCAGGCCGTCTGGTTCGGGTACTGAGCCCCTCCGCCACGGCAAGGCGACACTCCTTCGGAGGGGGGACGGCTTAGGAGCTTTGGTCTGCACGGCTGAGGATGTTGTCGCCGATGCAGGTGTGGCACGATTCAGTGGAGGGGTACTTGCCAGAGGCTCGGTCTGGGTACAAGCGTCTGCAACAGGAACGTGCTGTATGGCGACTGTGTTCACAGCAGCGCGTCGGGCAGCAGAGACATAGTCCAAGGTGGTCGTGGGCTTGAGCTGCTCAAAACAGCGACGCGCTTCTGGAAAGGTGAGGTGTTCTTTCACACGCAGTTCCTGAATACACTTCTCATCCAGAAACTTCGGACACTGTCGAGAGCTCGATGGATGACTCCCTCCACAGCTAACACAGTTCGGGTCACGGGTGCACGCCGTGCCCTCATGTGTCGGTAGGCCACAACGCTCACATACAGCAGGATGGTTACATGATGTTTTGGTATGTCCGAACTTCTGACACTGGAAGCAGCGCATAGGGTTCGGAACATACTGCCGGACAGAGGCACGTTCGTAGCCGCAAAAGATATATTCCGGCAAGACAGTGCCCTTGAACGTAAGGAACACTGTCCGCAATGGTACGTCTTTGCCATCCTGCTTGCGCGTAAGCCGATACGCCTGACAGACTCGCTGATCAGACAGGCAACTGACGATCTCCTCATTACTGAGATTGTCGAGACTAGAAGTGGTGACGACTCCCCTGCAGGTGTTGAGAGTTTTGTGGGGGGGCTACCCGAATAGGGTAGGACCCCAACAAACTAGCCTTTAGAATTTTCTGGCTTTGTTCTTCATTATTGGTCTCTAACAGTAGCGTACCGTCGCGTAGTCTGCTCGCATTCTTTACGGGTCCACATATTCTGTCCACTTCGCGCTTAATGTAAAAAGGGTTCAGGTCCTTAATCGTTTTCCCGTCACATGCCAAGGTCACAACAAGAAATGGGTCAATGAAAGGGGTTTTGCGCGGATGCATTATGGAATTGGACCCCCATCCGGAACCGTCGGCGTCAGCCTGCCATCCGGGGGTCAAAGAAAAGAAAGACACCAAAATCTCCACGGTCTGTGCCGCCATGGAGACCCCTCCATGACTGACCTCAAGGCGTACTTCAGAGGAGCTACCCTCCGATCTCCACTGCTTGTCCGCATGGGTAAACCGTTCACCACATGACACCCCGGTTTTATGCCCCCACCACAGGAATAACCGCCTGTGGCTCCCCGCTTTAGCACACGCTGCCTCAACGGAGTCAGCGTGGATTCAGGGGACTTCGGGTTGATTACACCGGGGCTTCGTCAGCGGTAACACGTCCGGCCGGTGATACTAACCCGACGGCACGCGGCCGTCGGGAGATTAACACCGGCCGTGCCCTCTAGGAGCTACGTGGGTGTACATGACGTGTGGACGGGCTCCGCACCTAAGGCTACACATGGGGGCAGTGTGAAGGGTCCGCACAACCTTCGCGCCTGAGACCTCCGAAGAGCACACAAGTCGGGGGCCGCGCCGAAAACCGTGGGACAGGACCACGGAGATAGGAAAGATCCCTGCTGGTGAGACAGGAGTTATAAATCTAGGAACTTACAAACTAATAATCAGAATAAACCTAGAAGAGGAAGAGGGTGATATAAAAAGCAACAAAAACGCTGCACGTGGCACAGTTAATGAAAGTGGAGGGGGTGAAGTGATGGTGAGCAGCTCGGGGCCCCGGGTGCGCCAAACCCGGACCTACCGTGGTAGGTTCCCCTGGGGGAGTTTGATTTCGGAGTCCTCTTCTCCTAGATGAGTCGTCGACCAAGACTAACGAGCCTCATCTACCCGCTGGAATGTTCTTAGCTTCCCGTCACCTCTTGCCCACCTGTGGTCACAAAGACACACTTAGTAGGCCGTCTGGATCGGGTACTGAGCCCCTCCGCCACGGCAAGGCGACACTCCTTCGGAGGGGATATAGCGTGAGATGTGTTACATAAATTCCGTTGGTGTCAACTTGTTTGGTGTGTGATTTGGTGAGGGTTCCACCTTCAGTATAGCGAACTAGTTGTAGCAAAGCAAACTATTGGTTCCTTCTTATCACTTTCTTCTTCTCGCGTCGTGGGACCTGTGGTTGTAGTTCTTCCCACGAGTTGCTCTCCTTCCTCAGCTTCCTTCGCGTCTCGGGTTCTGGTCGAATTTTGGCTCCTGCGCGATAACAGTAGCAGACGAGGACAACAATACCCTTTGGTGATCCCTAGTACCACGGCGATACCCAATACTGCCAGTAGTGACCCGACACCAATCCAGAACTGAGATGGAACCCCTTGTTGTTGGTTCAGTGACCCGTGTGCCTCATGCACGCTATTTGCGAGCCGATGTAGTGACACTTGCGGCGGTCGATCGTCAATCCGGATCTCGGTTTGAAGGTCTTCCAGCTTCCTCAGGTCCAATGGATGTATATTGGGGTTCGACAGGTTGTGCTTCTCTGCAGGCGACAGCAAGCTGCTGATATCAGGAACTACGATAGCTTCTTCTTCCAGGTTGAGCTGCGTCTCTCCTACGATGGTCGGTAGCATCGTCATCGTATCGGAGTGGTAATGGCAATCGAGGTCATCAGTCAGTAACCCCGTTGCGCGGAGGATCAGTGGCCTGAAACGTGTCTCTCGACCAAAACAGGTTTTAGCGATCTTTAGAGGTTTCGATACTGAATAAACCCAATAATTCTTCTTTTGGGTTTTTACATGGTACCAGACAGGCGGGAAATCAGGTCTTAGGATGACTCTTTTACATAGGGTGTGGACATTTTCTTCTTGCCCAAAGAATAAAGAGGATATGCATGTTGGGGAGGTAGAGGAGTACAGGGTAAACTCTGCTGGGCAGACGGAAATGGTTCCGGATTTACATGAATTAAGGTGGGACTCTGTGAGTAAGGCGTATTTCTGCCTGTCACTAGATACTGCCAGGTACGGGGGGTGAGAGAGTGTGTTGGGTTTAAGGGCCCGTCGACAACTTGGTCATTAGGGCCCCGAGTCCAGAAGTAAAATTACATATCGTCAAGTGTTAAAACATCACCCATTAAAAACTAAAAATCTACGGTTAAAATAGATAATAAACCTCTAAACAACTATTAAAACGTTTCATTTAAAATCCTAAAAACAGAAACTTAAAATCTCTACAAAGTAAAAAAAAACACTAAAACGTTAAAAAACCCAAAAATACGGCAATCTAAAAGGCTAAAATCTCTGAAATAAAATAACCTTACACTTGCTTCATAAAATCAATTGTGGAACAAAACCGCAGCACTGTATTTACAGATACTGGGTCGTTGCCTAAAACTGACGACAGTGTAAGGCCCAGGCCAACGGACTGGCGCTCACGAGCGTATCGCGGACAATCAAGGACATGTGCGATGGAGATTGGAATGTTACACGTCGCACAGACTCCGGATCACCACGCAAAAGGTGTCCATGCGTGGCTCGGGTATGGCCTATCCTCAGGCGGGTTAAAACCACTTCCTCACGCCTGGAATCCCTGCAGCTGGTATGCCTGGGTTGTACCGTGTCCTTGATTGTCCGTAACAGAGTGCCAGGTAACGCTTCCCAAGATTCCTGCCAGAGAACAAATAGATGGCGACGGAAATATTTCTGCACATCTATATAGGGGAGCGTACGGGTGGAGTACTCCGGAAGGCGACATGCAGAGTTTGCAGCCGCATCCGCCGCCTCGTTGCCCGGAATACCCACATGGCCTGGGATCCACGTAAAAACCAACTGGTATCCGCGAGACAGTAGCTGAGAAATCAACGTCTGGCTTTTAACAACCAATGCCGAGGTGCCGATAAACTGTTGCAGGGCCTGGAGAGCGCTAAAAGAATCAGAACAAACGATAAAACTTCCAGGACCTGAACTGGAGATAAAAAGGAGGAAATAAAATATGGCAAACAACTCCTCGGTAAATACTGAACTGGCGTCCGGTAGGCGGTACGTATGAGCGTCACCGATGTATATAAAGGCGACACCCGTCAAACTACCCATCTGGGAGCCATCGGTAAATACCGGACAGGAAGTCCGGTATCGCCCCAGTAGTTCCGTGAATAGTTGGCGATACACGGAATGAGGGGTAGCTATCTTAACACAGCCCGACAGCTCCAGGTCAAAGCGTGCGCGCTGGAGTTGCCAGGGAGGACATCGGCCACGTGAATGCCACTCTACGGCTGGCAGTCGAAGGGCGTGTGCAGCAAGCAGTTCACGAAACCGGATACCACTTGGACGGGAGATGGTTGTATTTCGCATATAACGGTGCGCGAGGTCTGGACGCAACACGGGTGGAAACGAAGGGTGACCTGGATGGGCGGCCAGCCTTGCCACGTAAGAACAAAGTAATAAAGAGCGTCGAACAGACAGTGGAGATTCGCCTGAATCAGCATATAGAGAATCGATTCTGCTGGTGCGGAAAGCCCCAGTAGCGAGACGGATACCAGTCTGATGTACTGTGTCTAAAAGCCGGAGTTTAGACGCAGACGCCGCGCCATAAATAAAACAGAGAGCCATACAACCTCAACATGACGGTGCGATCGCCGCCCCAAATTGCCCCAGATAAGACTGAGTACCCAAAGCGAACGATCGCAGGAAGCACGAAGATAGCGGATATGGTGCTCCCATGTGAGTTTACTGTCGAGGTGTAGGCCCAAGAACTTAAGGTGCGGTACAAAAGGCGTGTGTCGCGCAGTTGAAGATCAGGAGGAGGGTGTACTCCTCGCAGTAGGTGAAAGTGAAGACAGTGTTTTCTTTTTCATCTTACCTTAACCGACTTCGGACGGGGTAGGTTAAATTCGCCATCGTCTGGTGACTACGCCGACGTCCGGGAGTCTGAAGATCCCCGGCGGCTCGCTGAACGAGAGCGGGAGCGGGACTTCATGGACGATGTGCGACTGATGGCGCGACCAGAAGGCCTAGAATAATGGCTGTCAACAGGCTGGCTGCGGCTAGTTGTCTTCTGAGCTGGTGTCTGCACGGCTATAGATGTGCATGTGCAGCTATGGCACGAGACAGTGAAGGGGTATTCGCAGGTAGGTCAGTCTGTGTAGAAGCATCTGACACAGGAACGTGCTGGATCGCTACGCTGCTGGTAGGAGCGCATCGGGCAGCCAAGGCATAACCTGTGGTGGTAGCAGGTTTCAGCTGCTCAAAGCGACGACGCGCTTCTGGAAACGTGAGGTGTTCTTTCACGCGCAATTCTTGTATACACTTCTCATCCAGGATCTTCGCACACTGACGCGAGCTGGATGGATGCTTCCCTTCACAGTTCACACAGAGGGGATCCCGTGTACATGTCGGGTCCTCATGGGCTGCTAAACCACAGCGCTCACATATAGCAGGATTATTACACAGGGTCTTAGTATGGCCGAACCGTTGGCACCTAAAACAACGCGTGGGGTTCGGCACATACTGGCGTACGGCGGCACGTTCGTAGCCACAAAAGATGTACTCGGGCAATTTAGTTCCTCTGAACATCAGAAACACCGTACGCAAAGGTACATCCTTGCCATCCTGCTTTCGGGTAAGACGGTAAGCCTGACACACACACACTGGTCCGAGAGGCAGGTGGTAATCTCTTCGTTCGACAGATTCTCCAGACTGGAGGTGGTGACAGCTCCCCTACAAGTGTTGAGCGATTTGTGTGGGTAGGAGCCCAACAAACTCGCCTTTAAAAGTTTCTGGGTCTGGTCTGCCGTGTTGGTTTCGATCAACAGCGTACCGTCTCGAATTCTGGTCGCGTTCTTAACCGGGCCACATATTCTGTCGACTTCTCGTTTTATATAAAATGGACTAAGATCCTTTATCGTTTTCCCGTCACATGCCAAAGTCAAAACTACGAAAGGGTCAAAGGAAGAGGGGTTGCGCGGAGACATGATTATTTGGATTTGGATTTGGATTTGGTTTAAGGGCGCTCAACTTCTAGGTCATCAGCGCCCTTAACAGACTCATGGCAATAGCCAGATATAAATTTCACTCAAAAAATAAAAATACTAGAAACAACAAAATATACAAGGTAGAAATCACTGGCAATAGCCAGATATCAAGCAAGGTGATAAATATGTCCAAAAGCAGAACAAGATAATTAAAAAATTTAAATCCTCAAATTTATATTACACTGCGCTAAAAAATTAAGAACTCTATCAACCGCTGTTTTGTCGTCCGCTAGGACCTCTGCAAGTCTGGCAGGCAGCTGCAGAGAATCCCGAAGGTGCGCTAGAGAGTAACACTCCAGGAGCACGAGGCGAACCGACAAAACGTTGTCACACAGCGGACATAGAGGCGCAGGGTCCCTTTTAAATAGGTAACCGTGCGAAAAATTGCAGTGCCCTATTCTTAATCGAGCCAAACTAACCTCCTCGCGACGAGATGTGCGACAGGAAGTTACCCAGTTTATCGGAAGTTCTTTCACTTCTCTAAGCTTATTACCGCGGAGAGCTGACCACTCGTCGTGCCAGGACGACAGCACCGCTCTCCGCACTTCAAGCCTAAAGTCTTCCGAAGTAACACGTGAGATGATAATTCTGGGTTCTGTAGTTGCCGTCTTTGCTGCTAAATCTGCCTTTTCATTCCCAGGCAAACCTACGTGACCAGGAATCCATGCACACACCACGTCAACGCCAGAAGCGTGTAAAACATGGAGGGCATCCTGGATACGTTGTACAATAGGGTGGGGGTTGTACAACTGACAAAGGCTCTGCAGTGCACTAAGGGAATCGCTCAAAATCAGGCAGTCACCTAATTTACGACGGCGAACATACAAAACGGCTCGATAGATTGCATAAAGCTCTGCAGTAAAAATGGAAGTGCTATTTGGAAAACCGAATGTATATGGTTCGGTTCCATAAACATAAGCACATCCAACACCGTTAGTGTTCTTTGATCCATCGGTGTAAATATATTTACGGTCAGAGTAGCCTGACAAAAATTCTAAGAAACACGTGCGGATACTTGAAATAGGCATCGTGGACTTCTGGTGTATGGTCATCCCAAGATCTACATGGGGCGTACCAGATAGCCAAGGGGGGTAAAGTCTCTCGCCCTTGGCGAACATCACAGGCAGCTCCACTCCAAGCTTCACTAGGAGCTCTTGGAAACGGAACCCCGCAGGCTTTGGATTAAGGGTGCTATTTCTATATCGTTCTCTTAGCGTGGTGGTGAAAAAAGAAGCGAACGTTGGGTGCTTAGGCATACATCTAAGCGCACAACCATAATTTGCCAAGAGAATCTCACGCCGATATTGCAGAGGAGCCTCCGCGGACTCGGCGCAAAGGCTCACCACTGGGCTTGTTGGAAAAGCTCCTGTAGCAATGCGGATGCCCCTATTATGGACCACGTCCAATCTTCCCAGCACAGATGGTCGTGCTGACGAATAAACAATACACCCATAGTCCAGCCCGGATCGGACCAATGCGCGATATATTCGCAACAAAATTGTTCGATCCGCTCCCCACGATTTGCCATTCAGCACTCGCATAATATTTAGGGAACGGTCACATCTCGCTCTTAGCTGTGCAATATGCGACGACCAACCAAGCCTCCTGTCCAATATCAAACCCAGGAAGCGCGTCTCTTCTGCGAAGGGAAGTTCATCTGGGCCAAATCGGAGCGAAGGTGGCAATCGTCTCCCACGGCGCCAGAAACCAACGCAGATTGTCCTCTCAGTTGAGAAACGGAAGCCGCCCCTCACGCTCCACTCCCTGAGGCCGTCCAAACATTGCTGCAGGCGCCGTTGCAAGAACGCCGTGCGCTGAGAAGTGCAATAGACAGCGAAGTCGTCTACGAATAGGCATGACGAAACTCCAGGTGGAACACATTTCCAGATGGAGTTAATTGCTATAGCAAAGAGCGTGACACTTAGCACCGAACCCTGAGGTACTCCCTCCTCCTGAACAAAAGAATTAGAAAAAACCGAGCCGACCCTTACTCGGAAAAAGCGGTCCTTCATAAACTCCTGAATGAAAAGTGGTAGGCGTCCACGTATGTTCCAGGCATACAGGGAACGTAGAATCCCTGCTCGCCAGCACGTATCATAAGCCTTCTCAAGATCGAAAAATATGCCAACGGTTTGACAGTTCTTCATAAAGCCGTCCATTATCTGTGTCGATATTGACACAAGATGGTCAACAGTTGAACGGCGTCGTCGAAAACCACACTGGATGTTAGTCAGTAGGTTACGACTTTCTAACCACCATACCAATCGTCCATTGATCATGCGTTCCATCACCTTGCAAACGCAACTGGTGAGGGAAATAGGACGATAGCTGGAGGGAAGATGACGGTCCTTCCCAGCCTTCAAGATGGGAATAACGGTGGCCTCCCGCCAATTTTCTGGGAGTATACTGTCAACCCAAACACGATTATAGACCTCGAGCAGGAATGCCTTACCTTCAGGAGAGAGCTGTTGTAACATTTGTACATGAATACCGTCCGGTCCCGGTGCTGAACATCGCGAAGATTTCAGGGAATGCTCCAGCTCCGCCATGGTGAAAAGGCGATTGCAATCTTCTACGTTTCTAGAACGAAACGTGAAACCTTGAGATTCCACCTGAGTTTTAAATGGAAGGAACTCAGGGGAGTAGTTTTCCGAGCTAGACACTTGTGCGAAAGCACTGCCAAAGGTATTGGCCACTTCAAATGAATCAACAACAGCTCCTGTGGCTGTTTTTAGTCCCGCTATTGGTATTTGGGTCGTTTTAGCTGCAACACGCCTTAATCTATCCCACACAACCGAGGAAGGTGTGTGTCGGTTAAATGAAGCTACAAATTTGCTCCATGATGACTTTTTGCTATCCTTAATGACTTGTCTGGACCTGGCGCGCATTTTCTTGTATTCAATCAGGTTTTCCAAAGTAGGGTGACGTTGGAAAACCCTAAGTGCACGCCTTCGAGCACGAATGGCATTCCGACATTCTTCCGTCCACCAGGGGACGGGAAATCGACGGGGGTGTGTAGTCGACCGCGGAATCGATTGTTCAGCAGCAGAGAGAATCGTCTCCGTGAGATGCTGCGCCAAATTATTCACTGAGTCGTGCTCGTTGTAGGTAAAGACAGCCAACTGGGTGTAAAGGTTCCAGTTGGCATGGTCCAAACGCCATCTGGGCATACGTGTGGAGTGTGTATGTTGCGTCAAGAGACTAATAAGACATGGGAAATGGTCACTAGAGTGTAAATCAGAGATGACATTCCATTGTAAGGAGACTGCCAACTGAGGTGAACAAACTGCAAGGTCAAGGTGTGAGAAGCTGCTATGAGAGTCCGAAATGAATGTAGGCTCTCCAGTGTTGAGGAGAGCTAGGTTGTGACTGTCCAAAAAATCGGAAATGAGTGTACCTCTCGCACAAGCGCGACTTGAACCCCAAAGTGGGTGGTGCGCATTGAAGTCTCCCACCAACAGAAAAGGTGTTGGCAACTGGGAAACTAGATCTTCTAAATCAATGTGCGAGAAGTCATGGGAGGGAGGCAAATAAACATTACAGATAGTGAAATGTATGTTTGGCAGTTTAATCCATACAGCAACTGATTGTATATCAGAGTGCAAAGGTAGAGTTTGCATATATACGTCATCTCTGACAAGTATCATAGCGCCGCCATGTGCCGGTACACCCTCTTCTGGTGTAACATCACACCGTACTGGGGTGTATCGCCTTAGATGGAAAGCGTCTCGAGGACGCAGCTTAGTCTCTTGCAAACATGCGACGAGAGGTTCGTTTTCTTTGAGCAAGAGCTCAAGTTCTGGCCTTTGAGTTCGAATGCCACGTACGTTCCATTGTAGGATAGCCATATTGCATTATGTATGTGATAGGTAACTCCAAGGTAACTCTTCATTACTTTGGAGTTGGCGGTTGTCGAACTAACTTAGCCCTTTTTTTTTCTCTGGGGCTCGCATTCTTGTCTGGCGCTTTTTCGCGCCTCTTTTCTACTGGGGGTCTCCCAGTGTGGGCAGATTCAAACTCCATGTCCTCTGCCGAGGACGTCCGTGTTCCGATACTGAATTTTGGTTCGAGAGCCTCGAACCGATTGGACACGGAGACCGGCGAAGATGACATTCGCCGGTCTGTAGTCATCCCAGAGGATTCCTCCGAAGAGGATCTCCTGGGAGATGTTTTTGGGCTTTTCTTTCCCTTTGGTGCCTTGGGAGATATCTTATTGTCTTTGAGGAAATCAGATCTTTGATACTGGGTCTTAAACTTCATCGGTGACACATCGTATACAATCGGTCTACTTTTTGAGCTCGCCTTCTTTATTGGCGACCTTCCTGGTCTGCTGGATTGAACTGCGGTATTTGTAGATGCTCTGGCGGACTTAGGTGATGTCTGAGGCTTTGGAGGTGACCTAGCTACAAGAATTTTGTCTGAGATTGTTGCCCCATTTATATCGCTAGTTTGAGTTGCGATTTCCTGACACGGTACTGGTTTAGCTACAACCGAGCTATAGGTACCGGAATTCGGGATAGCGGGCTGTCGCAAACGTAAGAGCTTTCGGGCTTCTGAGAAGGAGACCTTCTCTCTAACCCGGATCTCCTGGATAGCTCTTTCCTCCACATAACGGGGACATTCTCGGGAGTTTGCTGGATGTTCTCCCCTGCAGTTAATACAACTGGGAGGTGAGGTACAGTCATCGTCATGGGCGATGCCTCCACAGTTTACGCAGGTAGCTCTACCACTGCACGTGTCACTTGTATGACCAAAGCGTTGGCATTTATAGCATCTAAGCGGGCTCGGAATGTAAGGTCTTACTTCAATGGCCTCGTACCCAGCCTTTATCCTTTGCGGGAGATCAACCCGATTAAAGGTAAGGAAAAGGGTACGGGTAGGCAGATATTCGCCTCCATCTTTTCTCTGAACCCGGTATACTGCTGTTACACCTTGATCTTCGAGGTTCTCCTGAATCTCCTCATTGGACATGCCGTCCAATGCCCGGGTGTTCACAACTCCACGGGAGGAGTTCAAAGTCCTATGCAGTTCTACGCGTACCGGATAGCTAGCTAACATATTCGCCTTAAGTAAAGTAGCCGCCTGGGATGCTGAATTAGCTTCAACCAGGAGCGTGCCGTTGCGAGCTCTTGTGCAGTTCTTCACTGGGCCAGCTATTTTATCAAGACCCTTTTGGATAACAAATGGGTTCACCGATGTAAATTTCCTTCCTTCCTCAGTTCTAGTAAATATTAAGTAGCGAGGACCACTCAACTCTGCTACTTCCTTTCCAATCATTTTCTGGTTTTTTGTATTTTGTTTGGGATGTCCCATGGCGATGATATCCTCCACCATTGCAAATGTCTCCGATGGCATGCTCACTTCCTGGGCGCCACCCCGGCTTAGGTGAGAGTCCTGGCCTGGACCTTGCTCACCCTAGGGTCTCACCTCCCAATGCATAGACAGAGGGACCCAATCGCCTTCAGGAGTGCATCAGCTCATGCAATGGCCCCTCCCCGGGACTGACCTTTATCAGCGGATACGTACACAGATCCTACATGATAACCAGGGGCTGGGACTTACGCGATTACCCAGTCACCCCTTGCGTCACCCCATCCTCCAACCCGCGCGTAGGTTATCCGTCAGACTGTGTACAGGGAGGTATCAGGAGGGAGGTCAAACACAAAAGTGGACCAAAGTTGATTGGGCGTTTGGCATGTGCCCTCTCACCTCTTGGAGGAACCCAGTCGAGAGTATGGCTCGGGGCCCCGGGTACGCCAAACCCGTACCTACCGTAGTAGGAGCCCCTGAGGGAGTTTGATTTCGGAGTCCTCTTCTCCTAGATGAGTTGTCGACCAAGACTACCGAGCCCCATCTACCCGTTTGGAATGTTCTTTGCTTCCCCTCACCTCTTGCCTACCAGTAGTCGAAAGAAAACTTAGTAGGCCGTCTGGTTCAGGTACTGAGCCCCTCCGCCACGGCAAGGCGACACTCCTTCGGAGGGGATTATTTGGACCCCCATCCGGAACCGTCGGCGTCAGCCTGCCATCCGGGGGTCAAAGGATAAAAGACACCAAAATCTCCACGGTCTGTGCCGCCATGGAGACCCCTCCATGACTGATCTCAAAGCGTACTTCAGAGGGGCTACCCTCCGATCTCCACTGCTTGTCCGCATGGGTAAACCGTTCCCCACGTGACACCCCGGTTTTATGCGCCCACCACAGGAATAACCGCCTGTGGCTCCCCGCTTTAGCACACGCTGCCTCAACGGAGTCAGCGTGGATTCAGGGGACTTCGGGTTGATTACACCGGGGCTTCGTCAGCGGTAACACGTCCGGCCGGTGATACTAACCCGACGGCACGCGGCCGTCGGGAGATTAACACCGGCCGTGCCCTCAAGGAGCTACGTGGGTGTACTTGACGTGTGGACGGGCTCCGCACCTAAGGCTACACATGGGGGCAGTGTGAAGGGTCCGCCTAACCTTCACGCCTGAGACCTCCGAAGAGCACACAAGTCGGGGGCCGCGCCGAAAGCCGTGGGACAGGACCACGGAGATAGGAAAGATCCCTGCTGGTGAGACAGGAGTTACAAATCTAGGAACTTACAAACTCATAATCAGAATAAGCCTAGAAGAGGAAGAGGGTGATATAAAAGGCAACATAAAAGCTGCACGTGGCACAGTTAATGAGTATGAAGGGGTGAAATGATAGTGAGCAGCTCGGGGCCCCGGGTGTGCCATACCCGGACCTACCGTAGTAGGTTTCCCTGGGGGAGTTTGATTCGGAGTCCTCTTCTCCTAGACGAGTTGTCGACCAAGACTACCGAGCCTCATCTACCCGTTGGAATGTTCTTAGCTTCCCCTCACCTCTTGCCTACCAGTGGTCACAAAGACACTTAGTAGGCCGTCTGGTTCGGGTACTGAGCCCCTCCGCCACGGCAAGGCGACACTCCTTCGGAGGGGTGCCAGGTACGGAATTGATGTATGTATAGTTATGTATTTCCCTACCTCCTCTAATTTTGTTGGTAACGGCAACACCCTGTATAAATCAAGCGTTCGATCAGCTCCCTTTAAAGGAACCCGAATTAGAATTCTGATTGCTACTGGCATCGAGTATGCTGTAACGTCAAATAGTTTGTAATATGCGTGCATGTCTGATAACTCGGCCCCTGCCAAAAGTGAAGTTCCCAAGGGAAGCTTAAGTTCCACAGTTTGTAAAATCTGTGACAGATTCCTAGGCGGTACAATAGCTGCGCTAAGCCTCCCTGTGGCAATTACGTCTAAACCTTCCTGAAGCTGTATTAATTGTTGTTGCAAGTTTAGTATAAACAATGAAAGTTCCCTTATCACTGACGATATCCTAAACTGATTTGTCACCCAAATTTTAAATTCGTCCACATCATTCTCTATGGCTTCCCCATGACGAGTGATCTGTTTGATTTCGTTCACTAGCTCATTGGTTAAAACCTTTAATATTTCAGTGTTATGTGTAATTCGTCCATCTAATTCCTTTATTTATGTAAACTGATCTTCGGCTACATGAACTAGCTTAGCAGTCGTAGTTGCATATCTCGCAATCTGCCGATGTACTTTATTTCCGCTCTGTCGAGAGTACCAAACGAAACCTTCAACACCGACCCGCCTACATCGATAGCTCCACGTTTCCTCCTAACATCTTTAGCAGGTGAGTACTGTTCTATATTTCCCATTTCATTTTTCAACAATTCATATACCCTTTCAAGTCTCGCAATTTCGTCCCAATCTATTTGATTCCCTGTATCATTAAGTCTGTGCTCGTCCAACTTTCGAAAAAGGTCGGTTATTTTGGTTATAGCGTTTACATAACGCTGAACAGGCACGTCGATGCTAATGTTCCATCGACTGCCAGTGACTAGTATTGTCTCCTGATAGGCGAAGATCACCCCTTTTGTCATAAGAGGTCCTTCGGGCGAGACATCTAATGGGTCTCGGTCATTACCACGTTTTGCCGAAACGTAACCTGAAAAAACCAAAATTAATACGAATTAGATTCGTTCGCGCCGTCTTGTATAGTACGCTGTTACTTCTCTAGCATTTTTGTCTCGCCCATTGTGGCTCACATTTCCTACATTATTTTCTACGCATTCGCCGGTTACTGACTCTTCTCGTACATTACTAGTGGACGGTTCGTCCGGGTTTCGAACTCGCGACCTTAATTTCCATAGCAGACTTGCGGGTCGGTCTACCTGATTTCTCCCTTTATTCCCCTTATATCTCCACGTTGGATCTCTACGTTCCTCATTTATCTGAGGTAAATTTAATTCTTCGTCGCTTTCATTATTATTCCCATCCAAAGTTTCTACGCCATTTTCATCTCTTGTGGGTTTTTCAGTTGCAGTATCTTCGCTCACAAAACTTGTACCAGTTATCACTTCCGGCCAGGCATCCGTCGTGGCCTCTCCTTCCTGCCTCCCACTAGCATAACATTTCATCAGTCTGTTTATATGCACGCAAATTGTTCTGCCTGTTTCCAGTTGCAGCTTATAGCTTAAGGGGGTAAGTTTCTCTACGATACGATACGGTCCACCGTATCTTGCAGCTAATTTTCTATTTGCCTTCTTTCCTATGTATGGTTTGTCCAAGTAAACGTAATCTCCGACTTCAAATTCTATGTTAGATGCTTTTTTATCATAATGTTGCTTTTGTTTAAATTTGCTTTCTAGTATGTGCTGATACGTATTGTTGTATGCCTCACTCAATCTTTGTTTCATAGCTTCGAGATGTTCCTCAGCACTCCTGACTTCTGTTTGGCTAACCTTAGGTTCGAGTTCCATCATTGTTGGCAATCTCATTTCTCTCGCGTAAAGTAAATAAAAAGGACTGTAAGTCGTTACTGCATGTGGCGCAGATCGATACGCCATCAGCGTGAACGGCACCATCCGGTCCCATTCGTCCCCATGTTCAGTTATAATCATGGATAGAGAATCATTTAAGTATCTATGATATGTTTCAATCGCGGAATTTGATTGCGGGTGCAATGGGCTACTATTAACGTGTTTTGCAAGGAATATCCTGCAAATTTCTGTAAATAGTGCTGACTGAAAATTCGTTCCCTGATCTGATAAGATTTTCTCTGGTGACCCATACCTACAGTAAATTTCTGTTACCAATGTTCTTGCTACTATATTAGCGGTTTGGTCTGGTATAGGTATTGCTTCCGGATACTTCGTAAAGTGATCGATGGTAGTGAGAAAATATTTATTTCCAGCTTTTGTGATATTCAAAGGTCCCGTAATGTCAATCGAAATTACTTGAAATGGTCTAGTTGCGGTCTCTGAGATACCCAATGGTGCAACGTGTTTTCTCGTGACTTTTCTTTTAGCACATGTTTCACATCTCTGTACATAACATCCCCTCCGAAGGAGTGTCGCCTTGCCGTGGCGGAGGGGCTCAGTACCCGATCCAGACGGCCTACTAAGTGTGTCTTTGGGACCACTGGTAGGCAAGAGGTGAGGGGAAGCTAAGAACATTCCAACGGGTAGATGAGGCTCGTTAGTCTTGGTCGACAACTCATCTAGGAGAAGAAGACTCCGAAATCAAACTCCCCAAGGGGAACCTACTACGATAGGTCCGGGTATGGCGCGCCCGGGGCCCCGTGCTGCGCACCATCATTTCACCCCCTCCACATACTTTAACTGTGGCACTTGCAGCGATTTATGTTGCTTTTATATCACCCTCTTCCTCTTCTAGGTTTATTCCGATTATTAGTTAGTAAGGCCTTAGTTTTATAACTCCTGTCTCACCAGCAGGGATCATTCCTATCTCCGTGGTCCTGTCCCACGGTTTTCAGCGCGGCCCCCGACTTGTGTGCTCTTCGGAGGTCTCAGGCGCGAAGGTTAGGCGGACGCTTCACACTGCCCCCATGTGTAGCCTTAGGTGCGGAGCCCGTCCACACGTCATGTACACCCACGTAGCTCCTTGAGGGCACGGCCGGTGTTAATCTCCCGACGGCCGTGTGCCGTCGGGTATCACCGGCCGGACGTGTTACCGCTGACGGAACCCCGGTGTATCAACTCGAAGTCCCCTGAATCCACGCTGACTACGTTGAGGCAGCGTGTGCTAAAGCGGGGAGCCACAGGCGGTTATTCCTGTGGTGGGCGCATAAAACCGGGGTGTCACGTGGTGAACGGTTTACCCATGCGTACAAGCAGTGGAGATCGGAGGGTAGCCCCTCTGAAGTACGCTTTGAGGTCAGTCATGGAGGGGTCTCCATGGCGGCACAGACCGTGGAGATTTTGGTGTCTTTTATCCTTTGACCCCCGGATGGCAGGCTGACGCCGACGGTTCCGGAAGGGGGTCCAAACCAATCATGTATCCGCGCAAAACCCCTTATACTGATGTTTTCTTGGTTATGACCTTGGCAAGTGATGGATAATCGATGAAGCATATTAGCCCTTTTTATATAAAGAAGGAAGTGGATCGGATTTGTGGACCAGTCAAGAACGGAACACGCCTTAGAGACGGTACGCTGCTATTGCAGACGACTAACTCAGACCAGTCACAGAAGCTCCTTAAAGCGCATTTGTTGGGATCCTATCCCGTGCGGGTAGCCCCACACAAGTCGCTTAATTCATGTCGGGGAGTTGTTACCACCTCTAGCTTGGACAGTCTCTCTAATGAGGAAATTGGCACCTGTCTCTCGGACCAAAGAGTGTGTCAAGCGTACCGTCTGTCACGAAAGCAGGAAGGCAAAGAGATCGCCTTACGAACGGTGTTTCTTACGTTCAAGGATACCACCTTGCCAGAATATATCTATTGCGGTTATGAGCGGGCCGCTGTACGTCCGTATGTACCGAACCCCATGCGCTGCTTCCAGTGTCAGAGGTTCGGACATACAAGGAGCTCGTGCACGCATCCTGCTATTTGTGAACGATGCCGGTTAGCAGCACATGAAGACACCGCGTGTACACGGGACCCCTGCTGCGTGAACTGTGTAGGGAAACATCCTTCTAGCTAGCGTCAGTGCCCACAGTTTTCTGATGAAAAGAGTATCCAGGAGTTACGAGTTAAGGAACACCTAACGTTTCTGGAAGAGCGGCGGCGCTTCGAACAGCTAAAACCTGCGAACACCACCGGGTATGCATCTGCTGCCCGCCGCCCTCCTGTGACCACTGTGGGCCTGCAACACGCACCTGTATCGGACGTTGGCACACAAACCGACTGGTCAGCGAGCACTCCTCCACAGCGTCACCCTAATCCTCCTGCGACTACATCTATCGCAGTGCAGACTTCAGCTCTCGAACCGTCCCCATGTGCACCACTTCTGTGGACAAACCTCGAGCCATGCACGTTGTTTGAGCCAGCAGTCCCACGTCCTCCATGAAGTCCCGCTTCCGCTCTGCGAGCCGTAGGGGATCTTCGGACTCCCAAACATCGGAGGAGTCGCCAGAGGATGGGGAAAGCCACTTCATTGGTTCCAAGTGCGCCAAGATCAAACGAAAGAAGAAGAAAAAGATGAAGACTGGCCACTAATCTCTTCTTAATATGGAAATAATCCAGATAATCCAGTGGAATGTTAATGGGTTCCGGGCACGTTCTCCGGACATACAGCACTTAGTCTTTCAAAGAACTCCATCAATTGTCTGTCTACAAGAAACCCACTTGAAGCCTCACCACGCATTACATCTCTGTGGTTTTTCGGTATTTCGACATGACTCTGCAGCTGATCGGCGCGCAAGCGGTGGTGTTGCCACTCTGGTGGCACATAACATCTCTACCACAAGCATCCCGCTTAACTCGCCGCTGCAAGCTGTGGCAGTACGCGTCCAGTTGCAGGGTCTGAGTCTGTCTATTTGTAACGTCTATCTGCCACCGGTCAGTGTCGTACAACAAAACGATCTTCGGGCTCTCTTGGCACAGATTCCACCACCGATCTTCTTTCTGGGCGATCTGAATGCCAAAAATACCCTTTGGGGCTCCGACACTGACGATGCTCGTGGTTGCCTTGTAGCAGACGTGTGCGATATGTCCGGCTTACTTTTGTTAAATACTGGTGTCCCTACCTTCATATCATCTGCCTACGCTACACAGTCCGCCATAGACGTTTCCTTTTGTAGCCCATCGCTAGTACCTATTCTTGATTGGTCGGTTCTCTCCGACTTATATGGCAGTGATCATTATCCCATTAACATTCACCTATCCGTCCACCATCCTGTGCCAACACGACACCCTCACTGGATTATTTCCAAGGCTGATTGGGAGAAATTTCGACCCCTCATTCACATACACGATAATGGCTTTGACACCATTGATGAAATGGTAGAGTACTTTACCTGCTCTATCTTGCTCGCGGCAGAACCCAGCGTTCCTCGAAGTTCCTCTACGCCACGACACGTTCCCGTACCGTGCTGGACCGAAGAATGCCGCTTGGCTATCAAAGCTCGTAGGCGTGCTCTGCGTGCTTTCCACCTGCATCCCACGGAGACCAATTTTATATCTTTTAAACGCGCTCGTGCGAGGGCACGTTTTGTACTCCGTAGTGCAAAACGTAGCTCCTATGAATCTTACGTCTCTTCCCTCTCCCGTCGCAGCTCTGCAACGCAAGTGTGGACTGCTGTTCGGCGTATGTACGGCAAGTGTCGCCGGACGATAATACCCGGTCTTGCCGTACAGGGACGCTCTTACACCCACGAGCAGGATATCGCCGACGCCCTCGCAGACGCTTTCGCTGCTGATAGCCAAACCCAAAGCTACCATACTACCTTTTTACCCGTCAAGGAATCTGCGGAGCGGGTAGTCCTCAATTTTAAAAGTGACTCTAGTGAACCGTACAACGCTCGTTTTACGGAGGCGGAGCTAGCCCATGCTTTGTCTCTCGCGAAGGACTCTTCTCCTGGGCCTGATGACATTCACCGACAAATGCTGCTTCATCTTCCACCTGAGGCATTGACCTTCCTGCTGAACATGTACAACCGCATCTGGCTCCAGCAGGTTTTCCCTTCTTCATGGCGCGATGGTACTGTCATCCCTATCCCTCGGCCCGGGAAGGACCGGACACTTCCCTCTAGCTACCGTCCTATCTGCCTGACGAGTGTCGTTTGTAAGACCTTGGAACGAATGATTAACACTCGCTTAGTGTGGTGGCTAGAGACGAATAACCTGCTGAGCAACGTTCAGTGCGGCTTTCGTCGTCATCGCTCGAGTGTCGATAACCTTACTCGCATGGAGGCCTACATCCAGAATGCCTTTCTCATAAAGCAGCATGTCGTGGGGGTCTTCTTCGACCTGCAGAAGGCCTACGACACTACATGGCGCTATGGTATCCTCCGTAGTTTACACGACTACGGTTTACGTGGGCATCTAGCTCTCTTTGTTTTTAATTTTTTACAACTTCGCCGCTTTCGTGTCCGTATTGGCCATACGCTTTCACAAGAACGAATCCAGGAGAATGGTGTACCCCAGGGGTCGATTGTGAGTGTAACACTTTTCGCCGTGGCCATCAACGGCATTGCCAGTGTTGTTCGTAGGGGAATACCAATGTCACTGTATGTTGACGACTTTGCGATATACTATCGGTCTCATAGTTTAGAGCACATCGAGCGTCAACTGCAGCTAGCTATAACATCCATCGCCGAGTGGGCATTTCGCACCGGCTTTCAGTTCTCCCCTACGAAAACACAATGTGTCCACTTCCATCGACTTCGTGGCGTACACCCGGCCCCTGATCTTTATTTGCGTGGCACGCGTCTTCCATTTGTTCCGCACCTGCAATTCTTGGGCTTACACCTCGACACCAAACTTACATGGGAGCACCATATTCGTTATCTGCGTGCTTCCTGCGATTGTTCGCTTCGGGTGCTCCGGGTTTTATCTGGGGTATCTTGGGGCGGCGATCGCACGGTCATGTTGAGGTTGTATCGCTCACTGGTCCGGTCCAAATTAGACTACGGCTGTTTTATCTATGGCTCCGCATCCGCCTCTAAACTCCGCCTTTTAGATACAATACATCACACTGGTATCCGTCTCGTTACTGGGGCTTTCCGTACAAGTAGAGTGGACTGTCTGTATGCTGATTCTGGCGAACCCCCACTGTCTGTCCGACGCTCGTTATTACTATGTTCCTACGTGGCAAGGTTGGCCGCTCATCCAGGTCATCCTTCGCTTCCACCTGTATTGCGTCCAGACCTACTGTACCGTTATACGCAGAATACAACAATCTCCCGTCCAAGCGGCATCAGGTTTCGAGAACTGCTGACCGCACACGATCTACGCTTGCCAGCTGTAGAGCGGCATTCGCATGGCCGATGCCCTCCATGGCAGCTCCAGCGTGCACGCTTTGACCTGGAGCTGTGGAGCTGTGCGAAGTTAGCTACCCCTCACTCGGTGTTTCACCAACTTTTCACCGCAGTTCTGGGCCGATACCGGACTCATACTCCGGTATTTACTGATGGCTCACGGATGGGTAGTGCGACGGGTTCCGCTTTTGTATACCATAGCGACGTTCGAAAATACCGCCTTCCAGACGCCAGTTCAGTATTTACCGCCGAGCTGTTTGCCATATTTTATTTCCTGCTTTTTATCTCCAGTTCAGGTCCTGGAAGTTTTATTATCTGTTCCGACTCTTTTAGCGCCCTCCAGGCCCTACAACAGTTTATCGGCACCTCGGCATTGATTATTAAAATTCAGACGTTGATCTCGCAACTACTGTCTCGCGGATACCAGTTTGTTTTTACGTGGATCCCAGGCCATGTAGGTATTCCGGGCAACGAGGCGGCGGATGCGGCTGCAAAGTCTGCATGCCGCCTTCCGGAATACTCCACCCGTACGCTACCCTATGTAGATGTGCAGAAATACTTTCGCCGCCATCTATTTACTCACTGGCAGCAATCTTGGGAAGCGTTAGCTGGCACTCAGTTACGGACAATAAAGGACACTGTACAACCCTGGCAGACCAGCTGCAGGGATTCCAGGCGTGAGGAAGTGATTTTAACCCGCCTGAGGATAGGCCACACTCGAGCCACGCATGGACATCTTTTGCGTGGTGATCCGGAGCCTGTCTGTGCGACGTGCAATGTTCCACTCTCCGTCGCAATGTCCTTCTTGATTGTCCGCAATACGGTCGTGAGCGTCAGTCCCTTGGCCTGGGCCTTACACTGTGCTGTTTTAGGCAACTACGCAGTAGTTGTCAACACAGCACTGCGGTTTGTTGCCAAAATTGATTTTTGCAAGCAAGTGTAAGGTGCTTTTATATTGGCGGATATTGACTTTTAGTTGTTTTTACTTTGGATGTTATTCTGTTTTTTACCTTTTAAAGATTTTATCAGTTTTATAAGTTTACGTTTTTACCAGTTGTTTAACTTTTAACTGTTTTAGCTCTCGGTTTTAGACTTTTTAACTTTTTTTATAACTTATTTTAACTTTCACATTTTAGCTTTTTAGGGTGAGGTTTTATTGTTGGCTTGTTTTATTCTGTGAACTTAGGGCCCTAATGACCTAGTTGTCGATGGGCCCTTAAATAATACTCACTCACTCACTGTACATAACATTTCACATCTTCTCTCAGTGAGGGCCAAAAGTATCTCTTTTCCAGTACTGCTTGAGTTCTTTTAGCGCCTTGATGTGCGCTATACGTCGTATCATGGTGCATCGAAATTATTTCGTTCACCATTTCTCTTGGCACAATTAGTTTCGGGTTTTGGTTACACCCTGTATACAGCACACCTTCCTCATCCAGAAAAACTTCATGATTTAACCCTGATTGATATTCTGTAATCAGTTGGTGACAATATTCATCTAATCCTTGCTGCCTTTTCAGATTATACATCGAGGATGGCCAGCGAGCAGACTCCGCCGCCCTCTCCTCCTGTGGCTGGTCGAGATGAACAAATGCAAGAGGTGCTTCTGGAGACTCGCCCAGTGTCTCCAACCGTGATAACGCATCAGGTACGATGTTTGCTTTACCTGGCCTATGGTTAACTGTAAACTCGTACTCACTTAATGCCAACATCCATCTCGTTAGTCTTGCACTTAGAGGATTCTTGGTAGTAAGCAGCCATGTGAGAGCTTTATGGTCTGTGTATATAGTAAATTTGTGCCCGAAAAGGAACATTCTAAATTTCTTTACACCAAACACAACGCTAAGTAATTCCTTTTCTGTCGTGGTGTAATTTTGCTCGGCTGACGTTAGCAGTCTGCTTACAAAGCCTAGAGGTTTATCTAAATTGTCACACTCTTGACTTAGTACAGCTGAAATTCCTATATTTGACGCGTCGCATGCCAACACAAATGGCTTTGCGAAATCAGGGTGTGCTAACAATGTTTGTCTTGTTAAAGCATTCTTGAGAGTAATGAACGCTTGCTCCGCTTCTTCGTTCCAAACAAATTTTTCATTTTTCTTTGTCAACTGAGTTAATGGTTTGCTTATCATTGAAAATTCAGTTATAAAGGTCCTGTAGTAGCCTATCGTGCCAAGAAATGATGTCACTTGTTTTAGTACTTGGTCTTGCTAACTTTTTAATTGCCTCAACCTTTGAGTAATCTGGTTTTATTCCTAGCGCACTGACAGTATGACCAACATAAATTACCTCTCTTTGTGCAAACTGACATTTATCTATACCAGGCTTTAAATTGGCTTCTTTCAATTGTTCAAATACCTGTCGTAAGTTGCAAGCGTGTTCTTCTATGTCCTTGCCGATTGTGAGTATATCATCCATGTACACCAAACAGGTTAATCCCTTAAGATTACCTAATACCAAATCTATTGCTTTAGACCACGTGATTGGAGCCGAAACCAATCCGTATGGGAGTCTTACATATTGAAATGAGCCCAAACTCGAAGAGAAGGCTGTCTTAGGCCTATCCGCTTCCTTTACCTTAATGGCATGATATGCAGAATCAATGTCGACAATTGAGAAATACGTATTATCAGAAAGCATGCATAAATTTTCCTTTATATCCGGCATCGGCCAGGTCGGCACTTTTGTTACAGCGTTTAAACGCCTGTAATCTACACACAAACTATACTTAACTACTCCGTTCACTGCCTTTTTCGGGACAAATAAACACGGGCTTGCCCAATCTGACTTCGTGTGTTCGATAATCTTCTTTTCTAGCATTTCTTGGATTTATCTCTGTAACTCGTCCTTTAACACAAATGGCACCTGTATGGCCTCAATCTTATGGGTTTCGCATCCCCTGTATCAATTTCGTGTTCGACTACTGTCGTACACGGTAATTCTCCTGAAGGTTCGTCCAAATACAATGGTACAAAATCATAGAGTACCCTTAATATAATTTCTCTCTCTCGCCACTAGATGCCTTACCTTCTCTTCTATCACTCTATAAACCTCATCAATTTCGGTTGTCTTCCGAAAATCTGCATTTTCTCGCTTCTCCTTCAACTGTGGCTTCGTAACTCGTAATGTGTGCACATCACTGGTAGTAGCTATCTCTTCTTCACATAAAATACAACTCATTACTTCACATTTAGGTTCTGGGTTCATGACTCCCACAAACCTGCCGACTGCCTGTACATCGGACTTTTGGCGGGCGGCGCTTACCGCTCTCTCCTTTCCCCTCAGATACTCACTTTCACTGCGATAGAAGGTTCCCTGTCATTTCGGATATGATCAATTTTCCCTTTAAATGTAATCGCGTCATTGGGCTGCTGATATTTGCCTCCTTGCGAAATATCAGGCGCTGGCCAGCGTCTCTCAATCCCTGGGAAGACGAGCTTCCGCCCTTTTTGACCTGCCAGCTTACCGCCGGCCTGCCATTCCCCTTCTACCCCTCCGCCAGAGGTAGGATAATTGCCCGCTGAGTATGGCACATCACCAAACCCCTTCTGCACGTCCGGCATAACCGCGCCACATTTTCTATCGAGATCACCATGCCTCGATCTTCGGACTCCAGGTTCACAAGTCTGAACACACTGAGGATCCTCATATTGTGCGTAAAATGCCCTACACACTTTACACATCGCTACTTCTGCGTCCCTGGTCCTAGTATATAGCGCACTATTACTTCTCATCCAGTCGTCATACTCCGTAGCCCTGCCTAGCTCCATACCTTTTCTTAATGGTACACTCGTTGTTCCCATATTCAATACCTTCATTATACAGTATTTGGCGTCCTTACACAACCTATCATTACTCCTCTTCAACCACGCTCTCATTTCCGTCCTCCGCCGTAAGGACTCTGGACACAACTCTTGCCACATAAAATTTATCAACTTCAACAGGCTCTACATACACTTCGAGGGGAAAGGTTCCTTTTGAAACTCGGTGCAAACTCAGTGGAGTGATCAGGTTCACCCGCGGTCCTTGTCCAGGATCTAACTGCGATATGAGGTTAACTGAACCGTATTTAGTTTCCATCTTCCCATGACGTATATCAATTATTGCTTCAACAAAATCCAAAAACTCCATACCCAATATGCCATCATATCTTTAGAATTTTAGGGGCACTACACAAAACTCATGACATATCAGAGTGGGAATATTCCCGATTGTGAACCAAACCTTCTGTTCACCTACAATTTCAAACTGTGCACCAGTAACACTCATTCCTGAGAACTTTGCCTTTTCCATTTCTCCTTCTACTGCACCATGTTTGATAGCCGAGAAACTAGCTCCTGTATCCACTAACATATACGAGGGCGTGTCACCCCCTAAATCTACCTCTAATAGAAGCTCCTTGAATTGCGTGTCGTACGAAATGACGGGAAACGATTCTGGCCTTGAGCTGCCGAATTCCCGTTCTTCGACAAGCCTGCCCCGTTTCCCTGAGGCCGTTGCCATGTACATTGTTTTGAAATATGACCCGGCATGTTGCATTTAAAACATCTGTTGTTTTCCAGTGGAGTGGAGTGTTTGCGGTTAGCACTTCCGCTTGCAGTCGTCTGTTTAGGGCGAGTGTCGTTATCTCTCCCGTGACCTTGCCCTTGTCCCACAGGTTGTCCCCTGCCAGGGTTGTACAAAGTTCATGGGTTGCTTCTGCAATCCCTAGCTATATGTCCTTTCCTATTACAATTGAAACACGCCCTATCCGTGCGCATCATGAACACCTTCTGTGCGCTCACATGTGACCCACTTCCTGAATGACCCCTTTGTTTTTCTGCATTTTCCACGGTGGTCGCTATCCTAATCGCTGCTGTAAACGTATTAGGCATTTGATACCTAACTTGTTGGCCTATGACACCCCTCAGCCCATTCATGAAGGCCGCTAGCAACCTCCGTTCCGCCTCCTCATTGAGGGTTTTCTGCACCACTGCATCATCTACGATTTTGATCGTTTTATGACACAGTTGCCTACACCGGTCAGCATACACTTCTACACTTTCGTCTGACTTCTGGGTGGCGTCTTGCAGCGCGGTGTAATGATATTGCGCAGGCAATTTGTCCGTGAAGCGGTCGATAAGTGCCTTCTTAAAGTCATCCCATGTCACGTCGTCACCCCTTAGATCTGACCTACCTCTAAAAAAGTGCAAAGCAGATCCTGCCAATTTTGCGCGAGCTATATTGAGTTGATCTACTTTAGTCCAATTGCCCACTACTGCCATTTGTTCAATATTATTAATAAAATCTTTAACAGGTCGTCCCTTAGGATCCCCGGTGTATTCCCTTATCACGTTGGCAACGCTGACGTCCTTAATCTTAGCAGCCGTGAGGCGAGCTAATTTTTCCTCAAGATCCTTTAGCTTGTCTTCCATTGCTGCCATAGTGTGAAATTTTGCTTTTCTCTTCCCCTTCTAGCCCCGTATGCTGGAGAGAACCGAAAGCCGGCCGCTGGAGAAGTGTCTTCAATAAATCAGAGAGCGCCACCAGCGGGCGCTACGTGCGGCGGCGACGACGTAGGCGGCACGCATAAGAGCCGACCAATACCCTGCACTGAGGGCGCGTCTTCGCTATCCGTTGTCTCCCAAGGATGAGAACCAAAAATTTCCCTGAATTGGACACTGCTAATCCTCAAAATTGTGTTTTTTTTTCTCTCTCTGTCAGATGTATATCCCCTTGTGCTATGGCGCAGCTGGACACCCGACAAAATTAAACAAGTACCTGAGAGCCTGAATATGTCCACTTTATTGATCTACGCACTTCTGTAGCACCACCACCCCACTTTGGAAATCTGGACACCCTTTTCCCTTCCGGTGTTCCTACCTTTTGTTGCAGCAACACCTCACCTGAGGCATAGTCATACAAGAAGTCAGTTCTTTCAATCTCGAGAATTTCGTAATCACAACCTGGGTCAATGTGGCGCTTCAAGATGCGAGTCTCAACATCAAACGTCACAGTTCCGTGTCCGTTATGGTGAGTATAAATCTTATACGATGGACAAGGAAACCCCTTAAGTTTACCCTTAATGGCGATTTCTATACGAGAGTCAGTAATCAGTCCTGCAAACTTATTTCTATGTCTCTCTAACAAAGACACATCAAACTTAGTGTATTTCTGAAAAAAATTTGTGATCAAAGTAAAAGCGTACTCGTCTGAATGTTTTAATGCCAAAGCACTAGTTGTCGCAACTACATGCACATACACAATTATAAAAGTAACAGGTTCAATCTTCTGCTCGCAGCGAAAAATACACCTAAACATGTTCCGTATGACATCTGATATAACACCTAGTTCAAATTTAATCATAACCCTAGGGTTCGAGAATCCCTTAGAATTCTTACTCGAGCAATAATATTCCAAGATTATATATATATATATATATATATATATATATATATATATATTTTTTTTTTATCCCACCGCTGCCGCCAATCTATAACGGTACGTATCCTGGAGGGAACTAGGTGATGTTAATAAATACTGGCACTGTAACTTAACTAATTTTATTTAACGACTAAACCTACAATTAAAATATCAATAAACACTTAAACCCTTTGCATTAAGTACAATACAATAATAAAATCCCGTTACCCAACTCTTACATTTAACCATTACCACTTTTACCATCATTCCTATCCCTAAGCCTTACGTTTAGTCAAGCTGTCTAAATTTTGAGCCCATCCGACATTCTCAAGTTTTCCAAAAAGTATTTTAGTAATTTGGTGTTTAGATCAATCCTTGGCAGTAGGTCTAGCACAGAAATAAAGCCTCTTTACCCACATATTAAATGAAGGATTATCGCTAGGATCTGCATCCTGGGCCAAAGCGACGTGGAGTCGTCTAGCACTTCCACACAAGAATCGCCCCGAGCTTTAGCTCGGGAGGCTTATATAGGACCTGCCAGACAACGCCTTAATGTCGTCATAATATCCTAAGCAAAGGTGACCATATCCCGTCACGTAGTCAAGCTTGAGAGAATCCATCTAACCGCAGATTGCTCACCAGCGGAACACAGATGTGAGTAAGCTTCCTTTTGCGTTCTCATAAAACATAATAATTTTCAAAGAGACCTTATGACTGCTAGCCTTTGGTTTTCCATGAAATTGTATATTCGCAGGTAACCTTTTGCCTGCAAGCAGACACCGGACACGTTGGGGTCCCATACTGAACTCACGTAAGTGTACAGGATGTTCCCAACCGTCTCCCGGCTGTCTTACCTTTACCTGGGAATGGACGTGTGCTCGGCGGGGCACTATAATATCTTTGTGCCGGTCATGATCAGTTCGGGCGTCCAGTGAAGCTGGCTGACCATGTGCTGCAATATAAAATGGCCATCATAGGACCTCATGTTGTGAGCGATAGCCACGACGTCACTGTGTTGATAGGCCGGCCGCGTGACGTGTTCCAGCAGTTGCGTCACGGGCTGCTTATCAAACACCCATTCCTTCTCGCCACACTGCGTGCAGTACGTCATGTTGTGACGTTCATCAATGCACAGAGGACATGCCTTATACAGCACGCAGAGGTTAGGAACATGCTCGTAAGTGCCTATATGGGAGTGTTTTGCGTGCACTCGGTCTATAAACATGAAAATAAAATTATTTTTCCTGTTTTGAGCACAGTACGGCTGAATGTAGCAAAAATGGTTGGCATTCACGTGCGTCTTGCAGTGACTGCAAAACACTTCCCCGCACTGGTGCGGGGTTTTTCTGTGCCTCAAGTTCACCAGTATGTTGCAGGAGGGGCAAACCTTTTCCATGTCACACACAGACATGCCCTTAGGGTAAAAACCACCCTTCTTTGGGTGGTTATCAAAGCACGACTGTCCCTTAAAATCGCGACAGCACGCGTCACAGCGTATGTAGCGCTGTCCGTTAGCTTCGCAGTACTGGTGGCACTTTACGCACTTGTCCTGGCATCGATGATACTCCTTTTTATGCGACGATACCTGCCCACATTCCCTACAATAATATCTGCACTTAAAAGCAGCGTGCACGTTGACTATAGCGTTGCAATGGCCGTCGTGCAATAGAACATCGATGTGCTTTTTGCCCCGCTTATTAGACTTGTACAGTAGGTTTTTGGCAGTATGGTCGGCAAATACCGTAATGGCACATTCTTGTAACATATCGTCAAACAGCATTATATCTTCCACAGTGTACTTGCCATCGGTCTTGCCTATTCCCTCGGAAAGCGCTATAGCCTTTTGTCTTTGTAAAAAGTCAAAACGTCGCAGTGAATTGTAGTTAACGTCTGCGTCCAGTTTTGCCTTGCACACCACAATAGCCCTTGCTATGCACAGGCTGTCCTTGTTGACTATTTCAATAATGCCCTTGTTGCGTCTGCAGTCTTCACAGGGTCTATGGCAAGACCCTGTGACGTCTTCGGTCCACACACAAGTCACTTTTAGCGGTCCACCCATGAAAAATTCGGCATTGCCTTGCATTACCTTTTCAATGCTTTTCAAAACGACCTCCGAATTCACCTGATCGGCACGTCTCACGCTCATGTTGAAAGGTTTAGTGAGTGAGTGAGTGAGTAGGGTTTAAGGGCCCGTCGACAGCTAGGTCATTAGGGCCCCAAGTCAGAAGATAAAAGCAGGGGAAAACTCACCACCACCTAACAATGAATCAAATATTAAAACGGGGAGTCTAAAAGAAAGATAAAAGCTAAAACAGTTCAAATGTAAAAACTGGTCTAAAAGGATAACATAAAAACAGTTAAAACCTCAAAACTGATCTTAAAATGTACACAGATAAAAATGCGAAGGTTAAAAATAAAATCACAAAGTAAAATACAAGTTAAACCTGCTTAATGTAAGTGTTTGGTCTTCATCTTTTTCTTTTTCAGTCTTATCTTGACCGACTTAGGACCTGGTCTGTTCAAGTCGCCATCCTCAGATGAGTCTGAAGAGCCCTGTCGGCTTGTTGAGCGAGAGCGGGACTTCTTTGATGATGGACGACTACTCACCCGGTGTTTAGGTCGCGAATGGTGAGCGTTTCCAGGTGAAACGGTGTGGCTTCTGCTTGTGGATGGCTGGTGAGCAGGTGTCTGCACGGCGGAAGATTTAGTTGCCGGTGCAGGTGTATCACGGGACGGTGGAGAGGGAGAGGCGCTCGTTGGTGAGTCAGTCTGCGTGGCAGCATCAGCGACTGGAACGTGCTGAATGGCCACAGTGTGGGCAGGAGTGCGGCGGACTGCTGACGCGAAACCTAGGGTTGTCGCAGGTTTCAGCTGTTCAAAGCGGCGACGTGCTTTCAAAAAGGTGAGCCGTTCTTTCACGCGCAACTCCTGTATAGCTTTCTCGTCCATAAATTTAGTACACTGACGCGAGCTTGGTGGATGGCTCTCTCCACAATTCACACAAAGAGGATCCCGTGTACATGCCGAGTCTTCATGGGCTGGTGATCCACAACGCTCACAAATAGATGGATTATTACAGGAAGTCTTAGTATGGCCGAACCGTTGGCACCTGAAACAACGCATTGGGTTTGGCACATACTGGCGTACAGCAGCACGTTCATATCCACAAAAGATGTACTCAGGTAATTTCGTGCCTTTGAATGTTAGAAATACTGTACGCAAAGCTAACTCCTTGCCATCCTGTTTTCGTGTAAGGCGATAGGCCTGACATACACGCTGGTCAGAGAGAGAGGTGACAATCTCCTCATTCGACAGGTTGTCTAAACTTGAGGTGGTGACAACTCCCCTACAAGTGTTGAGCGATTTGTGTGGGGCTACCCGAATTGGGTAGGATCCCAACAACTTCGCTTTCGAGAGTTTCTCTGATTGCTCTGCGGTTTTGGTCTCAATTAACAGCGTACCGTCACGTAGTCTTGTCGCGTTCTGCACCGGGCCACATATTCTATCTACCTCACGTTTAATATAAAAAGGGCTAATATCCATTATCGTCTTCCCTTCACAAGCCACTGTCACAACAAGAAAAGAGTCAAAATGAGAGGGTTTGCGCGGATGCATATTGAAATTGGACCCCCATCCGGAACCGTCGGCGTCAGCCTGCCATCCGGGGGTCAAAGAAAACAAAGACACCAAAATCTCCACGGTCTGTGCCGCCATAGAGACCCCTCCATGACTGATATCAAAGCGTACTTCAGAGGGGCTACCCTCCGCTCTCCACTGCTTGTCCGCATGGGTAAACCGTTCACCGCGTGACACCCCGGTTTTATGCCCCCACCACAGGAATAACCGCCTGTGGCTCCCCGCTTTAGCACACGCAGCCTCAACGGAGTCAGCGTGGATTCAGGGGACTTCGGGTTGATTACACCGGGGCTCCGTCAGCGGTAACACGTCCGGCCGGTGATACTAACCCGACGGCACGCGGCCGTCGGGAGATTAACACCGGCCGTGCCCTCAAGGAGCTACGTGGGTGTACTTGACGTGTGGACGGGCTCCGCACCTAAGGCTACACAAGGGGGCAGTGTGAAGGGTCCGCCTAACCTTCGCGCCTGAGACCTCCAAAGAGCACACAAGTCGGGGGCCGCGCCGAAAACCGTGGGACAGGACCACGGAGATAGGAAAGATCCCTGCTGGTGAGACAGGAGTTATAAAACTAAGGCCTTACTAACTAATAATCGGAATAAACCTAGAAGAGGAAGAGGATGATATAAAAGCAACGTAAATCGCTGCACGTGGCACAGTTAATGTATATGGAGGGGGTGAAATGATGGTGCGCAGCTCGGGACCCCGGGCGCGCCAAACCCGGACCTACCGTGGTAGGTTCCCCTGGGGGAGTTTGATTTCGGAGTCCTCTTCTCCTAGATGAGTTGTCGACCAAGACTACCGAGCCTCATCTACCCGTTGGAATGCTCTTAGCTTCCCCTCACCTCTTGCCTACCAGTGGTCACAGACACACTTAGTAGGCCGTCTGGATCTGGTACTGAGCCCCTCCGCCACGGCAAGGCGACACTCCTTCGGAGGGGTGAAAGGTTTAGAGGGGCTGTTTGAGTCAGATATGGATATCCCCATGCACCCGGATTCGTTTCCCAACACATTTTGTTCCACATAGCTAATTAAATTTTCAAACATGGTAGACACCCAGTGATTTGGGTCTGCATTTTCAGGCATTGCGGACACTACAATGTCTGTTTCGAAATATCCCGAATATAGCTTTTTCACCGTTCTATCTCTCTCGTCAATAATTTCAAAAGTGGGCTGCAAGGTAGAGTCATGACTTACCGTATTCTGCATGCTGTCTGCTTTTTAGAGTTCTCTATAACCTGCTGTATATAAAAATGTATACTCTTTGTGTATGCTTAAATGATCACACACACACAAGTATAGTCACTGCAATACCTTTCATTTTAAAACTACAATTATCGCAATAAAGGTTATGTACTACGGTAATTATATGATCATAGCAATATATTATGTTGAATATTTTTTCACAGTTATTGCCTGACTTCGCGAGCACTATCGTACTTGGACACGCTGTTTATCGCTGGGTCTTTTAATACCAGTGTTACCGCAACCGCAACTTCCTGTTCTAAGGCAGTTCATTACAGGAAATCATTAGCACTCAACCGCTTATCATTCCACAACATTCGCTCTGGTGGCACATTGTTAAAAATTCCCAGGCGCGACATTTTCCGGCCTTTAATTATTTTCCGGTATTTTGATATTAAATGTGACACCACATCATCCGCTCACACGCTACATTTAAAAGCCAAGTCCTATCGCATCCGCCCAGTTGTTTGCCATTTTAATTATCAGCCACTTATCATACCGCAACCTCCGCTTTACTGCTGTTTTAATTGTTCACACGCACCATTTAACCGCACTTTAATTTTCTCTAGTATTTAATACTGTTTATCATCCCGCAGCATCCGTTCTCATATTTGGTGTACACAATTTAAAGCTTATCGTATCGCACCACGTATCCGTTGTATATCGTACTTTATACAGCGTATTTTACATATACTTGCGTTTTTCAGCTGTCATCACAGTTGTCAGTACTCCGTGTTGGCCAGCATGCAGCGTTCTACTGTTGCAGTCACTACCACCATTACTGTGGAATGTCTTTTTTTTTTTTTTTTTTTTTTTTGTAGTAACCATCAGCAGCCGTTCTACCCTCCACCAACACAGCATCATCAGTACTACGCATTTGTTTCGCGTGCCTTAGAGCATTATAACCTGGCTCATACATATACCGCACAGCAGCCACCATATGTTCAACACCAGCATCCTCAACAGCAACAACAGCAGCAGCAACAACAGCAGCAGCCGTATGATCATGCTCAGCACATTCTACTTAATAGCACGGGCCCTCATTCACAGCTTCTAAACAGATTCTTAGAATCTGCGCAACAACACCCAGTGGCACCCTATTCTGCATCATCGGACATATACACCTAGCAAAGTGCTTCTGCATCGCAGTACAGCAACTCCAGTTATCATCAGAGTTCAGACCAGCAGCAATACATTTCATCGCCGTCGCGCTCACCATCAAACTTTGTGTGCTCTACACCATTATCATCTCCATCAGGTTTACAGATACTTAGTTGCTGCGCAGCAGCTCTTCAAAGCAACCCGTTTGCAAATCAGCCTTCATGTGCGCAGCCACCATTATCTGCATCTAATATTGTTCTGTCCAGTGGTGATCAACCGCCTTCTGAGCAACCACCAAAATCTTCCTCTGTGATTGTACTCTCCAGTACCTGTTCACCACGATGATGATGATGATCATCATCATCATCGCCTGCAGTCAGGTTGTGTGGTAACCGTTCATCTTCTCCCCAGCAGCAGCAGAACTCCTACGCATCTATTCAACAGGTACTGTCTTGCTCCAAAACTGATTTTGTACACACACCTGTATCTCCGTCCTACTCACCCCCATCTTCACATTCCTCTCCCGCATTATTTCAATCCCCCGTTTCCGGTGTGGCACCGCTCTCTTCTTCTTCTTCCTCCTCTTCTTCTTCATCGGCTAAAACAACGACGACCTTAACCTACAGTTTTTAAATATCCCATCAACCCCAACCATTCATACCTACCACCCCTACCGCCTCTTGTTCCTCTAACTTCAACTGCGAAGAATCATTTTGCCAAACGCATCAGAGGAGTATCTCCCTATCACTGAAGTGCCAGTGTTGCGTGTGAAGCAAGTTCTATTTTTTTTTTTAGTTGTAACCATTATATGCTTATATTTTTGGACTTTAGTGTTGCATTTTTTTGTTTGTTTATCTGTGTACATTATGTAGTATTTTGCCATACATAGTGCAGTAGTTTTTTATTACTTATTTTTTTGCTTCATGTCTACCAACAGCTACTATTGGTCATTGTAATACGCCTCGACACTCACATCAGCATAATTTATGCCGTACATGGAAGCCATGCACTGTATGGTATTCCACAGTAAAAGAGCACCCGCATCGTTATAGTCCCTTATGCTTATATTGTCAAGCTCAACGGACGTGTACTTTATACAGCTTACCAAACCCATTTGCGCACATTTCTCAACACTATCGCCATTACACTTGTTCTCGTTGTTCTAATACAATTGCTGTTAATTTTGCCTATACTCATGAATCGCTGCCCAAAGTGTAACGATTGGTTTTGCCCTGACTACCGTACGTGGACGGCTGAACGTAAACCCTATACCACTAACGATGCCACTCTAAATTTATTCTTAACATCATATGTACATGATGAACTTATTAACTCATTTACACAACCCAACACACGATACTACCCAAAGTGTCTCATGTGTCAGGCCTATAGGGCTTGCATTTTTAATTCTATACCTAACCCATATCAACACTTGCGCACTTACGTTTGCAAATGTCACCATAGTCCTTTTCACATATGTCTGTGTCCTGGATAGAAAAGGTACCTTTCACGTGTTGTCATACACTTATGTCAGTTTTTGCGCAAAATGCATTGCATTGCATATATTTCAAAATTTTTCCCTATGTATCTATGTTTTTTGTACTATATTACTGTAACCTTTATGTATATATTGTTTTGTTATACTACATGCTATACTGTACAACTTTTTTTTCCAAATACATTTTACAATGCTTCTAGTTTACTCACATTTGTGCGTTTTTATTTATATGTATATACCCATCACTGACCTATGTATGGCATCCTCACTATTTCCCATAGAATACCATTATATTTCATATAGACAAAACAAATAAACAAAAAAAAGGAAACAAACATTACTAGAACGCTTCCAGCATCATATACCTTCTTTTCCATGTAGCGGTGTGCAGCACTGTATATCCTTCTGCAGCTGTACCAGGTACGTACATTGTATTTTGTTTTTATCTGTATTCTCCATATATGTATCTATCATTGTATACTGTCACCACTGTTTATTGTGTTTTATGTGTTTTTTTCATCAATCCGTATCCCACTCCACTTGGGCTTCCTCTCCTTCCCCTCCGTGTTGCTGTTCATGCTCTTCCGGTAGTGTATGATCATCATACGACGAAGAGTAGTTATTATACTCCACATCCTCGTTTCCACCAGTGCACGCATTTCTCAACCTAGCAACCATAGCCTTTCAGAATTTATTTTCAAATTTCTCTCCGCAGACCACCTTGTACCCCTCTTCACCCTTCCAGATACTTTTCTCCCTCCACCAAATTTAATTTCCCACTCCCCGTTACCACATTCCACAAATACATACACAAAATTTTCAGAAAAGTATGAATTCATCTCATTTACCACGCTGTACGCCACCACAAGCTCACTCTCCTCCGGAGTCGATTTCCACTCCAATTCCAACCCCTCCGTCAAGTCTACCGTATCCATAACCAGCCTGCAGCACACATTTCCACCAGAATCGAACTGTTGTCGTTTGCAAACATTCTTACGGGCGTCTTATAAAATTTACACACCTCTTCCTCCCTTTTGCTACTCTTTTCACACCCACATTTTTCGTTTAACACGTACCCCTGTGAGCATTCTACCTGACCCATCTTTAAATTACCGTAGTACATATACCCACACCTTTTACCTCCCTGACATCGCGATACAGGTTTCAAACAATTATACACGTTCTTAAGAGATGCCATGTTCATAAATCCCGATTTAAATCTACATCCACTACCCTTCCTGTACACACAGGTACAGTTTGATAGCAATTCGTAATCTTTTTCACATCGTGTCACATTTTCTAGATGACCGGTATCGTCATTGATTACAAACTCACACCTTCCAAAACTAACGCAGCTATTCTCCGTGCTAGCTATCGCCAATAGCATCACAGTTATCGTAATCACAATCATTTTTGCAAATACTCAATTTTCACCCACGCGTTTACCTATTTATACACTTTTTCCTTCTTCACCATTTTTTTTCCACCAATCACAAACCTTTTTATTTCCACCAATCCAATTCCTTCATTTCATCTTATCCACCAATTCCGTGCGTTCTTATTTTAACCAATCGCAGTACGCCACGTCATTTCGTACGTCCATTTTATTCCACAGCATTCTATATTCTCCCTCTGTTCGTTGCCAGGCCTCGTCACGTACACTTCCGCAGCTGCCCGTTTTTTTATTTCTTTTTCATGTACACACCCATTACATTACATCACAATTACCCGTACAGTACACATTTCCGTACGTACAATATTTTAATCATACATAAAAAATGTTTTGGCGGCGGCGGGATTCCAACCCGCGACTCTGGCACACAATCCAGTACTGTATCTTAATCCGCTCGGCCACCATCCAAACACATTGCTTTTTATCACTAATCCGCACACCCCACTTCCACCATTCCCCTCCAACTTCATCTCTACCAATCACAGCACACTACGTCACCACTCCTCATCATTATATATTACCTCGCATTTCCTGTTCGCAACCTTTCCCTGTCCCAACCTCGTCCAGTTCACTTCCGGTCGTTAATCCACCCACTCCCGGATTAAACGGTTGGCTTCACCTTAGTTCTGCCCATCGCCACCGTCGCCACTAATCCATCCTTAATCCGATAGATTAAGGCGGATTAACGCGACGGTGGTGCCACCTAGCGGCAGGATTATCGTTAATCCAACCGTTTAATCCGGGATCTTAACTACTGATCGGTGTTGGCGACCAGAGCCAACGGGAGTCTTCTAATGGCGTGAATTTTGGGATGCTTATTGGAGGGGAAGACGCCTAAAAAGTGAGGACGCGTGGAGGGGCATGTGGATAAAAATCGCTCTATTTGAAAGGTGTTTGTGATACCAAAATGGATCGATTGGTGTACGATGAATTTCCGCCAGTACCAGAGAATAACACGTTCTGTCAAAGTATTGGCAAAACCAATGCTTATAGAAACATTGCTGTGGCGTTGCCCCAAGATGAGAGATTCGTTAGCGCTCATGTCGGCCATGAGGTCGAAAACCATTACCGTATATCCTAATGACTATGCTTAGTAGTAGTATTGTGGTTTTAGGGCGCACAACTACGACGGTCATTAGCGCCCAAACAGAACAGAAGCTAAAAACCCATATATTGTATGACAATTTAAAAACAGTTAAAACAGTAAAACGTCACCAACACAGTACCTTGAACACTAAAAGGAGAGATAAAAACAAAAGCATTAAATGACAAGTATTAAAATAACTCGCTGCAGGAAGCCATTTTATAAATTACAAGTAAGAATTAAAATTAAGTAAAATACGCAAATTAAACACGTTTGCCCAGTCCACAATCTCGAATAAAATGTAACACTCGCTCTACAGCACATAAAGTGTCTCCCAGCACCTCGGCTAGGGTTGCTGGTAAACTCAGGGATTCCCGCAGCGGAGTAAGCAACAGGCACTGAATTAAAACATGCTTCACCGTCAGAGGCTCATGGCAGTGAGCACAGAGCGGTGCATCATCCGAAGATAGAAGGTGACGATGACTAAAAAGGCAGTGCCCGATACGCAGTCTTGCTAAAATCACTTCCTCGCGACGAGAGACGCGCGAGGAAGTCCCCCAGGTGACAGGGAGGGGTTTCACCTCCCTAAGCTTGTTCCCCTGAACATTACTCCATTCACTATGCCACCGTGAAAGTAGTGCACGGCGTAAAAATAAGCTAAGATCATCAGAGGGAACAAGCGCTAAAAAACCTTGGGGCTAAAACTGCTGCCTTAGCAGCGGCATCGGCAGCCTCGTTTCCTTGCAGGCCTACATGACCAGGTACCCACACAAAGGAGACGCAAGTGCCAGCACTGGCGAGGGTGTGGAGGTGGTCCTGGATACGCTGAACCAGTGGATGATAATTGTGCAGCGTCCGTAGGCTCTGGAGGGCACTCAAGGAATCCGAACAAATAATGAAGCGCTGCATGGGCTGTCGGCGTATGTATAAAAGGGCTTGATGAATACCAAATAACTCTGCTGTAAAAATCGAGCACTGCGGTAAAAGTTTGAAGCTAAAACTCTGGCGACCGTGGATAAAAGCACATCCTACTCCCCGATCGTCCTTCGAGCCGTCAGTGTATATAAAACTGCAGGATTTAAACTGCGCCTGAATATCTAAAAAGGCAGAACGAAGAACGGAATCTGGCGTCGACGACTTCGGCAGGGACAACAAACCAAGGTGGACATTGGTCTCGCGGCGAAGCCATGGGGGAAATCGAGTTTCACCCTTCGGCAACGTCGCGGGTATCTCGACGTCCAAAGACCGAAGCATTGAGCGAAACCGAACGCCAGGGGGTAGTAGGGCTAGGGAGCTCGCTGAGTATTGTCGGTCCAAGCTATCGTTAAAAAATAAACTAAAAGACGGGTGTTCCGCTATACTAGAGAGTCTGCAAGCATAGCTGCTGAGAAGAATATCCCGCCGATAGGCGAGCGGAGGTTCAGCAGCTTCCGCGCACAGGCTAATAACTGGGCTCGTAGGATAAGCGCCAATACTCAACCGGATGCCGCGGTAGTGTGTAGCATTAAGCCGATTTAAAACAGATGGTCGAGACGAAGCATACACAACACAACCGTAATCTAGCTTCGATCGGACCAGTGAACGGTATAATCGTAAAAGAACTGTCCGATCAGCTCCCCAGGATGTGCCACTTAAAACACGTAAAACATTAAGAGAACGTTCACACCTTGCTTTTAAATAGGAAATGTGAGAAGACCAATTAAGTTTTCGGTCAAAAATCAATCCCAAAAATTTCACGTCGTCTGCGTAAGGGAGTTCATCTGGGCTGAGACAGAGCGAAGGCGGGAGAAACGTCTTCCGACGCCAGAAGTTTACACAGACGGTCTTTTCGGCGGAAAAATGAAAACCATTTTCGACACTCCAAGCGAACAGTCGGTCCAGACACAATTGGAGTCGACGTTGCAAGAGAGAAGTCCGACGAGAGCTATAGTAAATGGCGCAGTCATCCACAAATAGTGAAGATGAAACGCCAGACTGGACGCACTCTACAATGGGATTGATTGCAATGGCAAATAGTGTGACGCTGAGTACCGAGCCCTGCGGTACTCCGTTCTCTTGACTAAAAACACGGGACAAAACCGAGCCCACCCGTACCCGAAACACTCTATCCCGCATAAACTCCCGAATAAAAAGGGGCAGCCGACCACGAATGCCCCATTTATGGAGGGTACGAAGAATACCGTACCTCCAGCAAGTATCATAAGCCCTCTCGAGATCAAAAAAGACAGCAACCGTTTGGCACTTGCGCACGAAGCCGTCCATCACGTGCGTGGATAAAGAAACTAAATGGTCGACCGTTGAGCGGAAGCGACGAAAACCGCACTGAACGTTGGACAGCAGGTGTTGAGTTTCAAGCCACCATGTCAGTCGCCCGTTAATCATCCGCTCCATCACTTTGCAGATGCAACTAGTGAGGGAGATTGGGCGATAACTGGAAGGTAGATGCCGGTCCTTTCCAGGCTTTAAAATCGGGACGACGGTGGCTTCTCGCCAAACGGATGGGAAAGTAGCGGAACGCCAGATTTGGTTAATTACTCGTAAAAGATACTGCTTGCCAGGCAAAGACAGATGCTGCAGCATCGAGATGTGAATGCCATCCGGCCCAGGAGCGAACTGCCTTGAAGAGACCAGGCCCCGCTCCAGCTCCGACATTGTGAATAAGGCATTATAACACTCGCGGTTGTTTGAGTGAAAAGAAAAATCATGCGTCTCAGCTCGTTGCTTGATTGGTAAAAAATCCGGGTGGTAATGTGATGAGCTAGACACCTCTGCAAAGGCACCTCCAAGGACGTCAGCGACAGCCCTAGGGCAAACTACTGTGTCATTGATTTTAAGACCAGGCACCGTAATTCGCGAAAGTTTGCCGGCCACGCGACGGAGCTTCTCCCAAACCACCGACGATTTTGTGAAGCAGTTGAAGGATTCCACAAAGCGGAGCCAGGATGTCTTCTTACTAGCCTGTATTATCCGACGAGCGCGGGCACGTGATCGCTTATAGATGACCAGATTATCAAGGGTAGGGTGGCGCTGAAATACACGTAGTGCAGCCCGCCTTGCACGAACCGCCGCCCGACATTCTTCGGTCCACCAAGGAACGGGTAAACGCCTCGGTTGGGCCGACGACCGGGGGATAGGACGCTCGGCAGCGGCTTGGATCACAGTAGTAAGGTGATCCACCATCTGGTCAACATTGCCAAAAACACGGTCGTCGAATACAGCAATGTGGGAAAAAAGAGGCCAGTTCGCTCTGCGTAGCTGCCAGGTGGGTAAACGTGACGAGGGTACGTAATTGGAAAGCAGGCTGATCACACAGGGAAGGTGATCGCTCGAGGTGTCGACGACGTTCCACTCTAAACGATGGGCAAGCTGTGCCGTGCAAACAGATAAATCCAGGTGAGAGAGAGTGCCTGTGGAATCAGAAATAAAAGTAGGTTCGCCGGTATTGAGAAGACAGAGCTGATTACGATGGAAAAACTCTGCGAGGTGCTTTCCCCTTACGCAAGCCCTAGAAGATCCCCAAAGAGGGTGATGAGCGTTGAAGTCTCCCAACAACAAGTATGGCGCTGGGAGCTGGGACACCAGATCAGAAAGGTCCCCAATGGCTAAGGGGAAAGAAGGCGGAAGGTAAACGGAGCATAATGTAAAACAAAAACCAGGTAAATTCACAGTAACGGCTACAGCTTGCAATGTAGTAGTGAGCATAATAGGCTGGTAAAATACGTCGTCGCGGATCAGCAGCATGACACCCCCATGTGCAGGAGTACCAGGCTCCGGTGGTAAATCACATCGCACCGGAGTAAAACCAGGAAAGGTGAAAGCATCCTGTTGGTTAAGTTTGGTTTCCTGCAGGCACAAAAGACTGGGGGATAGCGAATTAGCCAACAGTTGGAGTTCTGATTTATGCCTGCGCACGCCACGTGTATTCCACTGTAAGATAGACATCCTGTGGAAAAAGGGAGAAGCTCGTCACCGAGTTCATTTAGTCGACGGCTGTCGCTTCAATTTGCCCTTCTGATTCCGCGTGGGACTCTGGCTTTGTGGAGCAGGTTCATGCTCCATAGGCTCCTCGGATGGAAGAGGGTCAGTGTCACTAGAAACCTGAGACAGAGGTACAAACCGGTTGCCAGTGGTCACGGGAGGTGGAGAATCCCCCTTCACGCGACTGCGCGCCCTAGTCTCCTGGGATTGAGATCGCCGAGGAGGTGAAGGAGAAGTGGCCTTAAGGGCACACCTTCCACTGGCAGAGTCAGAAGGCTCTTTAAGAAAATCGGAGCGTTTCGGGGTGACTTTGAATTTCCGAGTTTCACTACTTATAGGAAGGATCGTGGAGCTGGTGGAAGTGGAAGCTGGTACTGCAATGCGAGGAGCGACGGTTGTGGAGACTATAGGGCAAGTTTGAGTGCCCATATCCCGCTTTGGCACTGGTGTAGAAACAATTGAACTAAAAGTACCAAACTTCAGGAGAGGAGGCTGGCGAGCTAGATGGCGTTTGCGGGCTTCGGAGAAAGAAAGACGCTCTTTCACCCGCACCTCTTGGATGGCCTTCTCATCCTGGTATCGTGGACAGTCGCGGGAAGTCGCTGGATGGTTACCTCGACAGTTTACACAGCTAGGAGTCGATGGACAAGCTCCGTCATGAGAATCCTTACCACAATGGCCACAAACCGCAACCGAAGTCTTACAGGAGGTCTTAGTATGGCCATAGCGTTGGCACTGGAAGCAACGCATAGGCCGTGGAATATAAGGTCGGACCGGAATAACCTCGTAACCTGCCTTGATCTTCTGAGGTAACTCGAGCCGATCAAAAGTGAGAAACAGCGTGTGGGTATCCACCTGCACGCCATCACGCTTAGCTCTTACACGGTAAACTTCAGTTACTCCTTGGTCCGACAGATAACCCTGTATCTCCTCTTCCGGCATACCATCCAAAAGCTGGCTGGTAATGACGCCCTTAGAGTAGTTCAGGCTTCGGTGCTTCTCGACACGGATGGGGTATCCGTGGAGGAGTTTGGCTTTCAGTATCTTCTCAAACTGTTGGGCAGTGTAGCTCTCAACAAGTAGTGAACCGGATCGCAGACGGGTGCAGGATTTTACAGGACCGGCAATTTTATCGAGACCTGATTGAATAATGAAAGGGTTGGCCTTCAGAAATGACTGACCATCTTCCATCCGGTGAATAACTAGGTAACGTGCCGATGACGCGTGTACCTCTTTTTCAACTTGCACTTGTTTGCGGCGTTTAGGTGTATTGGTTGCCATAGAAAAAGGCTAAAAATTTCATCCCCCAGTGCTCCCCACCCACCACGGAGCCCAACAAGGGGTCATCCCACTGGGATGACAGGGCTACACAGGGAATATAGCGGGCTCGCCGTCCCACTCACCCTGGAGTTCGGTGCAATACCTAGTCCTGGCCGATTGACTAGGGGTGGGTTAGTCCCTAGCCTCCCGTTTAGATGAAGTAGAAACCAAAGCAGTGTATCGGAAATGCGCACCCTCCCCAGATTCAGAAAAAAAACTGTCCCGAGCTCAGATACGCACCCCTCAACCACCAGGATAATCCTTTCCATCGACACGGGTCTCCACGCACGGCCTACACGTGGGTGGGCGATTTGACTGACTCTCTCACCACGAAGAGGAGCCCACACCGAGGGAGTCAGTTGGCTCGGGGCCCCGGGTGCGCCAAACCCGGACCTACCGTAGTAGGTCCCCCTGGGGGGATGACTATGCTTGCCTGGATATGGAGTGAGTGAGTGAGTAGTGGGGTTTACGGGCCCGTCGACAACTAGGTCATTAGGGCCCGAAGTCCAATGTAAAAGCAATCAAAGTAAATAAAACCTCACCCCCTTTAAAGCTAAAATGTGAAACTTAAAATACCTAAAAATGATCGTTAAAACCACTAAAAAGAGAGCTAAAACAGGTAAAAAAGGAAAATTAAAAAACAATAAAACCATATTACGAAAACCCTAAACTACTTATACTGTTGAAAAAGAGTAAAAACACGAGTAAAACATCCTAAAAGTATTTTTCCGCCAAGATAAAAGAAACCTTATACTTGCTTACCAAAATCCATATGCGCAACAAACCGCAGTACTGTATTTACAGCTGCTGGGTCGTTGCCTAATACGGTGCACAGTGTGAGACCCAGGCCAAAGGACTGGCGCTCACGAGCATACCGCGGACAATCAGTAAGGACATGTGCAACGGAGAGTGGGACATTGCACGTCGCACAGACAGGCTCCGGATCACCGCGCAAAAGGTGTGCATGCGTGGCTCGAGTGTGGCCTATCCTCAGGCGGGTTAAAATCACCTCCTCACGCCAGGAATCCCTGCAAGATGTTTGCCAGGATTGTACCGTGTCCTTGATTGTCCGTAACTGAGAGCCAGATAACGCTTCCCAAGATTGTTGCCAGAGAGTAAATAGATGGCGACGGAAGTACCTCTGCACATCTATATAGGGTAGCGTACGGGTGGAATATTCCGGAAGGCGACATGCAGACTTCGCAGCCGCATCAACCGCCTCGTTACCCGGAATACCCATATGACCTGGGATCCACGTAAAAACGAACTGGTATCCGCGAGATAACAACTGAGATAAAAGTGTCTGTATTTTAATAATTGATGCCGAGTTGCCAACAAATTGTTGCAGCGCCTAAAGGGCGCTCAGGGAGTCGCAACACACAATAAAATGTCCAGGAACTGAACGGCAGATAAAAAGTAAGAAATAAAAGATGGCAAACAGCTCGGCGGTAAAAACTGAACTGGCGTCTGGAAGGCGGTATGTGTGAACCTCACCGTTGTATATAAATGCGGAACCCGTCGTACTACCCAACTGGGAGCCATCGGTGAATACCGGTGTATAAGTCCGGTATCGGCCCAGAACTGCGGTGAAGAGTTGACGGAACACCGAAGGAGTGAGTGAGTGTGTCGGGTTTAAGGGCCCGTCGACAACTTGGTCATTAGGGCCCCGAGTCCAGAAGTAAAATTACATACCGTCAAGTGTTAAAACATCACCCATTAAAAACTAAAAATCTACGGTTAAAATAGATAAAAAAACCTCTAAACAACTATTAAAACGTTTCATTTAAAATGCTAAAAACAGAAACTTAAAATTGCTACAAAGTAAAAAACACTAAAACGTTAAAAAACCCAAAAATACGGCAATCTAAAAGGCTAAAATCTCTGAAATAAAATATCCTTACACTTGCTTCATAAAATCAATTCTGGAACAAAACCGCAGCACTGTATTTACAGATACTGGGTCGTTGCCTAAAACTGACGACAGTGTAAGGCCCAGGCCAACGGACTGGCGCTCACGAGCGTATCGCGGACAATCAAGAAGGACATGTGCGACGGAGATTGGAATATTACACGTCGTACAGACAGGCTCCGGATCACCACGCAAAAGGTGTCCATGCGTGGCTCGGGAATGGCCTATCCTCAGGCGGGTTAAAACCACTTCTTCCCGCCTGGAATTCCTGCAGCTGGTATGCCAGGGTTGTACCGTGTCCTTGATTGTCCGTAATTGAGTGCCAGATAACGCTTCCCAAGATTCCTGCCAGAGAGCAAATAGATGGCGACGGAAATATTTCTGCACATCTATATAGGGGAGCGTACGGGTGGAATACTCCGGAAGGCGACATGCAGACTTTGCAGCCGCATCCGCCGCCTCGTTACCCGGAATACCCACATGGCCTGGGATCCACGTAAAAACAAACTGGTATCCGCGAGACAGTAGCTGAGAAATCAACGTCTGGATTTTAACAACCAATGCCGAGGTGCCGATAAACTGTTGCAGGGCCTGGAGAGCGCTAAAAGAATCGGAACAAACGATAAAACTTCCAGGACCTGAACTGGAGATAAAAAGGAGGAAATAAAATATGGCAAACAACTCGGCGGTAAATACTGAACTGGCGTCCGGTAGGCGGTACGTATTAGCGTCACCGTTGTATATAAAGGCGCAACCCGTCGAACTACCCATCTGGGACCCATCGGTAAATACCGGACAGGAAGTCCGGTATCGCCCCAGTAGTTCCGTGAATAGTTGGCGAAACACGGAATGAGGGGTAGCTATCTTAACACAGCCCGACAGCTCCAGGTCAAAGCGTGCACGCTGGAGCTGCCAGGGAGGACAGTGGCCAAATGAATGCCGCTCTACAACTGGCAGTCGGAGGGCGTTTGCGACAAGTAGTACTTGAAAACTGATGCGCCTGGATATGGAATGCCCCTCGTCTTTGAAATGAATTCCTAGTCCGTCCTGCAGGGTCTGAAAGCATTGCAGATAATGCGACTTTGAAAAGTCGAGTTGTAGCGGTTGAGATGGAACGGGTTGACCGTTGACATACAGCTGAAAGGTGTTCAAGTTGAAGTGCTGTAAATTCTACGGATTTTTGGTGACATCGCCAGAATAAGCCTTGTCGGTGACCATGGCCACGACCACCCTTCTGGGAATTTGTCTTATGAAGACGTCGCTGAACGTCATTGCCCTAGACTCCTTTGGAATGCTGAGGGCGTGAAAGCTGACATACTTGAGGTGATACTTTGCGTTGCTCTTGGCCAGCACGGTGTGATGCGCCAACTTGATGGTGGACGAGGGTCTTGCGGTTTTTAGACGCAGGGTGGCCGACAGTATTTCGGCGTAGTCCTTAAAGGTGGCGACGTCAGAAAGCAAATAGAATTGTGGCGAGGCCGGAGTAAGCTTGATGGTCATGCTGACGTTGTTCAACAGGAGCTTCTCCTGTCTGAATAGGGCGTTCGACAGGGGGCCGATGAGTTCAACGACGTTGCTGCCTTTGGTGAAGCCGTGACGACACTGAAAACCTGCATTGGCGATGAAAGTGTCCATGATGCCCGCTGTGTCCTTCTAGAGGGACGACTCTAGCTTGCTATTCATGGCATCCTCTGAGTAATTGAGGCGGGTCTCGAAATAAGTTCTGTAGGGGTAGCAGGCTTGAGGCTTGGAGACGATGACGTTTAGCGATACCTCGACCTGTTGAAACAGGGAATTTAATGCATTGTTGACGAAAGTGGCGTTAGTTTCGGACTTGATGGGCGCTCCTTGGTCGTCTACAATGCGCACCGAGAGCTCGAGCACGACAAAAGTGAGGTCCAGGTAATCGTCTGCATTTCCGGAATAATGAAAGATGATTGGCGCATTTTTCACTAACGTGTTTTGAGGGTTTAGAAATATGATTCGAGATTCCTCGATGCTCATCTGAACGGGGACATCCTTGAGGAGGTCCAGTTCGGAACTCATGAGAACGGCTTCTTCAGGCATTACGAGAAAACGTCCTGAACCTTGCGCCTTCCGCGTTTCAGGTTCGACTGTTTCCCGCGGTGGGGTTTGCTTCGTTTTATTCTCTTGATGCGTCTCAATCCGGAGCCGAGCATGGCATCCATCTTTTCCTCGGCCTTTCGCTTCAAATTGGGCCCGGCCTCCTTCAACCTTTGCCTCAGGGCTTCCTAGGGCGTCGCTCCCGAGGTGGCGACATCGGAGAGCACATGAGCGCCTACCTTTAGCGCTTCCATCCCGACAGCCTTTGCCCCGCTCATTAGAAAGGGTAGCACCCTTCTGACGAGTCCTCCAAAAGCGGAAAAGGGTCTGCTGCCTCTTTGGTAGCGCTTGTCCCTGTATAGAACGAAATCGCGATCGTCCAATGCGCCGCCCGCCAGTTTAAGATAGTACTCCGTGACGGTCTGCACATCCATTATTGCGGTTTGGGACGGAAGGCGAGAACTATAGTAGAGGAAAATCCGTCGGCAAATGGCAAGAGATCGTCTTATCTGTTCCTTAAATCTATGTTGACCGTGTTGAAGTCCTGTTGAATGAGTAGGACCCAATTTTGTGGGAAGAACGTCTTTTCGACGGTCATGTAAGTGTTATTACTTCTCTCGTATTCCACGGCTACGCTCTCTATCACCTGCGCGAAGGTATCTCCCACCACTTGCGGGGTCACTAGATTGCAATAGATGAACATTTCGTAAGGAAACCCCACATATGGATTTACAGGTGTTCTGATCCTGCCTGCAGAACGACGTTGGTATAGGGATCGAAACCTAGCATTTTGGCCATTGCCGGCGTCAGCATCAAACTGTGAATGACATGCGGTGTTTTGACCGCCCTGGCAGGGAGGGCCTGCGCCTCCGGCGCAGGACGGTCTACCGTGCTGGAGTCGCTCTTGTCCGGCGCTGAGGGGACAGTGGGGGGTGGCTGTTGGTGGGAAGGTTTGGGTTTGCGGCATTTTGCGCCGAGGGCTTTGTTTAAATGGTCTTGGTTTTCGTTGGCTCTGGTCTCGTCGGCTTTGGTCTCTGTGCGGGTGCGTTGTTCAAGGTTTCGTATTTACCGATGGTGTAGGGTACAGCCGTGCGCAGCACGTTCTCCGCGTACCCTTCGAAGGGAGCGTCGGGCAATAGCTTGCGATGTGCGACCTCTACATTGAGGCTTACGTTGTTGGTGTGCTCGTCCAAGATGAGTGAGTGAGTGAGTGAGTGAGTAGGGTTTAAGGGCCCGTCGACAGCTAGGTCATTAGAGCCCCAAGTCAAAAGGATAAAAACAGTAAAAGCTCACCACCACTTAACACTCTTAACTATATATTTAAAACATATTAGTAGCTAAAATAGATAAAATGTAAAACTTATCTAACTGGTAAGCTAAAAACAGTTAAAACTGGTAAATTCATCTAAAAACACTTAAAACGTGAACATTGATCTTAATAGGTAAGCAGATAAAAGGTAAAAAATAAAATCAAGAAATAAAATAGAGATTAAACCTGCTTACCAAAGTCAATACTGCCGACGAACCGCAGCACTGAATTAACAGCTACCGGGTCGTCGCCTAAGATTGACCTCAGAGTAGGACCCAGGCCAAACAGCTGGCGCTCACGATTGTAACGCGGACAATCGACTAGGACATGGGCCACAGAGAGCTGAGCGCCACAGGTGGAACATACCGGCGCCGGCTCACCACGCAGATAATGTCCATGTGTGATACGTGTGTGACCTATTCGCAGGCGGGCCAAGATGACTTCTGCCCGCCTGGTATCCCTTGAAGATGTCAGCCAAGGTTGCACGGTGTCCTTGATTGTCCGCAATTGCGTGCCAGTGACATCCAACGCTTCCCACGATTGCTGCCAGACTGATAAAATATGACGTCGGAAGTACCGTTGTGCATCCGTGTAAGGCAGACTGCGTGTTAAAATCTCCGGCAAACGGCAGGCAGACTTAGCAGCCTCATCCGCCGCTTCATTGCCGGGAATGCCCACGTGGCCTGGGGTCCAGGTAAAAACAATCTGGTATCCACGCGAGAGCAACTGCGAAAGAAGTGTCTGTATTTTCACAACTAGCGCTGACGTGCCAACAAACTGTTGCAATGCCTGCAGCGCGCTCAAGGAGTCGCAGCAGATGATAAAACTTCCAGGTACGGAACTGGAGATAAAAAGGACGAAATATAAGATTGCAAACAGCTCGGCGGTAAAAACGGAACTCAAGTCTGGAAGACGGTACTTGTGAGTCTCACCGTTATGCACAAAGCTACACCCTGTAGCCCCATCCACCTGGGAACCATCGGTAAATACCGGAGTGTAATTCCGGTAACGTCCCAGGATCTCGGTGAAAAGTTGACGATACACCGATGGAGGGGTAGCTAACTTAGCATTCGTCGAAAGCTCCAGGTCGAACTGGGCACGCTGTAACTGCCATGGAGGACAGCGGCCAAGAGAATGCCTTTCGACGGCAGGCATGCGCAGAGCGTGTACGTTAAGCAGCTCGCGAAATCGAATACCGCTTGGGCGAGGGGATCGTGCTATTCCGAAGATAACGGTGAACGAGTTCCGGGCGCAATACAGGATTAAAAGACGGGTGACCGGGGTGGGCTGCCAAACGGGCCACATAAGAACACAATAAAAACGAGCGCCGAATAGAAAGTGGAGGTTCGCCAGAGTCAGCATACAGACACTCTACATGGCTAGTGCGGAAAGCTCCAGTAGCCAGACGGATACCAGCATTATGTACAGTATTTAAAAGACGGAGTTTAGAGGCGGACGCTGCGCCTTAAATAAAACTGCCGTAATCTAGTTTGGACCTCACCAAAGAACGATACAGCCTCAACATGACAGTGCGATCGCCACCCCAAGATACTCCAGATAAAACCCGGAGCACTCGAAGCGAACGATCGCAGGAGGCACGAAGTTGACGAATATGGTGCTCCCATGTGAGTTTGCTGTCGAGGTATAGGCCCAGAAACTTAATGTGCGGAACAAACGGCAGACGTGTACCATGCAAATAAAGATCAGGTGGAGGGTGTACACCACGGAGTCGATGGAAGTGGATACATTGTGTTTTCGTAGCGGAGAACTGAAACCCGGTGCGAAAGGCCCAGTCAGTGATGGAGGTTATGTTCAGCTGCAGTTGACGCTCAAGGTGCTCAAGATTATAAGATCGGTAATATATCGCGAAGTCGTCAACATACAGTGACATCGGGATTCCGCTGCGAACAACACTGGCAATCCCGTTAATGGCAACGGCGAAAAGTGTTACGCTGAGAATCGACCCCTGGGGTACACCATTGTCCTGGATCCTTTCTTGTGAGAGGGTATGGCCAATGCGTACACGAAAACGGCGAAGTTTTCAAAAGTTAAAAACGAAGCTCGCTAGATGACCGCGTAAACCGTAGTCATGCAGATTACGGGGGATACCATAGCGCCATGTAGTGTCGTAGGCCTTCTGTAGATCGAAGAAGACCCCCACGACATGCTGCTTCATGAGAAAGGCATTCTGAATGTAAGCCTCCATGTGTGTCAGGTTGTCGACACTGGAGCGATGGCGACGAAACCCGCATTGAACATTGCTCAGCAGGTTATTCGTCTCCAGCCACCACACTAAACGAGTGTTAATCATTCGCTCCAAGGTTTTACAAACGACACTCGTTAAGCAAATAGGGCGGTAGCTGGAGGGAAGTATCCGGTCTTTCCCAGGCCGAGGGACAGGGATGACAATACCCTCGCGCCAGGAAGATGGGAAAACCTGCTGAACCCAGATACGGTTGTACATGCCCAACATGAAGGAGAGAGCCTCAGGTGGGAGATGAAGCAGCATTTGTCGGTGGATCTCATCAGGACCCGGAGATGAGTCCTTTGCAATAGACAGAGCATGGGCCAGTTCCTCTTCCGTAAAAAGAGCGTTGTATGGTTCACTACAGTCATTGTTAACATTGAGGGCTATCCGCTCCGCAGATTCCTTCATGGGTAAAAAGGCGGCATTGTAACTTTGCGTTTGGCTATCGGCAGCGAAAGAGTCGGCAAGGGCGTCGGCAACATCCTGCTCACTGGTGTACGTGGAGCCCTGTACGGCAAGACCGGGTATTATCGTCCGGCGACACTTACCGTACATACGCCGCACAGCAGTCCACACCTGTTGTGCAGAACTGCGACTGGAAAGAGAAGAAACATAAGACTCCCAGGAGCTCCGCTTTGCACTGCGAAGTAAAAAACGAGCCCTTGCGCGACAGCGTTTAAAAGAAACAAAGTTTGCCTCCGTTGGATGTAAGTGGAAGACACGTAGAGCACGCTTGCGTGCTTTAATAGCCAAACGGCATTCCTCGGTCCACCAAGGTACAGGAGCACGTCGTGGGGTAGAGGAACCTCGAGGAATGCTGGAATCCGCTGCGCGCAAGATAGAACAGGTAAAATATTCCACCATTTCATCAATGGTGTCAAAATCATTGTCCCGAAGGTGAATGAGGGAACGAAATTTCCCCCAGTCAGCCTTGCAAATAATCCAGTGAGGAAAACGTGTTGGCACAAAATGGTGGCCGGATAGGTGAATGTTAATGGGGTAATGATCACTGCCATATAAGTCGGAAATTACCGACCAGTCAAGTAGTGGTACCAGTGACGGAGTACTATAAGAAACGTCTAGAGCGGAGTGTGTACCATAGGCAGATGATAAGAAAGTAGGCACGCCAGTGTTTAATAGGACTAAGCCGGACATATCGCAAAGGTCCGCTACAAGGCACCCTCGAGCATCGTCAGTGTCGGAGCCCCAGTGAGTGTGCTTGGCATTCAGATCGCCGAGAAAAAGGAGTGGTGGCGGAATCTGCGCCAAGAGAGCCCGAAGATCATTTTCGTGTACAACACTGACGGGTGGCAGATAGACATTACAAATAGAGAAACAGACGCTCTGCAGCTGTACACGTATCGCTACGGCTTGCAGCGGCGTGTTAAGTGGTATGCTGACGGCAGAGATGTTATGCGCCACCAAAAAAGCCATACCACCACACGCTCGCCCATCAGCTGCAGAGTCATGTCTATATGCCGAGAAACCGCGAAGACGGAGAGCGTGGTTAGGGTGCAAATGGGTTTCTTGTAGACAGACGATTGATGGACAGCGTTGAGAAAGTAGATGCTGTATGTCCGGAACACGTGCCCGGTACCCATTAACATTCCATTGGATTATTTCCATAGTAAGAAAGAGATCAGAGGTTTGTCTTCATCTTTTTCTTTCTTACTTTGGCGGACTTTGGACCTACGATGTGAAAGTCGCCGTCCTCTGGAGATTCCTCAGATGTATGTGAGGAAGAAGATCCTCTACGGCTCGCGGAGCGAGGGCGGGACTTCAAAGAGGAAGAGCGACTACCGGCGCGAACACTAGGCCTGGAACGATGTTTTTGAACAGGCTGGCTACGGCTTGTGGACGGCTTAGGGGCTTTGGTCTGCACAGCTGAGGATGTTGTCGCCGATGCAGGTGTGGCACGATTCAGTGGAGGGGTACTTGCCAGTGGCTCGGTCTGGGTACAAGCGTCTGCAACAGGAACGTGCTGTATGGCGACTGTGTTCACAGCAGCGCGTCGGGCAGCAGAGACATAGTCCAAGGTGGTCGTGGCCTTGAGCTGCTCAAAGCGGCGACGCGCTTCTGGAAAGGTGAGGTGTTCTTTCACACGCAGTTCCTGAATACACTTCTCATCCAGAAACTTCGGACACTGTCGAGAGCTCGATGGATGACTCCCTCCACAGTTAACACAGTTCGGGTCACGGGTGCACGCCGTGCCCTCATGTGTCGGTAGGCCACAACGCTCACATACAGCAGGATGGTTACATGATGTTTTGGTATGTCCGAACTTCTGACACTGGAAGCAGCGCATAGGGTTCGGAACATACTGCCGGACAGAGGCACGTTCGTAGCCGCAAAAGATATATTCCGGCAAGACAGTGCCCTTGAACGTAAGGAACACTGTCCGTAATGGTACGTATTTGCCATCCTGCTTGCGCGTAAGCCGATACGCCTGACAGACTCGCTGATCAGACAGGCAACTGACTATCTCCTCATTACTGAGATTGTCGAGACTAGAAGTGGTGACGACTCCCCTGCAGGTGTTGAGAGTTTTGTGGGGGGCTACCCGAATAGGTTAGGACCCCAACAAACTAGCCTTTAGAATTTTCTGGCTTTGTTCTGCATTATTGGTCTCTAACAGTAGCGTACCGTCGCGTAGTCTGCTCGCATTCTTTACGGGTCCACATATTCTGTCCACTTCGCGCTTAATGTAAAAAGGGTTCAGGTCCTTAATCGTTTTCCCGTCACATGCCAAGGTCACAACAAGAAATGGGTCAATGAAAGGGGTTTTGCGCGGATGCATTATGGAATTGGACCCCCATCCGGAACCGTCGGCGTCAGCCTGCCATCCGGGGGTCAAAGAAAAGAAAGACACCAAAATCTCCACGGTCTGTGCCGCCATGGAGACCCCTCCATGACTGACCTCAAGGCGTACTTCAGAGGAGCTACCCTCCGATCTCCACTGCTTGTCCGCATGGGTAAACCGTTCACCACATGACACCCCGGTTTTATGCCCCCACCACAGGAATAACCGCCTGTGGCTCCCCGCTTTAGCACACGCTGCCTCAACGGAGTCAGCGTGGATTCAGGGGACTTCGGGTTGATTACACCGGGGCTTCGTCAGCGGTAACACGTCCGGCCGGTGATACTAACCCGACGGCACGCGGCCGTCGGGAGATTAACACCGGCCGTGCCCTCAAGGAGCTACGTGGGTGTACTTGACGTGTGGACGGGCTCCGCACCTAAGGCTACACATGGGGGCAGTGTGAAGGGTCCGCACAACCTTCGCGCCTGAGACCTCCGAAGAGCACACAAGTCGGGGGCCGCGCCGAAAACCGTGGGACAGGACCACGGAGATAGGAAAGATCCCTGCTGGTGAGACAGGAGTTATAAATCTAGGAACTTACAAACTAATAATCAGAATAAACCTAGAAGAGGAAGAGGGTGACATAAAAAGCAACAAAAACGCTGCACGTGGCACAGTTAATGAAAGTGGAGGGGGTGAAGTGATAGTGAGCAGCTCGGGGCCCCGGGTGCGCCAAACCCGGACCTACCGTGGTAGGTTCCCCTGGGGGAGTTTGATTTCGGAGTCCTCTTCTCCTAGATGAGTCGTCGACCAAGACTACCGAGCCTCATCTACCCGTTTGGAATGTTCTTAGCTTCCCCTCACCTCTTGCCTACCAGTGGTCACAAAGACACACTTAGTAGGCCGTCTGGATCGGGTACTGAGCCCCTCCGCCACGGCAAGGCGACACTCCTTCGGAGGGGTCGTCCAAGATGAAATTGGGTACCGACAAATGTTCCACAATGACGTTGAGTTTCACCAGGTCTTTGGGCCAGTGCACGATGCCTTGCGGCATTTCCAAGCTGAATTTTAACTGCGCGGGAAGTTGCGTCATGGTGTATTTGATACCAACGACGCCTGCGTCCGTTGGAGCGACGTTGTAGAATTTTAGGGGATACCTCAGTGGTTATATACCACGGGTCGGCCGCGCACCACCTGGGATACCTCGAATATTTCGTCCATCCAATTCTGCTCATACCCCTTGTCGAATTTCATTTTTTCCGTGGAAACGCGCATGTGGTCGCCGACGGAATATTTAGGTCTGCTTGTCCGTGGCAGGCGGCTGTTTCCGTACAGAATGCGGTATACCTGCAAGATGTTAGACTCGTTGACCTGCTTGAGCGACATCTTTATGCACCTGTGATGCGAACTATTGAACGACTCCAGGAGAGCCGGAAGAACCTCCACGTACCAGTAAGTGTTTTTGAGAGTAAAATACCTCCACATCTTGGTCTTCAAGGTTCTGTTAAAACGTTCCACAACGCTGTCTTTCACGTTATTTTTGGTGGTGTAATGTTGCACGTTGTGTTTCTTTAAAAAGTCGCGAAAGGTCCGGTTGGTGAACTCGGTTCCCTTGTCCGTTTGGCGGACCCTAGGAACCCTCTGGGAAAATATGGAACACAACCCCTGCACCACTTCGGAGCCAAGTTTCGTTTTCAGAGGAATGGCCCATGCATATTTGGAGAATACGTCTATGACGGTGAGAATGTAAGCATAAGGTTTGTTGTGTTCTCTGAAGCTGCTCATGACGTTGAGATCGGCTTCCCACAGGTCGTCCATATTGGTCACGTGATATCTGATGGGAAATCGTTTTCTTACAGGCTTGTGCAGAGTGTAACTGTCCTACGTTCGAACGAAGTACTCGATGTTGGCCTATGACTCTCCGGTGGCGTGAGGGACTTTACCATACCCAAGCCGGCGTAATGCTCCTATTTGACATAAAGTCGCCTTAACGTCGTCCATTCCTTCATCGCGAACTTCTTCTACAAAGGCTCCCAACGGCGAGGGCGCAATTGATACGTGCTGGAGGGTGACTTTGGCTTCTTCCTTTTGCGAAGAGACAGAGGGTTTCGTTTTATCGTCCTGGGCGCGGGCTCCTGCTTCACCCGTGCCACCGGCTCCAAGTCTTGGTGGGCAATATCGTCGTCGTCTTTGTTGTTGTCAAGGAAGGGTCGTCTCACTTCTGTCACCAGATCCAGATACTTTCCCAATTACGCCACTTTTCGTCGGCAGACAGTTTTGCTCGGTGCGCGTGTTCTATTTCTTTAGACAATCTAGAAATAATTTTGTCTATGACGTGAAGCTTTTCCGCGGTTTTCGGCTGCGGGACCACCACGATCTGCCGACCGTACTTCATCCTGCAAATTTTGACACGAGCGCGCTGCCCAGCAAAGCTAGTACGGGAAGCAGAAACGCCGGAAGAAAACCTTTTTGTATCACTATTTTCTTCTTTTTCTTTAAGGGAACCCGCTTGTCTATCAGTTTCGTCCAAGACGCCATATGTTTCTTTAAGCGACTCAGGCACTTTTGTTAGTAAACATTAACATTAAAATTACACAAAAGAGAAGAATTAGTTATTCATCACTGATTTGACCCCTATTAAACTACCCTAAAATGTAATGCCCGTCACCCTGATGGTAGTTATCCGAAACCTAACTAATTAACCTGACTAGAGGTAATGGTTCTTCCCAAACAATTGCACATATAAGTTTTACCCAGAATTTAGTCTTACGTCAAATTTAGTGGATTTGTGGCATTAAGGTTTGAACCTGACAGTACTAGAACAGGAATAACACTCAGTTTACTTACTCATTTGGCTAAGGATGGCGATGAGAAGGATCTGCATCCTGACCCAGACCGACGTGGAGTCGTCTAGCACCAACAAGATAAGTAGTGATAACCCTGGATTAAGCAAGTGGATTAACGATAATCCTGCCACCAGAGTGGATTAGAGCGCTAGTGTCGCTTTTAATCCGGTGGTGGATTAGCGAACTATGGCGCGAAAGTTTGGAGAAAAAACATGGTGGCAGGATTATCGTTATTCCACTTGCTTAATCCAGGGTTATCTTTTTTTTTATTTTTTTTTATTGAGACTTCACATATACAGAATGCACTTATATTTTAATGATAAGAAATAAATCTAATACTTACAGGTAAGTACAGAGATGACATTACACTTAACACAAGAATATTTTTGTTTGAACATGACATATAAGCTAAAAATACACAAGGAGGATGTACTTATTTTTAATGATAAAGCTTAATTTACTACTTACAGGAAAGGACACAGATGGCATTACACTTAACACAAGAATATTGCTGAAAAATATTTTTTTAAATTGTTTGTTTTTTGAGCACTTAATGTTAGGTGTTTTTGCAACACTTATTTTGTTTTTCACTGCCTTTGAGCACAAAATATTATTTTTTACAGGAAATTACACAGATGACATTACACTTAACACAAGAATATTGTTGGAAAATTGTTCTTTGAGTACTTAATATTAGGTTGATTTTTCACTCATTTTGAGCACAAAATATTATTTTAAAAATTGTGGTGACGGAGAGGTGATTGTTGTCGTCGTCATCGCTGTCGCTGTTGTCGCTGTCGATGTGGAACACGATGTGATCCTGGATGGGTTTGGTGACGCAAGAGAGAATAAGATGTCCAAAATTGGCACTTGCATCCATGGTGGGGACGGCGACGACGAACTCATTATTGAAACTTGTGCCGAAACACCCGTTTGCTGTGATGTTGACGTCGAGGTTAGGAAGTTTGTTCTGGCACAGATACACTTGGAGCTGAGCATCGGATCCATGTTGCTGGTCTTTGGTAGGAACGCACTTTACATGAATGGCATGGGCGTCGTTGGAAGCAAGTTTGACGGTGACTTCCTTCTGGCCGCCAAAGAAGGTAGTTTTGGAGGAGAGCAGTGAAACTTTGGAATACTTTCCGTGAGCAGAAAGTTGTGGAAGAAATAGGAATTTTAGGAGCAGGTTGTTTCCAATGTGGACGGGATCGGTTTGGCAGCTCATTTTGGTATAGGAGCGAAGGACACGGCGTATCGTTTGAAACCGCTTTTGAGTTGTTCTTCGCCTTTGTAGGTTAAGGTGAACTTGGCGGAGTTGAGTTCTTTGAGTAGCTCTGGAGAGGCGTTGCCGAACCTTGCTGGCAGAAAGAGTTCTGTGTCGTTGTCGATTTTGACGACTGTTCTGGGTCCGTGCTTTGTGGAAAGTGTTCTGACGCCTTGTACTATGTAGGCTACGTTTTCCTGTAGGGCAGAAACGCTGAGAATGTCGGTGCTGTTGGAGAGTTCATCCAGTTGTCGAATGGCGTTCTCGGACATGCTTAGCTTTGGCAGCGAAAGCAGTTTTTGACGAACGGAGCTGGACCGTCGACGTGAGTTGTTGAGGTGGGAAGGTTATGGTGGCGCACGCACCTGCGGTAAGGAGCACAAACTTGCTGTGCGTGAATGGGCAGCTGGTTCCACACAACGTCGACGTCGGTTGGAGGGTACCGAGAGAAGATGGCGCTCCCGTTTTCCAGCAGCACTTGGCGTTCATGAGGCAGCAGAACTTGGATGCGTTGTGCGTTTTCAATGTATTTCAGCATCACCGAGAAGCAACCGCAGGTCATGAAAGGTGTCTGGTGTTGTACTTGCGCAGAAAGTCCTGGATTTGTTGACTGAGCTTGGAGAGGTCTTCGTAGAATCCAAGTTGACACTCGGTGCACAAGGGTACCAGACGACTGAGAACTTTGCAGCTGCAGCACCGATGAAAACAGAAAGAGCAGTGGTACGGCTTGCAGGACTTGCCCGGCATTCCACGACGACGGCAGCAGGAAAACTGAGCAGCAAGAAGGAAGTTCAGCATTTATAGATGACGAGAAAGGACGGTTGCACAGGAAAATCCGGTGGACTGTTACAGGAAGAACAACATCCGTGGGAAAGTTTTCTTGCAGGCACTGCAAAGGAAACCGTTACATCCGGCGATTGGAACCGTGGGAAGGTTTGCTTGATTAATGGAAAACTTCGTGCTTTTGGTAACGGATAGTTGCAGGGGGGTGTTCTTCATCTTGTTGGAGAGATGTGTTTTAACGCTAAATATCCAGTCGCCATGTACGTGATCGGTGAGGATGTAAAACGGAGGATGTCCCAAATACACTGCGCAACACTTTCCATAGCAGGTGCGTTTGCTTATAAGCATTTTTGTCATTTTTTCCACCGGAACGTACTGATTCTCGTAGAAGATGATGTAGTGTCCATTCTTTGGAATAAATTGAAACTGATGGTCTGTGTTGTAGTCTGTACTTGGAAGAGGAGATGTTTGGAACTGAATGTCTTTAAAGTTGATGTTGGAAAAGACGTAATGAATTTTATTTTCACAGCTGTGGCATCTTACTGTGACCGTTTTTCCCTTGAAGCAATCGTCGACGAAGCGGAGGCCATAAGGCGCGTTTTTCTTTGGATGTCCTTCAACTTGGTAATTTTTAAATACTTTGGTTCCTTGGCAGTACACAGAGATGTAATTTCTGTACCCCATGACGCTGCTTGGAGCTTTTGGAAGTAACTTCAGGGGAGTTGCTGGACGAACTGTGGCAGCAGGAAATGCTCCATCTCTAGATACGTTCTGAAGGTGGCGCTTCGTATGTACTTCGTAAATTGCGTAAAGTTCATGCTTTCGAAGGGGGAATTGGACGCATGCGTGTGCTTCAGGTACTTGTAGTAAGCCACAATCTGATTCTTTACGTCATTTTCTTCTTTGCTCTGGTGAAACAGGATGTCGGTAACCAGGCGCTGCAGTCCCTCCAGTGCTTTCCATTCTTGTTTGTTGAGCGACACGGAGCGGCCGTGTATGTTCTTTAGGACGACGCTGGCGTAGCCAAAGAGGTTTCTAAAGATTTGGATTTGGATTTGGATTTGGTTTAAGGGCGCTCAACTTCTAGGTCATCAGCGCCCTTAACAGACTCATGGCAATAGCCAGATATAAATTTCACTCAAAAAATAAAAATACTAGAAACAACAAAATATACAAGGTAGAAATCAGTGGCAATAGCCAGATATGAAACAATGTGATAAATATGTCCAAAAGCAGAACAAGATAATTAAAAAATTTAAATCCTCAAATTTATATTACACTGCGCTAAAAAATTAAGAACTCTATCAACCGCTGTTTTGTCGTCCGCTAGGACCTCTGCAAGTCTGGCAGGCAGCTGCAGAGAATCCCGAAGGTGCGCTAGAGAGTAACACTCTAGGAGCACGTGGCGAACCGACAAAACGTTGTCACACAGCGGACATAGAGGCGCAGGGTCCCTTTTAAATAGGTAACCGTGCGAAAAATTGCAGTGCCCTATTCTTAATCGAGCCAAACTAACCTCCTCGCGACGAGATGTGCGACAGGAAGTTACCCAGTTTATCGGAAGTTCTTTCACTTCTCTAAGCTTATTACCGCGGAGAGCTGACCACTCGTCGTGCCAGGACGACAGCACCGCTCTCCGCACTTCAAGCCTAAAGTCTTCCGAAGTAACACGTGAGATGATAATTCTGGGTTCTGTAGTTGCCGTCTTTGCTGCTAAATCTGCCTTTTCATTCCCAGGCAAACCTACGTGACCAGGAATCCATGCACACACCACGTCAACGCCAGAAGCGTGCAAAATATGGAGGGCATCCTGGATACGTTGTACAATAGGGTGGGGGTTGTACAACTGACAAAGGCTCTGCAGTGCACTAAGGGAATCGCTCAAAATCAGGCAGTCACCTAATTTACGACGGCGAACATACAAATCGGCTCGATAGATTGCATAAAGCTCTGCAGTAAAAATGGAAGTGCTATTTGGAAAACCGAATGTATATGGTTCGGTTCCATAAACATAAGCACATCCAACACCGTTGGTGTTCTTTGATCCATCGGTGTAAATATATTTACGGTCAGAGTAGCCTGACAAAAATTCTAAGAAACACGTGCGGATACTTGAAATAGGCATCGTGGACTTCTGGTGTATGGTCATCCCAAGATCTACATGGGGCGTACCAGATAGCCAAGGGGGGTAAAGTCTCTCGCCCTTGGCGAACATCACAGGCAGTTCCACTCCAAGCTTCACTAGGAGCTCTTGGAAACGGAACCCCGCAGGCTTTGGATTAAGGGTGCTATTTCTATATCGTTCTCTTAGCGTGGTGGTGAAGAAAGAAGCGAACGTTGGGTGCTTAGGCATACATCTAAGCGCACAACCATAATTTGTCAAGAGAATCTCACGCCCATATTGCAGAGGAGCTTCTGCGGACTCGGCGTAAAGGCTCCCCACTGGGCTTGTTGGAAAAGCTCCTGTTGCAATGCGGATGCCCCTATTATGGACCATGTCTAATCTTGTCAGCACAGATGGTCGTGCTGACGAATAAACAATACACCCATAGTCTAGCTTGGATCGGACCAATGCGCGATATATTCGCAACAAAATTGTTCGATCCGCTCCCCACGATTTGCCATTCAGTACTCGCATAATATTTAGGGAACGGTCACATCTCGCTCTTAGCTGTGCAATATGCGACGACCAACTAAGCTTCCTGTCCAAGATCAAACCCAGGAAGCGCGTCTCTTCTGCGAAGGGAAGTTCATCTGGACCAAATCGGAGCGAAGGTGGTAATCGTCTCCTACGGCGCCAGAAATTAACGCAGATTGACTTCTCAGTTGAGAAACGGAAGCCGTTTTTCATGCTCCATTCTCTAAGGTTGTCCAAACATTGCTGCAGGCGCCGTTGTAAGAACGCCGTGCGCTGAGAAGTTCAATAGACAGCGAAGTCGTCTACGAATAGGCATGACGAAACTCCAGGTGGAACACATTTCCAGATGGAGTTAATTGCTATAGCAAAGAGCGTGACACTTAGCACCGAACCCTGAGGTACTCCCTCCTCCTGAACAAAAGAATTAGAAAAAACCGAGCCGACCCTTACTCGGAAAAAGCGGTCCTTCATAAACTCCTGAATGAAAAGTGGTAGGCGTCCACGTATGTTCCAGGCATACAGGGAACGTAGAATCCCTGCTCGCCAGCACGTATCATAAGCCTTCTCAAGATCGAAAAATATGCCAACGGTTTGACAGTTCTTCATAAAGCCGTCCATTATCTGTGTCGATATTGACACAAGATGGTCAACAGTTGAACGGCGAGGCGAAAACCACACTGGATGTTAGTCAGTAGGTTACGACTTTCTAACCACCATACCAATCGTCCATTGATCATGCGTTCCATCACCTTGCAAACGCAACTGGTGAGGGAAATAGGACGATAGCTGGAGGGAAGATGACGGTCCTTTCCAGCCTTCAAGATGGGAATAACGGTGGCCTCCCGCCAATTTTCTGGGAGTATACTGTCAACCCAAACACGATTATAGACCTCGAGCAGGAATGCCTTACCTTCAGGAGAGAGCCGTTGTAACATTTGTACATGAATACCGTCCGGTCCTGGTGCTGAACATCGCGAAGATTTCAGGGAATACTCCAGCTCTGCCATGGTGAAAAGGCGATTGTAATCTTCTACGTTTCTAGAACGAAACGAGAAGCCTTGAGATTCCACCTGAGTTTTAATTGGAAGGAACTCAGGGGAGTAGTTTTCCGAGCTAGACACTTGTGCGAAAGCACTGCCAAAGGTATTAGCCACTTCAAATGAATCAACAACAGCTCCTGTGGCTGTTTTTAGTCCCGCTATTGGCATTTGGGTCGTTTTAGCTGCAACACGCCTTAATCTATCCCACACAACCGAGGAAGGTGTGTGTCGGTTAAATGAAGCTACAAATTTGCTCCATGATGACTTTTTGCTATCCTTAATGACTTGTCTGGACCTCGCGCGCAATTTCTTGTATTCGATTAGGTTTTCCAAAGTAGGGTGACGTTGGAAAACCCTAAGTGCACGCCTTCGAGCACGAATGGCGTTCCGACATTCTTCCGTCCACCAGGGGACGGGAAATCGACGGGGGTGTGTAGTCGACCGCGGAATCGATTGTTCAGCAGCAGAGAGAATCGTCTCCGTGAGATGCTGCGCCAAATTATTCACTGAGTCGTGCTCGTTGTAGGTAAAGACAGCCAACTGGGTGTAAAGGTTCCAGTTGGCATGGTCCAAACGCCATCTGGGCATACATTTGGAATATGTATGTTGCGTCAAGAGACTAATAAGACATGGGAAGTGGTCACTAGAGTGTAAATCAGAGATGACATTCCATTGTAAGGAGACTGCCAACTGAGGTGAACAAACTGCAAGATCAAGGTGTGAGAAGGTGCTGTGGGAGTCCGAAATGAATGTAGGCTCTCCAGTGTTGAGGAGAGCTAGGTTGTGACTGTCCAAGAAATCGGAAATGAGTTTACCTCTCGCACAAGCGCGACTTGAACCCCAAAGTGGGTGGTGCGCATTGAAGTCTCCCACCAACAGAAACGGTGTTGGCAACTGGGAAACTAGATCTTCTAAATCAATGTGCGAGGGGTCATGGGACGGAGGCAAGTATATATTACAGATGGTGAAATGGATGTCTGGCAGTACAATCCTTATTGCAACTGATTGGATATCAGACTGTATTGGTACAGATTGCATATAAATGTCATCTCTCACAAGTATCACGGCGCCGCCATGTGCCGGAACACCCTCTTCTGGTGTAACATCACACCGTACTGGGGTGTATCGCCTTAGATGGAAAGCGTCTTGAGGACGCAGCTTAGTCTCTTGCAAACATGCGACCAGAGGTTCGTTTTCTTTGAGCAAGAGCTCAAGTTCTGGCCTTTGAGTTCGAATGCCACGTATGTTCCAATGTAAGATAGCCATATTAGTATCTGTGTGGGATAAATATTGCAAGGTAACAGTGTATTACCTTGTAGTAGGCGGTGGTCGGTTCAATTTAGCCCTTTTGTGATCTTTTGGGCTCACACTCTTTTCACATTTATCCTGCCTCTTTTTCACTGGGTTTCTCCCAGTATAGGCAGGATCTTCTTGCATCTCCTCTACCGAGGAGGTGCGTATCCCCATAGCAAATTTCGGTTCGAGAGCCTCGAACCGATTGCTCGTGGATACCGGCGAAGATGAAAGCTGCCGGTCTGTGTCCATCCCGGAGGAATCCTCAGAAGAGGATCTTCGGGGGGATGAACGCTGGCTCTTCTTTCCCTTTGGTTGAGTGGGAACAGACACGTTTTCTTCTTTGAGGAAGTCAGTTCTTACATATTGTTTCTTAAATTTCTTCGGTGATGTAACAAAAACAACGGGCTCATTCTTGCCATTGTTGTAGACTGGCAATTTAGACGGTGACCTTGTAGATGTGTTCTTTTCCTTTACGGACTTGGTAGGAGACGTAGATTTACCTGTAGATGTTGAAGGCTTTGGAACTGTTCTTGCTACGATAATTTTTTGTGAAATTGTGGCCCCGGTTTGATCGCTGGTTTGTGTAGCGATTTCCCGCTTCTCTGCCGGCCTAGCTACAACAGAGTGATAGGTACCGGACTTTGGAAGGGGGGGCTGTCGGATACGCAGGAGTTTCCGAGCTTCTGAGAAGGACACCTTCTCTTTGACTCGGATTTCCTGGATCGCCCTTTCCTCTATAAACCGGGGGCACTCTCGCGAATTGGCTGGATGTTCGCCGCTGCAGTTCACACAACTGGGAGGCAATGAACATGGAGCGTCGTGAAGGACGCCTCCGCAGTTGACGCAAGAAGCTGTTCTGTTACATAGTTCACTTGTGTGTCCAAAATGGTTACACTTAAAGCACCGGATTGGGTTCGGGATGTATGGCCTTACTTCTATAGCTTCGTATCCTGCCCTAATCCTTTGAGGGAGATCTACCCGATCAAAGGTGAGGAACAGGGTACGAGTAGGCTTCAATTCACCGCTTTCTTTGCGATGAACCCGATACACACAGGTAGCACCTTGATCTTCCAGGTTTTCCTTAATCTCTTCAACACTGAGTCCGTCTAATGCGCGGGTATTGACGACACCGCGTGACGAGTTCAACGTCTTATGAAGGTCAACACGTATTGGATAGCTGGCCAACAGGTTTGCTTTCTGTATTTTAGCTGCCTGTTCTGCTGAATGCGCTTCTACTAGAAGCGTGCCATTACGCGATCTAGTGCATGACTTCACTGGACCAGCTATCTTATCCAGGCCCTTCTGGATTACAAATGGACTCACCGAAAGAAACTTTTTTCCTTCCTCAGTTCTCGAAATGACTAAGTAGCGAGGACCACAGGACTCAACTACTTCCTTTACACTTGACTTATGGTATTTTTGTTTATTTTGAGTTTTTTGTGAACTCATGGCGCTTTAATCCTCCACCATTGCAAATGTCTCCGATGGCATGCTCACATCCTGGGCGCCACCCCGGCTTAGGTGAGAGTCCTGGCCTGGACCTTGCTCACCCTAGGGTCTCACCTCCCAATGCATAGACAGAGGGACCCAATCGCCTTCAGGAGTGCATCAGCTCATGCAATGGCCCCTCCCCGGGACTGACCTTTATCAGCGGATACGCACACAGATCCTACATGATAACCAGGGGCTGGGACTTACGCTATTACCCAGTCACCCCTTGCGTCACCCGCGCGTAGGTTATCCATCAGACTGTGTACAGGGAGGTAACAGGTGGGAGGTCAAACACAAAAGTGGACCAAAGTTGATTGGGCGTTTGGCATGTGCCCGCTCACCTCTTGGAGGAACCCAATCGAGAGTATGGCTCGGGGCCCCGGGTACGCCAAACCCGTACCTACCGTAGTAGGAGCCCCTGGGGGAGTTTGATTTCGGAGTCCTCTTCTCCTAGATGAGTTGTCGACCAAGACTACCGAGCCTCACCTACCCGTTTGGAATGCTCTTAGCTTCCCCTCACCTCTTGCCTACCAGTAGTCAAAATGACACTTAGTAGGCCGTCTGGTTCAGGTACTGAGCCCCTCCGCCACGACAAGGCGACACTCCTTCGGAGGGGGGTTTCTAAAGATGAGGGTGAGGTTGTCGCTGAGCTGGTACTCCTTTAGATGGCACTGATTTATGGCGCTATGAATGATGCTTCTATTCTCGGAGAGTTTTTGCCACTCTGACGAACTGACGACTACGGCGTTTTGCTTTCCGCACTTGGCGATGGTGATAGCCAGTTGGTGAGGCGGTTGTGGTAGGAAACCCACGCACAGAAATTTGCTTTGTGCGCGGTTAAGGAAGTAGATGTGGGACAAGGGTCCCACGCCGGGTTGGGGTTCTTCGGCGATGTCTGGAGCAGGGTCGGAGTTGGCCTGAAGGTTCTTGTCGGCTTCGGCGGTTTGGCGATCGTCGGGCATGAGATGAAACTTGGGTTTCTTGGCAGGTGTTTGCATATTGCTGTAACATACAAAAATAAGAGCTGTTAAATCGTGGAACGAGAGGAAACCTGGGGAAGGGGATCTCCTTGCTCAAAAAAAAAAAACTTACCTGACGTCGTGCTGAGACATTGCTACGTACTGATGTTACGTTGCTGTACCGCTCGTTTTATAGGAGACGGAGAGCGCTCTGAAAGAAGCAAAAGAAGTGTTGTAAACCGCAGGAAGTGTGACGTCATATTGAGAACTAATTTTTATGGTACACGTTTACTTACCCTAAGAGGTTGGCACGACTGATGTTGAGTTGAGCTCCGTGCTAGGCACACATGTTTGTAGGTGTTGAGAATAACGTTGTCGTTGCGCGCGTAATCGGTAATACTAAATTTTGAAAGAAACTTTTCCTTGGATAAACCCGAGCAGCGATGCGATAAGTAGTCGATGACGTAATGACCGCACGTGGTGCTGTCATGACCTTGCAGCCTTCTGACGTTGTGCGACCAATGAGGTCCGGAACTAGCGTTTAGAAACTTTAGAAAATGAGGTGTGAGCGGTGCTAGCCCATAACTGTCAAAATATTCTCCGTGACCACTTTGCGAGACAAAGATGCAGACCCAGTGCTTACCTGGGAGGGAGATTGGGTCGGTGTTAGCGACCAAGGCGAAGGGAGGTTTCCTATTGGTGCTTTCTGAGGGTAGGGTGTCGCAGGCGTAGACGCCCAAAAAGTGAGGGCGCGTTGAGGGACAGTTAGAGAGAAAGTGCTCTATTTGAAGCGAGTTCATGATATGAGGATGGATCGGTTAGCGTCGATTTCCAGGGTACGATGTATTTCCGCCAACACCAGAAGAACGACCGGTTGTGTCAGCTGTTTGGCAAAACCCACCCTTATAGACACCGAGCCGTGGCGCTGACCGGAGATGTAAGATTCGTTGGCGCTCATGTCGGCAGTGAGATCGAAAGCAAGGACGGTATAACCGACGGGGTAGGCCTGTCTGGAAATGGAATGTGCCTCGTCTCTGAAGTGAATGCCGAGACCGTCCTGAAGGGTTTTAAAGCAACGCATGAAGTGTCCGTCTTGAAAGTTTGGCTGAATGGGTTGAGAGGGAATGGGTTGGCCGTTGACGTATAGCTGAAACATGTTTATGTTAAAATGTTGCAAATTGTAAGGGTTTTTTTCCGAAATCGCCAGTATAGGATTTGTCTAGAACCATGGCGACGACCACTCTCCTTGGAATTTGACCCGTGAAGACGTCGCTGAAAGTCATTACACTGGCCTCTTTGGGAATACTGAGGGCGTGGAAGCTGACGTCCTTGAGATGGTACTTGGCGTTGCTGTTTGCCAGCGCCGCCTGGTGTGCCAGTTTGATGGTTGGTGACGGTCTGACCACTTTTAGATGTAGAGTGGCCGACTGAATATCGGCGTACCCCTTGAAATTGGGTACTTCGGAGAACAAATAGAACTGGGGTGACGAAGGGGTGAGCTTGATGGTGACGCTAACGTTATTGAGCAAAAGATTGTTTTGTCTAAATAGAGCATTTGATAGCGGTCCCATTAATTGCACGACCTTACTGCTTTTGGTAAATCCATGCCGAAACAAGAAGCCAGCATTTGCCGCAAAAGTGTCCATGATGCCGGGGGTATCCTTTTTCCAGAGGGTGGATTGGAGCTTGGTGTTCATGACATCTTCAGAATAATTGAGGAGGGTTTCGAGATACGTTCTATAGGGATATCCGGCTTGCGGCATGGAAACCATGACGCTATTGAGCGACACCTCAAGCTGTTGAAACAGTGAATTTAGGGCGTTATTGACGAAGGTGACTTGCACGTCGTCCTTGAGCTCCTCTCCTTTTTCGTCAACGATACGAACAAATACCTCTAGAATGACGTAAGAAAGGTCGAGGTATTCGTCTGCATTTCCGGAATAATGAAAGGTAATGGGTGCATTTTTCATGATGGTGTTTTGAGGGTTTAGGGATATGAACCGAGACTCTTCGACGTTCATCTGAACCGGAAGGTCCTTGAAGAGGTCCAGTTCGGAGCTCATGTGGATCACGGTTTCGGCCATTACGAGAACACGTCCTGCACCTTTCGCCTCCTGCGTTTCAGCTTAGACTGTTTGGGCTTGGTAGGTTTGGCGCGTTTTATTGCCTTTAGTCGCCTGACGCCCGATCCTAGCATAGAATCGATTTTTTCGTCTGCCTTACGCTTCAGATTGAACCCAGCCTCCTTAAGTCTGCTTCTTAAAGCTTCCTTTGGGGTGGTTCCTCCGGCGGCCACGTCGGACAGCACGTGAGCGCCCACTTTGAGCGCCTCCTTTCCCACAGCCTTTGCGCCGCTTTTGAAGAAGGGTAGAACGGTTCTGAAGAGACTTCCTAGGGCAGAAAAGAGACCGCTTCCGCGCTGATAGCGCCTACCGCGGTAGAGAACGAAATCCCCTTGGTCTAAAGCACCGCCGGCTTGATTGAGGTAGTATTGAGTCACCGTGAGCACGTCCATTACGGTTTCTTTGGCCGGAAGGTGAGAACTATAGTGGAGGAAAAGCCGTCGGTAAATGGTAGCAGATCGCCATAACCGTTCCTTAAATCTATGCTGACGGTCTTAAAGTCTTGTTGAACGAGTGGCACCCAATTCTGAGGAAAGAAGGTCTTTTCATCGGACATGTAAGTGTTGTTGCTTTTCTCGTATTCTACTGCAACGCTCTCAATCACTTGTGCAAATGTATCGCCCACCACTTGCGGTGCAACCAGATTACAGTAGATGAACATTTCGTAAGGAAACCCCATATAGGGATCTACGGGGTGTTTTGCCTCCTTCTGTAAAACGATGTTGGTGTAGGGTTCAAAGCCCAGCATCTTGGCCATGGCTGGGGACAACATCATGCTATGAACTCGATGGAGAGGTTGGGTGGGCGGTTGGTCGGGCTGTTCCGGTGGCGGAGTGGGTTTAGAACTGACCGCGAGGTTGGGTTTGGGTCTTTGGATATTTGGTTTTCGGGTTGGGGGTTTTGTTCTGACCGGCGCATCGCTCACCTCGCTGGGAACCACGGTCTTGGGAACCCGCACTACGGTCTCCACGTACCCATCAAAGGTAGTGTCGGAAATTTGCTGCGCATGCGTGGCGGCTTCGTTGATGCTGACCGGTTTATTGCGCTCGAGGTACACAAAGAAGTTATCCACGTGCAAATGTTCCTGAATGACGGCGTTTACCCGGGTCACCAGATCTTTGGGATTGTGCACGATACCCGGCGGCATCTGCAAGCTAAATTTGGAATGCGTGGGTAGTTGAGTCATCGTGTACCTGGTGCCGATGAGTTGCGCGTCGCCTGCGGCCACGTTGTAAAATTTAACCGGATACCTCACCTTTTGCAGAGCCACCTCCCACTCCCCTTGAAGCACTATTCGCTCGGGCAGTATGTTGGAAAATTTGGAAGTCGTGTTGTCGCTAAAGTGATCCATGGAAGCATTGCTCACGAGCGTGAGAGAGAATGGTTCGGTTTTGATCATATCGAAGCGATCGTCGAAGCCTTGACCCAAGAGTTAAACTTGGAAGGATAGCCCTTCCACTTTACCAAAAGCTGCATGTTGCGCCCGCGGCCCCTGGTTTCCAAAATCTTGTCTATTTTGTACGTTTGAGGAAGTTCCACCTTTTGCAGCTCTTCGGTGTAAAAGCTGCCGTCAATATCCTCTCCGGCGAGATCTTTCAGTTTATATACCACCGGCTGACCGCGCACGACCTTGTCGATGACGAATATTTCGTCCGTCCAGTTCTGCTCGTACCCCTTGTCAAACTTCATTTTTTCTTTGGAAATGCGCACGTGGTCCCCCACGGCATACTTTGGTGCCCTTGTGCGGGGTGCATGCCTATCTGCGTACAAGTTGCGGTACACTTGCGCGATATGGGTCTCGTTGACGTCCTTGGGCGCCATCTTGATGGATCTGTGATACGAACTGTTGTATGACTCGAGCAAGGCCGGAAGTACCTCCACGTATTTGTAAGTGTTTGCGTGCGTGAAATACTTCCACATCTTGGTCTTGAGAGTGCGATTGAAGCGCTCAACGACGCTGGCTTTAACATTGTTCTTTGTGGTGTAATGACGGACGCCGTGTTTCTTCAGAAAAGCTCTAAAGGTTTTGTTGGTGAACTCGGTTCCTTTGTCCGTCTGCAGAACCCTAGGAACGCGCTCGGAAAATATGGAGCGAAATGCTTGTGCTACCTCGGACCCAAGTTTGGATTTTAGAGGTACGGCCCAAGCGTACTTGGAGAAGACGTCGATGACGGTGAGGATGTACGCGTAAGGTTTGTTATGCTCTTTGACGCTGTTCATGACGTTGAGGTCCGCCTCCCAGAGATCGTCCATATTGGTCACGTGATAATCTCGCGTAGAAAAGCGCTTTCTGACGGGTTTGTGCAGCGTGTAACTGTCCTGGGTTTGAAGAAAAGCTTCAATGTTACCCTTCGGCTTGCCGGTAGCTTTTCGAAGTGCGTTTACCGATCCGAAGCCGGCTGGGTGTTCCGGATTTTCGTAAAAGCGTCTGAGCATCTTCCATTCCTTCATCACTTACTTGTACAGAGGTTTCCACTGTTTTAGGCGAAGGTTATAGCTGGGTCCACTGGATTTCTTTCTGGGCGTGGAAGGAGAAGTTCGTCTTTTCTTCTTGAGTGGCGAGAAGGGGTTAACCTTTACGGTTTTAGGCTCCTGTTTTACCGACACCTCGTGCAACAGTTCAACGTCATCGTCGTCGTCGTCGTCGTTATCGCGAAGATAAGGCTGTTTCACTTGTGTCACGAGATCGAGATAGTTGCTCAATTTATATTTCATTAAGCGCCACTTTTCGTCGGCAGACATCTTTTCGCGCTGGAGACGGTCGATGTCCTTGGCTAGTCTGGAAATGGTTTTATCTATGAGGTGAAGTTTGTCTACTGTTTTAGGTTGCGGAGCAACCACTATTTGCCTGGCGTACTTCATCCAGCAAACTTCGACACGAGGGCGCTACCCAACGAAGCCAGGACCGGTAAGAGGAAAGCTGGTAGGAAGCCGCCTTTCTGTATCAAAATTTGCTTCTTTTTCTTCAGTGGAAGCCTCTTGTCGACTAACTTCCTCCAGCAAGTTTTGTGCCTTTTTAAACGATTAAGACACTTTGTGGGCAGCTGCACGTTACCCTTACAGACGTTGTACATGCACTCGGAAACGGCCTTGATGAGCTCGGGGCTTGCGTCCTTGAGCAACTTTTTCCGCGCAGCTGGCTTGGCTTTGGCCAAGGCCACTAAATTTCCGTGTTGTCTCGCTATCAGCGGACTGCTGAGCGTGGCAACGCTCGACCTTCCTCTAGGCATGTTTGAGCGCGAATGAACGCTTGTCAATTTTTTAATCCCATTAAAAACATTAACAATCGTTGGGCACGAAATATGAAAGAGTTTCACCCGGCAGCACGCCGGTTCGATACCTGTAACGATCCGGCGTGTACTGCGTGCAATCTAACACCAGATAACCGTGAGGATGCTCGGTAGCCTTTTGGAACGCCTCTAATAGGAACCTAGAGTTCCTGGGTTCGATTTGCTGGCACTGCCTTTCTATTTGCATTTTATCCCTGTTGTTCTTGAACGCCACGATGTAGTTTGAATTTAACGATATCGTTCTGAACTTGTTACCCTGAGGAAAGACGTTCTGCAGAATGTATATGACTCCGAAACGCTTGTGATGCGAGTCTCTGGTGAAGAAATTGGACACGGTGGGGCGGTCGCAGTCAAACATCATATCGTCCAGAATCACGAGGTGATCCTCCCCCACCTTCGATAGCTCCGGCACACCGGCATGCGTCTCGCAGGGTATGGGCATGCGCCTTAATTTGGGCGAGTATTCGGGAGGGTGACACCACAGGACCCTTTTAGGAACTTTGTCGAAAATCTCCTCCGCGTTGCAAATGAGCGCCTTCACAAAAGTGGATTTACCGCAGCGCGACGGCCCCGCAACAAGCATAGTGCTCGGAAAATTAAATTTCCTAATATTGTCCGGAGGTTGCGTCATGGGTGCCATATGTTCCGATAATGAGCACGCGGTAGGAAATGTCGTCACATTTATCGTTGTTTAAATGGCGCGCCGCCTCTTATACCCGTAGGGCACGGAATCGAAGTTGTCCGTGAGCACTCTCTTATTGACAACCATTCTGAATGTCTTGCTGGAAGGCTCCGTCACCACGGTCCACCCGGGTTTCCTTGCTATCTGCGTGCCCGACAGCACCACGGCCTTATCGTTGTCCCTTAGCACTACGTCGCGCATGACCTCCGCATTCACATGCCTAAGGTTGCCCGAATTGAGCGTGATGCCTTTAACCTTGCACACTTGGTGCGTGCCTTTCGGTCCCTTTATTTCCAGGCAGTAGCTCTTCGGCCCCGTGGAGGCGAACCTGGAAACGTAGGCACCCTTGCCGAACTTTTCGAGCTCGTCGGTCATGTCCCCAAGGAACGCCCCCACGGACGGCGTCCAATCCCCGGGTACGCGGGTCGCGATGACGGAGTCCGTGTCGAAGTAGCACACCCGGTCGCCCAGTTTCCTGAGATAGGAGTACAACACGAGCCGAGCGTGCGCGGTCGTGTAGGCAGCGATGACGACGTTCGAGGTGGGGTTCACTCTTGGGCTCTGCCAGCCATACCTCCACACCACATACATGAGGTCGTCGGTAACGGGTAGGTACGTCTGCACTTCGATTCCCGGATCGTTTAAAAGTTCCAGCATTCTCGAATACTCCTTGACCAGCTCGCAAGTGGACAGATTGTCCCGCTGTCCGTACTTTCCCCAGAAGGAATTAAGCATCAGTTTGGCGAGCTCTCGCCTTCCGGGATTGGGTTCGATGGCGTTTGGATCCAGTTGCACGCCCTCTCTTTGGAGGAATTGCCTCACGTACTGCTCTTTGTTGGCGGGGGTGTCACAGTGGGAGGGAAAACTGGTAGCTTCCGTCTTTATTTTGAGAAATTGGTTCACGTAGTCCTCAAATAGACCCTTCTGTCCGGAGACGGGGTCGTATCGCACCATCTGATACTCCCAATTCTCGAACACTTTCACGAGGCGATAACCTTCTTCGAGTGCGACCTTAACTTCATCGATCACCCAAGTGCCCGTCAGACACCTTTGCTGCTCGTCGTGGAGGCAGTCTTCTTGGTTCTCCTCCTCTGCGCATGCGCGGCATAGTGGAAACATGAGTTTACCGTTGACGCGCACCGGGAGTACGGGGTGATACAGCCCTTCCGCGGGAAGCACCGTGCACTTGATGAGGCCACCCTGTACGTCCTTCAGATCGGGAAAGCGATCCAAGTGGATCTTCGGGTGTCCCACAGGGTATGCCTTCGTCTTATTCACCATCGGATACAGAGAGCAGATGTCGACATAGAACATTGTCAGGTCACCCTTGGCCTCGCAGTAGGTCTTTGTACAATTGGTCCGGCCTCCAAAGAAGGCGTCTCTTGGGTTGAGAGGCTCGGGAATGGCAAAGGTCTTGACAAATTCTGCCAGTTTGGCGTCCCTCCGCGCCATGGCGTGGAAGTCGCATTCCCACATCTCTATGACGTCATAGCCCCCCTCCTTCAACAGCTGCGTGACCCTCTCTGTGCTTTCAAGTCTAGAGGCCATGGTCTCGTTTCCCGTGCAGTAAATAACGGCGTGTCGGTTAGGAAAACAACGCCTACACCCGTGAAAGAAACACCCGTGAAACAGGTAGACCATATTGGCTTCCTGCCGATAACCGTCCACCTTGTGACCCAATAGCTTCACCTCTCTTCCTCGAAAAGCGCTCTGAATGATAACGTTTTCTTGCTTTTCCACCCACGATAACCAAACGCAAGCAATGCGCGAATGCTTATCGGCCAGACGGTAACCGCCCGGAGGTAGCAGAGCGATGGCGTTCTTGGGCATAAATCGTTTTCTATATACGCACATGCACGCTTGTGCGATGGTCACGCATTCTCTAAAAGGATCAATGCCGTTCTCTTCGAGGAATTCTCTCCTAAATTTTGCTACTCCTCGACTCAAGAGAAACACGTCCATCTTGCAGTACTTAATCATTTCCTCCTTCATTCTAAACACGTACTGCGATGAAGTCATCTCTTCATGCCACTTCTCAAAGGCCTCTCGACCCTCAACAGACATGCCATCCGGGCAGAACTACTTCTGCTCTGGCACGGGTCCCACGTAGTCTTCGTTGGTTTTAGTGTTAAATAGATAGGGAAAATACCCTTTGCATTCCTTTAACTGGAACGTCTTAGAAAAGCGAGATAGTGGCATGGGAATGAAGTTTAATGAGTCCAGAGAAGTAACGTTGCCAAACTTCATCTTGTATATCTTGTTCCCGTTCATAATAAGCTCGGGCGTCCATTTAAGTTCGCTCACCATATGACGTAATAGGAATTGCCCGTCATACGAGCGCATGTTGTGAGCCAAGATAATCACGTCACAACTTGCAAACGTAGGTTGAGTGATGTGAGCAAACAGCTGCGTTACCGGTTTATCGTCAAAGACCCATTCTTTCACGTCACACCGCGTGCAGTACGTCATCTTGTGCTGGTCGTCTATGCACAAGGGGCAAGCCTGGTATAGCACGCAAAGATTTGGAACGTGTTCAAACGTGTCCCGCTTTTCCAAATATGGAGTCTCTTGCGTGCATTCGAAATCAATGAACATAAAAACGAAATCGCTTCGAGTGCTCTTGGAACAGTACGGCTGTATGTAACATTGATGGTTTGGGTCTGCGTGTATCTTGCAATGACTGCAAAAGATTTCGCCGCACTGGTGCGCTATCTTCCGGTGTCTTAAGTTTAACAATTTATTGCAAGAAAGACAGACCTTTTCCACATCACACACAGACATGCCGTTCGGGTAGAACGCGCCTTTTTTCTTGTGATTATCAAAGCAATCTTGTCCTTTAAAATCGCGATGACACTCATTACAGCGTAAGTAATCGTAAGAGCCAACACGGCATACCTGGTGACATTTCGCACATTTTTCGTCGCAGCGATGGAATTCCTTCTTATTATTAGAAACAAAGCAGCATTCTCGGCAGTACCATTTACATTTTAAAGCTGCGTTCAAGTTTACTATAGCGTTACAATGACCATCGTGCAGCATAAGATCGATGTGTTTTTCACTTTGTTTTCTCGATTTATATAGCACGTTCTTTCCCGAATGGTCTGCAAAGACCGTAAAGGCATATTCCTTCAGCATTTCGTCTAAACGTTTCACGTCTTCTACAGTAAACCTGCCATCGCTGTTTCCTACAGCCTCGCATAGCTCTACAGCTCTCTGTTTCTGCAAGAACTCACTCCTCCGAATGGTGTTATAATTGATGTCGTCATCCACTTTTGCCTTGCACACGGCAACCGCCCTTGGAACGCACAAGGTGTCCTTGTTGTTTGCAATTTCTACAATTCCTTTGTTCCTCCTGCATTCCTCGCACGGTTTAAAGCACGAACCCGCAACCTCTCGAGTCCAAACGCAAGTAATTTTCAGAGGCCCTCCCATCAAAAATTCCGCGTTACTTTGCATGACTCTCTCTATAGATTTAAGAACTGCCTCGGCATTCACTTGATCTGCCCTTCGAACGCTCATATTAAATGCTTTGGAAGATTGTTTCGAATCCGATATGGATATTCCTAAGTATCCGGGTTCGTTCTTCAAAAGCTCTGTCTTAACAAACTTTACAAGCTCATCAAACATTGTAAGCACCCACCTCCCAGGATCTGCTCCCAAAGGCATAGGCGTCACGGATATGTCTGTTTCGTTATACCCTGAATATAATTTTTTCGATTCCCTGCCCCTTTGCACCAAAACTGCAAACGTAGGTTGTAAGGTAGAATCGCCACTTACCGCATTCTGCTCTTCCACGTTGTGCGACATCATGTCCATACTCGCGCAACGGCAATGTTCACTTTCTAAAATGCTAGTTATCCTAAGTCTTCACGGTTATTTGTTTTACAGCTTGTTTTTTCTCCTAAAAATAACGCTACTGCTAAAGTCAATGTAGACACTCGTTATTTCCCGCAAATGCAAACGTATGTTGCATCTGTCGATCAATTGGTATATCAGTAATAATTTGCCTTTCGGTAATATATGTATTTTTAGAAATCTGAAGCTATTATTTCACTTCTTTAGCTATTTCACACACACAAAATTCACTTCGGCAACAGTTTATCGCTCCTGAACTTTTATAGCGCTTATCAAAACCACACCTTCCGGCTGCGCTCTGTATTAAGAACCTAATTAAAACTTTCAGCGGGTTATCTTACCACAATTTCCCAAATTTTAATCGGGTAAGTTTTTCGGAGCGCTTCCGGTCCCACCATCAAACCACCGCAACATCCGATTGCAATATCAAACAAGTTTTTGTCCATCCACCACAAAACCACACTTCAACAATTTTCTGCTAATAAGTCTTCCGTTCACACAACTGTTTCTAAACTTATCGCAACTTTTATCACAGCGGCCATATTCAATCACGTGAGTTCTCACGCTAGCGAGCATTATAATCTGCAGTGCTTATTTCAAGCCCGTCATTCGTCTGTCTGCTCATATGACAACAACGGACTTCATCGATATGGAGAGACGACTTGTGCTCACTACTGTGTGTAAACACTATTTTTACGAATCGGGAGTAGTGGAAACACATGTAACTGTTTCTCTCCAACAAGACTATGGATATCCTGACAACTACCAGGATGGCGACAATTCTTTCAACAACAGTCTGCAGTACCCGGCTCTAGAGTGGATTTATGAGCCCACATCACCCAGCGAGCCACCACCGTAGCTGAATAGCACCACCAGCAGCAGAGTTCTAGAATCGCCAGCTTCTCATGCTTCAACACAATCTTCACTGGAGGCAATTCTAGAAGATTTTAGCGGCCAAGACTTATCTATCAGTTTTGACAGCGTCCTCCAGGAAGCATCACACACTGGTTCCACCGTGTTGCTGAGTTCAGCTTCTTCCTCTTCTGCTTACAACCGTGCTCCCCGGTTTGACAGTGGTGCGCCTTCTTCCTCGCCAACGTTTCAACCAATCTCTCCTTCAAGTGCCACAACGCTTCTGTATTCCTCTTCTGCTTCTCCTTCCTGCTCTTCCAGTGCTTCTCGTTTCCAGACACATTGTTCAACTCCACCACCACGCACTTCAACCCCCGTGTGTTCTCCTGCTCGGGGCTTCAACTTCAAAGAAGACCTGCTCGACGGTGACACCAACATCAGCTCTATTTACCCATCACCAACACCAGCACCGCCGTCTTTGCCAGTTTCGCCTGCATCATCTCATAATACAATTGTTCTTAGTTCCTCATCTGCTCCTTCTTCTTCAACCCATTTCTCGCCACACACTTCTGCTCAAGAAGTTATCTCACCAACTCCTCCCAATTCTCCACCACCGCTCCAATTTTTCACGCCTATCTCACCTCAAAGATACACAACAAACGTCCATAATATACCCCTCATACGTCCAGTTGCAAAACACGCATCAACACCGTCAAATTCATTAATTAACGCACTCTCATGCTCCCCCTCCAGATTTCATCAACCTGTTGCCAGGCGAAACTTGCTCCAACAGTTTCAGCAGTCATCGTCTAAAACTCAGGCAGTGGCGCTGCTGGTCCAACACAGTGCTGGTTGGTGCTTTAGCCTAAGCTGCGAAGACGACGGGTACGACAGCCTCTTTTTCTCCATCCCAGAGGTTAACCAACATTCCGAGGATGATGATAAAGTAAGCAGTCTGGCTTTACCGCATTTGGTGCCAATTACGGCGGCAGTGAAACGAAAGCTTGCTCGAAGGGTACCCTTGTCACCGGAGCCACCATTCAAGAAGAAGTTCCGACCCAGCTCGTAAGGAATTTATGCATATGCAATCACAAATAGTATTTCCTTTTTTTTAAAAAAAACTGCTAATAATTATTTTTTAGTGTTTTAGTTTTTTGAATTAAAATAGTGTGTAGTGCATCATTTCAGTGCTTTTAAAGGTTTGTACACTCTTTATTATTATTATTATTATTTTAATTTTTGTGCTTTATATTTGCGCTTTTAATTATACTTTTGGGGCATATGAACTGCTGCAATTTTCAAAGTAAATTTTCCCCACAGGAAGAAATTAACTGGATGGTTAACCGATTACCTTACACAACTAATGATCCCTTTCTAAATGATTTTATATATTTTGGATCACCCTACGAAATTATTCAATTTTTAGCCCTCAGTGACACCATATACCAACCAAGATGTCTTGTTTGCATCGCTTATCGTGCTTTACTGAAGTATAACATTCCAAACCCATATGCTCATTTACATACATATATTTGCAAGCCCCCTCCGAAGGAGTGTCGCCTTGTCGTGGCGGAGGGGCTCAGTACCTGAGCCAGACGGCCTACTAAGTGTCATTTTGATTACTGGTAGGCAAGAGGTGAGGGGAAGCAAAGAACATTCCAAACGGGTAGATGGGGCTCGTTAGTCTTGGTTGACGACTCATCTAGGAGAAGAGGACTCCGAAATCAAACTCCCCCAGGGGCTCCTACTATGGTAGGTACGGGTTTGGCGTACCCGGGGCCCCGAGCCATACTCTCGATTGGGTTCCTCCAAGAGGTGAGAGAGCACATGCCAAACGCCCAATCAACTTTGGTCCACCTTTGTGTTTGACCTCCCACCTGATACCTCCCTGTACACAGTCTGATGGATAACCTACGCGCGGGTCGTCGGAGGATGGGGTGACGCAAGGGGTGACTGGGTAATAGCGTAAGTCCCAGCCCCTGGTTATCATGTAGGATCTGTGTGCGTATCCGCTGATAAAGGTCAGTCCCGGGGAGGGGCCATTGCATGAGCTGATGCACTCCTGAAGGCGATTGGGTCCCTCTGTCTATACATTGGGAGGTGAGACCCTAGGGTGAGCCAGGTCCAGGCCAGGACTCTCACCTAAGCCGGGGTGGCGCCCAGGATGTGAGCATGCCATCGGAGACATTTGCAATGGTGGAGGATGACATCGCCATGAGTTCTCCAAAAACTCAAAACAAAAAATATAAAGTTTGTGTAAAGGAAGTAGCAGAGTTGAGTGGTCCTCGCTACTTAGTGATAACTAGAACTGAGGAAGGGAAAAAGTTTCTTTCAGTGAGCCCATTTATAATCCAGAAGGGCCTGGATAAGATAGCTGGTCCAGTGAAGTCGTGCACTAGATCGCGCAATGGCACGCTTCTAGTAGAAGCGCATTCAGCAGAACAGGCAGCTAAAATACAAAAAGCAAACCTGTTGGCCAGCTATCCAATACGTGTTGACCTGCATAAGACGTTAAACTCGTCACGCGGTGTCGTTAATACCCGCGCTTTAGACGGACTCAGCGTTGAAGAAATTAAGGAAAACCTGGAAGATCAAGGTGTTACTTGTGTGTATCGGGTTCATCGCAAAGAAAGCGGTGAATTGAAGCCTACTCGTACCCTGTTCCTGACCTTTGATCGGGTAGATCTCCCACAAAGGATTAAGGCAGGGTATGAATCCATCGAAGTTAGGCCGTTCATTCCGAACCCACTCAGGTGTTTCAAGTGCCAGCGCTTTGGACATACAAGCGAGCTTTGTAAGGGACTAGCTACATGCCCTCAATGCGGAGATGAACTCCACGATGGTGCATGTACTACAGCTCCTTCATGTGTTAACTGCAGAGGTGAACATCCATCTAGTTCCCGAGACTGCCCCCGCTTTATAGAGGAAAGAGCGATTCAAGAGATACGGGTTAAAGAGAAGGTGCCCTTCTCAGAAGCCCGGAAGATCTTGCGTCTACGCCAACCCTCTGTTCCCAGATCTGGAACCTATAGCTCTGTTGCAGCTAAAGCGGTAGCGAGCAGAGAGATCGCAACGCAGACAAGCGATTTCAATGGAGCAACAATTTCTGAAAAGACAGTTGTTGCCCGTAGCTCTATTCCAAAGCCCTCAACATCGGCACGCACATCTGCGTCAACGTCTACAAAGTCCGTAAGTGCAAAAAACATCGTCACATCACCATCAAAATCATCAAGATCAACACAAGAAAGAAGCAAGCCCGTAAGATATGATGCCTCACCGATCAAGTTCAAGAAGACTTATACAAGAAACGACTTCCTCAAGGAAGATAAGGCTCATCCCAGTACATCAAAGGGATATAAGAGTCCAAGGAGATCCCCTCGAAGATCCTCTTCTGGAGAATCTTCAGGGGTGGACTCAGACCGGCGTCTTTCATCTTCGCCGGTCCCCATTAGCAACCGGTTCGAGACACTCCAACCCAAGTTTGCTATGGGAAGACGCACGTCCTCGGCAGAGGACATGGATTTGGACCAATCTGCCCACACTGGGAGACCCCCAGTGGAAAAGAGGCGCGAAAAAGCGTCCGAAAAGAACGTCAGCCCAAGAGAGAAAAGGGCTAAATTAGTTCGACAACCGCCTGCTCCAAAGTAATGAAGATTTACCTTGGAATTACCTATCCCACACACAATGCAATATGACTATCCTACAATGGAACGTACGTGGCATTCGAACTCAAAGGCCAGAACTTGAGCTCTTGCTCAAAGACAACGAACCTCTGGTCGCATGTTTGCAAGAGACTAAACTGCGTCCTCAAGACGCTTTCTATCTAAGGCGATACACCCCAGTACGGTGTGATGTTACACCAGAAGTGGGTGTTCCGGCACATGGCGGCGCTATGATACTTGTGAGAGATGACATATATATGCAAATTGTACCAATACAGTCTGATATCCAATCAGTTGCAATAAGGATTATACTGCCAGACATCCATTTCACCATCTGTAATATTTATTTGCCTCCGTCACATGACCTCTCGCACATTGATTTAGAAGATCTAGTTTCCCAGTTGCCAACACCGTTTCTGTTGGTGGGAGACTTCAATGCGCACCACCCACTTTGGGGTTCAAGTCGCGCCTGTGCGAGAGGTAAACTCATTTCCGATTTCTTGGACAGTCACAACCTAGCTCTCCTCAACACTGGAGAGCCTACATTCATTTCGGAGTCCCACAGCACCTTCTCACACCTTGATCTTGCAGTTTGTTCACCTCAGTTGGCAGTCTCCTTACAATGGAATGTCATCTCTGATTTACACTCTAGTGACCACTTCCCATGTCTTATTAGTCTCTTGACGCAACATACATACTCCACACGTATGCCCAGGTGGCGTTTGGACCATGCGAACTGGAACCTTTACACCCAGTTGGCTGTCTTTACCTACAACGAGCATGACTCAGTAAATAATTTGGCGCAGCATCTCACGGAGATGATTCTCTCTGCTGCTGAACAATCGATTCCGCGGTCGACTACACACCCCCGTCGATTTCCCGTTCCCTGGTGGACGGAAGAATGTCGGAATGCCATTCGTGCTCGAAGGCGTGCACTTAGGGTTTTCCAACGTCACCCTACTTTGGAAAACCTAATCGAGTACAAGAAAATGCGCGCCAGGTCCAGACAAGTCATTAAGGATAGCAAAAAGTCATCATGGAGCAAATTTGTAGCTTCATTTAACCGACACACACCTTCCTCGGTTGTGTGGGATAGATTAAGGCGTGTTGCAGCTAAAACGACCCAAATACCAATAGCGGGACTAAAAACAGCCACAGGAGCTGTTGTTGATTCATTTGAAGTGGCCAATACCTTTGGCAGTGCTTTCGCACAAGTGTCTAGCTCGGAAAACTACTCCCCTGAGTTCCTTCCAATTAAAACTCAGGTGGAATCTCAAGGCTTCTCGTTTCGTTCTAGAAACGTAGAAGATTACAATCGCCTTTTCACCATGGCAGAGCTGGAGTATACCCTGAAATCTTCGCGATGTTCAGCACCAGGACCGGACGGTATTCATGTACAAATGTTACAACAGCTCTCTCCTGAAGGTAAGGCATTCCTGCTCGAGGTCTATCACCGTGTATGGGTTGACACTATACTCCCAGAAAATTGGCGGGAGGCCACCGTTATTCCCATCTTGAAGGCTGGGAAGGACCGTCATCTTCCCTCCAGCTATCGTCCTATTTCCCTCACCAGTTGCGTTTGCAAGGTGATGGAACGCATGATCAATGGACGATTGGTATGGTGGTTAGAAAGTCGTAACCTACTGACTAACATCCAGTGTGGTTTTCGACGACGCCGTTCAACTGTTGACCATCTTGTGTCAATATCGACACAGATAATGGACGGCTTTATGAAGAACTGTCAAACCGTTGGCATATTTTTCGATCTTGAGAAGGCTTATGATACTTGCTGGCGAGCAGGGATTCTACGTTCCCTGTATGCCTGGAACATACGTGGACGCCTACCACTTTTCATTCAGGAGTTTATGAAGGACCGCTTTTTCCGAGTAAGGGTCGGCTCGGTTTTTTCTAATTCTTTTGTTCAGGAGGAGGGAGTACCTCAGGGTTCGGTGCTAAGTGTCACGCTCTTTGCTATAGCAATTAACTCCATCTGGAAATGTGTTCCACCTGGAGTTTCGTCATGCCTATTCGTAGACGACTTCGCCGTCTATTGCACTTCTCAGCGCACGGCGTTTTTACAACGGCGCCTGCAGCAATGTTTGGACAACCTCAGAGAATGGAGCATGAAAAACGGCTTCCGTTTCTCAACTGAGAAGACAATCTGCGTTAATTTCTGGCGCCGTAGGAGACGATTACCACCTTCGCTCCGATTTGGTCCAGATTCACTTCCCTTCGCAGAAGAGACGCGCTTCCTGGGTTTGATCTTAGACAGGAAGCTTAGTTGGTCGTCGCATATTGCACAGCTAAGAGCGAGATGTGACCGTTCCCTAAATACTATGCGAGTACTGAATGGCAAATCGTGGGGAGCGGATCGGACAATTTTGTTGCGAATATATCGCGCATTGGTCCGATCCAAGCTAGACTATGGGTGTATTGTTTATTCGTCAGCACGACCATCTGTGCTGAGAAGATTAGACGTGGTCCACAATAGGGGCATCCGCATTGCAACAGGAGCTTTTCCAACAAGCCCAGTGGTGAGCCTTTACGCCGAGTCCGCAGAAGCTCCTCTGCAATATCGGCGTGAGATTCTCTTGGCAAATTATGGTTGTGCGCTTAGATGTATGCCTAAGCACCCAACGTTCGCTTCTTTTTTCACCACCACGCTAAGAGAACGATATAGAAATAGCTCCCTTAGTCCAAAGCCTGCGGGGTTCCGTTTCCAAGAGCTCCTAGTGAAGCTTGGAGTGGAACTGCCTGTGATGTTCGCCAAGGGCGAGAGACTTTATCCCCCTTGGCTATCTGGTACGCCCCATGTAGATCTTGGGATGACCATACACCAGAAGTCCACGATGCCTATTTCAAGTATCCGCACGTGTTTCTTAGAATTTTTGTCAGGTTACTCTGACCGTAGATATATTTACACCGATGGATCAAAGAACACCAACGGTGTTGGATGTGCTTATGTTTATGGAACCGAACCATATACATTCGGTTTTCCAAATAGCACTTCCATTTTTACTGCAGAGCTTTATGCAATTTATCGAGCCGTTTTGTATGTTCGCCGTCGTAAATTAGGTGACTGCCTGATTTTGAGCGATTCCCTTAGTGCACTGCAAAGCCTTTGTCAGTTGTACAACCCCCACCCTATTGTACAACGTATCCAGGATGCCCTCCATGTTTTACACGCTTCTGGTGTTGATGTGGTGTGTGCATGGATTCCTGGTCACGTAGGTTTGCCTGGGAATGAAATGGCAGATTTAGCAGCAAAGACGGCAACTACAGAACCCAGAATTATCATCTCACGTGTTACTTCGGAAGACTTTAGGCTTGAAGTGCGGAGAGTGGTGCTGTCGTCCTGGCACGACGAGTGGTCAGCTCTCCGCGGTAATAAGCTTAGAGAAGTGAAAGAACTTCCGATAAACTGGGAAACTTCCTGTCGCACATCTCGTCGCGAGGAGGTTAGTTTGGCTCGATTAAGAATAGGGCACTGCAATTTTTCGCACGGTTACCTATTTAAAAGGGACCCTGCGCCTCTATGTCCGCTGTGTGACAACGTTTTGTCGGTTCGCCACGTGCTGCTGGAGTGTTGCTCTCTAGCGCACCTTCGGGATTCTCTGAAGCTGCCTGCCAGAGTTGCGGAGGTCCTGGCGGACGACAGAACAGCGGTTGATAGAGTTTTTAATTTTTTAGCGCAGTGTAATATGAATTTGAGGATTTAAATTTTTTAATTATCTGTTTCTGCTTTTGGACAAATTTATCACCTTGTTTCATATCTGGCTATTGCCACTGCTTTTTACCTTTGTATATTTTGTTGTCTCTAGTATTTTTATTTTTTGAGTGAAATTTATATCTGGCTATTGCCATGAATCTTTTAAGGGCGCTGATGACCTTGAAGTTGAGCGCCCTTAAACCAAATCCAAATCCAAAATATTTGCAAGTGCGGTTCTTTAACCATTCAACATTACATTCGTCAGTAATTTTTTTAAATCTTAACTTTTGGTGTAATCTTTTTTTTTTTTTTTTTAATTCTATTATGGAGTGCTGTGATAAAAATACAAAAAAATGTGTTGCACGTTTAGCTGCAAAATATGACCAACAACAAAAACAGTTACTGCTACGGATATATACACCATACACGGTGTGGTATGGTCCAAAGGGTTATCGGTCATACACAACTTTATGCTTGCAATGTCTTGCACGTAGAGCATGTAAAATTAATAACATTCCTGTAAACCACAGACATTTGGACGTCAAAGCACAGTATACGTGCTCATTATGTGAAGGCACGTACTATTAACCTTTTTTATTGTTCATTTTTTTTTTGTTAAATTTTTTTATTTGATGCACTGCTTATGTAATTGTTTTTAATCGAAATATAATGCTATGCTTCTTTACTTTTCCTGTGCGTGTTTTTATTCATTTAACCTCGTTCGTACGTCACCATGACAGGGTTCCATTCCTACTCCTAATATTTTCTTCATAGTTGTCATTAAAAACAGTTACTTCTACTGCTCAAAATATTACAGAAATTTTTTTTTTAAACTGCTACTCGAAAGAGTGTAATTTATACGGTGCACATCTATCACGCAAATGCAAAAAAAAAAAAAGTTTTTGGGTTTTATGTAACATTAAGTAACATTAAGCACAAAGAAAGTACACCAGCGTACACGTTTATAGTGCCTATAAGCAAAATGCCTGCATATAAAAGTAATTTATATTATTTTCTTGTATTTTGTTTTTCATTTATTTTTTTTTTTACTTCGTCTCGTATTCCAGTGAATCTTCCTCTCCTCCCTCAGCTTCCGCTACCTCCTCCTTGGGAACTGCATCTTCGTCATAATTTCCTTCATAGTTAGCAAATTCATCCACTCCGCGCGTGCATGCGCTCTCCAAATTTGCAATCATCTGCTTTAACGCCTCAGTCATGGTACAATTTAGCCACATTTCCTTTTATTCTATTTACCAATTCCTGCTGCTTCGTCACATTTTGCTTTTTCTCTTCCAATTCCTGTTTCATTCTTTCCATCATTTCCTTTATTCGTGCTGCCCTTCCTTCACACTCTTCCTTTTCCTTTTTCGCTGCATCCACCTCCCTTCTTTTTTCTCTCGTCTTATTATCGCATTCTTTTCTCATCTTTTGTTTAACTCCATTTATTTATTTCATACACCTCTCCGAAGCCGCTTTCCTTATACTGTTCACCGACACCCTACCCGCAGTCCCACCATTTCCTTCACATTCTGAATTTATTCTCAAATTACCCTCCGCAGACCACCTTGACGCACGTTTTACCCTCCCGCTTAATTTTCTACCCCCACCTAAGTTTAACTGCCACTCTCCATTCCCGCATTCTCCAAATATGTAAACAAAATTATCAGAAAAGTAGGAATTCATCTCATTTACTACACTATATGCCATTACAAGCTCGCTTTCCTCCGGCGTTAGTTTCCAGTCTAATTCCAAACCCTCTGGTAAATCAACTGAGTCCGCCAATAAACTACAATCCACCATCTCCACCAAAATCGAACTGTTGTCGCTTGTATACATGCGCACTGGCTTTTTATAAAATTTGCAACCTTGTTCCTTCCTTATCTTACCCTTTTCACAACCGCATTGCGAATTTACTACGTACCCCTCCGGACATTGAAGTTGTCCAAACTTTACACCCCCATACATCATCCCTCCACAATTCCGCCCGCTTTCACATCTCGTTATCGGCTTTAAACAATTATACACGTTCTTCAGTGTCCCCATATTAATAAAATCAGATCCAAACCTACATCCACTACCCTTACGGTAAACGCAGGTACAGTTAGACAACAATTCGTAGTCCTTATCGCATCTTGTCAAATTTTCCAAATGTCCCGTTTGGTTATTTAACATAAACCCACATCTCCCAAAACTAGCGCAGCTATCCTCTGCGCCAGCTGTCACGCTTATTATCAACGCGATCGCTATCAAAATCATCTTTGTGCATAATCATTTCCACCTCTCCTTTTATATATTTTCCTTTCCCATTCTTCTTTGCTCCAGCTTTTTCTAACCAATCACAAATACTTTTATTCCTACCAATCAAATCTCTACCTTTAACCTTTTCAACCAATCAAAGACATTCTTATTTTAACCAATCACAACCTTACACGTAACTTCCCCCTTCCTTTTTAATTATGTTCACAGCTCATTTGCATCCTTTTACTCCTGGCACGTCAAACTGGTCACCGCTCTATTCCTTCTGCTAAAGTCACGTGACATTTAATCACAAACCTATCCCAAAAAGACACGTAACTTTTTAATCCATATTGTCACGTCACTTTTAATCCATATAGTTTACCCTGGATTAAGCAAGTGGAATAACGATAATCCTGCCACCATGTTTTTTCTCCAAACTTTCGCGCCATAGTTCGCTAATCCACCACCGGATTAAAAGCGACACTAGCGCTCTAATCCACTCTGGTGGCAGGATTATCGTTAATCCACTTGCTTAATCCAGGGTTATCACTACTAAGATAAAATCACCCTGAGTTCTCGTTCAAGGAGCGTTTATAGTAAGCATGAGGCGACGCCTTAGTGTCGTCATATTATCCCTTGCTCATGTGGATAAAGATTAACATATCCTGTCACTTAGTCCAACTCTTGGGAAGTTTTCTAGCCACAGCATACGGCAAACAAGAGGATGTGGATGAATGTTCATCCGCTATCATTTTCCAGATGTGATTCTTAAAAGAGTTCTCATAAGAATTAATAAGATTTCCTATGAAACTTACATATTCACCCAAGACATGTTATAGATGGCGAGATACGTAATATGTTAGATTCGAGTGGATATTCTGCGATGCAGAAGATGTTCCCATGCATCGGTTGACTTTTACCTTTTCCGCTACACCCACACAGGGGTGTCCAGGGCACTATACCCTCCCCACCTTCACATGAGCAATGGGTACAGATACCGATTGCAAATCTACTAAAACATCTGGGTAAGTACTTGTCAGTTCATTACCTTATGGTTATTTTGCTTCGTCTACCAAGTTGTTAGTACAGATGGTCCTAACTCAAAATTAATTGTACCTTTGCTTTCTTTTTCAGGGTTTCTTTTCTTCTGCCTAATCTGATACTAGAGTCAACTTATTACTAGGTGAGTACACACAATAATCTTAATTCTAAATTACAAACATGATCATAAGTGTTCCTTGAAAACAGTAAATGAATTTTAAACATGAGTTCAGTCCTTGGTCTCAATATAACGAACTCGTTGCAAAGCAGATCTGCGTATCCGCTTTTGTGGTTTCCTGCTGATTCGATGAGTCCAATTTCACGTCGGTTCCCACGAGCTCTTGGTCCAATTCCTTGGCATCCTGCGATGAGACCCACTCGCGCGTCTGTTTTGCGCGAAGTCTCCTCCGGAGCGGGAAGCGAGTGTACCAGTGCTTCTTACTAATTCCCAGCACTAGTGCGATGCTCAGTACAGCTAGTGTTAGCCCTACACCTGTCCATAGATGCGAAGACGTCGCTTGTTGTTGGTTAAGGGATTCACGTGCCTCATGCACGCTGTGGGCGAGCCGGTGAAATGGCATCTGTGGCGGGTGGTATTCGGCGCGAAGCTCCGTCTGTAGAGCATCTAGTGTTTGGAGATTTAGCGGCTGTCGGTGAGTGCTCGACAGGTTGCGATGCTCCGTAGATGACAGCAGACTGCGTATATTTCGTACGATGATAGCGTCTTCTTCTAGGTTCCACTGCGTCTCCCCAGTGACGGCCGGTAGTAATGTCATGGTATCAGTGATAGTGACAGTCGAGGTCGTCAGTAATCCCGTAGCATGGAAGATCAATGGCCTGGAACGTGTCTTGCGACCAGAACATATTTTAGTGATCTTCAACGGGTTGGAAACTGAATAGACCCAGTAATGGTTCCTTTGTGTCTTAACGTGGTACCAGACAGGCGGGAAGTTTGGTTTCAGGATAACTCTTTTACATAGGGTGTGCACATTCTCTTCTTGCCCAAAGAGCAAGGATGATACGCAAGTAGGGGAGGTAGGAGAATATAGGGCAAATTCCGCTGGCCATACGGAAATGGTTCCAGATTTTCATTGATTTAGGTGAGAGTCGGTAACCAGGGAATATTTCTGTCTGTCACTAGTTACAGTCAGGTATGCCACTAAAGTATGTATAGTAACGTATTTCCCTACCACCTCTAACCTAGTTGGCAAAGGTAACACGCTGTATAATTCAAGAGTCCGATCTGACCCCCTTAAGGGAACTCTAATCAAAATTCTAACAGCCGCAGGCATTGAGTATGCTATGACGTCACACAGTTTATAATAAGTGTGCATGTCTGATATTTCTGCCCCCACCAGAAGAGAGGTACCTATTAGTAGTTTAAGTCCCACCGTTTGAAGAATTTGTGACAAATTTCTCGGCGGTACAATAGTTGCGCTAAGCCTCCCTGTAGCAATCTCATCCAGTCCCACTTGCAATTGAATAAATTGCTGTTGTAGGTTAAGCATGAAAAGCGAAAGCTCCCGGACAGCTGTAGACACTCTGAACTGATTTCCTATCAAAGTCTTAAGTTCGGTTATATTATTGTCTACAACCTCACTCTGTATACTAATTTCCTTAATTCTTTATTCTAATTCATTTGTCAAAATCTTTAATCTCTGCGTATTATGCGTAGTTCTGTCATCCAGTTCCTTTATATATGTGAACTGTTCTTCAGCGACATACACTAACTTGGTCGTAGTTTATGCGTACTTAGCAATTTGCCCATGCACCTTATTTATTTCACCCCTATCGGGAGTGCCAAACAAAACTTTTAACAACGAGCCTCCCACATCAATAGCTCCACGTTTTCGCCTCGTATCTTTAGTAGGTAAGTACTGTTCAATATTTACCATTTCATTCCGTAGTAAATTGAATACTCTCTTAAGCTTTTCAATTTCGACCCAACTTATTAGATCCTCAGCATCTAGTGTCCTACCATGTTCTAGCCTATCAAACATTTGTTCAATTTGTGTGATAGCGTTAACGTAACGCTGAACAGGCACGTCAATGCTGATAGTCCATCGACTGCCAGTAACGAGTATTGTCTCCTGGTAAGCAAATATGATCCCTTTTGTCACTAGCGGTCCTTTAGGTGACTTGTCTAATGGATCTCGGTAGCCGTCATTGTTTGCCCAAACAGAACTTCAAAAATCAGGAATTTTAAAAGAATTAGTTTCTCCCACGCCCTTTTTGCGCGGTACGCTGTTACTTCTCTACCCGCATTCCGGTCTGGCTCATGGTAACCTGTACTCTCGGAATTTTGTTCATTATTCATGCTGATTACGGACTCCTCTCTTATAGAACTAGTAGATGGCCCCCCTGGGTTTTGAACCCGTGACCTCAAGGTCCACGGTAAATTGCGGGCCGTTCCGCTTGATTTGCTTTCTTAAACCGCTTATGTCTCCAGGTAGGATCTTTAAGTTCCCCATCGTCCTGTGTTATATATATTCATCTTCAGAAAGGTCGTCATTGTTCAGAATATTATTGCTAGAATCATCATGTATATTATTTTCATTGCGGCTCACTGCTTCAACGTTTTCGGCTATAAACAGAGAACTGGCTATCGCTTCCAGCCAGACATCCTGCTCGGCCCCTCTTCCTGCCTCCAACGAGGATAACATTTCTTCAACTATTTAAATGTACACACACACACAGTACGTCCCGTTTCCATTTGCAGTTTGTAGTTCAGAGGGGTAAGTTTCTCTATTATTTTATACGAACCTCCGTATCTGGGCGCTAATTTCCTATTCGCTTTCTTTCCTACATATGGTTTGTCTAAGTACACCAGATCTCCTACTTCAAACTCTGTATTCGTCGCTTTCTGATCATAATACTGTTTTTGTTTAAATTTGTTTTCTAGGATGTGATGATATGTGTTACTGTATGCTTCACTTAATATTTGCTTCATAGCCTCGAGATGCTCTTCAGCACTGCTGATTTCTATTTCATCAGTCTTTGGTTCGAGTTCTATCATTGTGGGTAGCCGCATTTCTCTTGCGTAAAGTAAGTAGAATGGGCTGTAAGTTGTTATAGCGTGTGGTGCTGAACGATACGCCATTAATGTGAATGGCACCATTCGGTCTCAGTCGTCCCCATGTTCCCTTATAACTAAAGAAAGTGAATCATTTAAGTATCTATGGTATCTCTCAGTCGCGGAATTTGACTGTGGATGAAACGGACTACTGTTTACATGCTTAACGCCAAAAAGTTTGCAAATTTCCGTGAACAAAGCAGATTAAAAGTTTGTTCCTTGGTCACTACAGATTTTCTCGGTGGATATACCTACAATACACCTCGGTTACTAAAGCTCTTGCCACTGTATTGGCGGTTTGGTCTGGTATATGTACTGCTTCTGGAAATTTCGTCTAGTAATCTATCATAGTGAGAATGTATTTCCAGATCTCGTGAGATTTAATGGTCCGGAAATATCTATAGATATCATTTGAAATGGTCGCGTAGCAGTTTCTGAAATACCCAACGGCGCGGTTGGTTTCCTTGTAATTTTCCCTCTAGCGCACACTTCACATCTCTGAATATAACTTTAGACGTCCTCCTTTAGTGACGGCCAGAAATACCTTTTCTCTAATATTGCCTGTGTTCTTTTAATACCCTGATGCGCACTGTAAGTAGTATCGTGATGCATTGAAATTATTATTTTTTTTTAAATTAACGTCCTCCAACATTGAGTCATATCGGACGAATGAATAAAAATGAAATGGGTGAAATGATGCTCAAATGAGCCCGAGGTCCATGGAGCTTTAAGTTACCCGACATTCGTCTTCTCAGGGTAGGGAAAACCTCGGAAAAGAACCTTACCCAGATAACTTACCCTAAGCGAGATTCGAACTCGCGACCTCTTGAACGTGAGGCGAAATTATATCTACCATTGCTTTGGGAACTATTACTTTTGGATTTTGGTTACACCCGGTATATAACATACCTTCGCCATCCGTAAAAACTTCATCATTTAGTCCTAAATTGCATTCTTTTATTAGTTGTTGGCAATATTCATCTAATCTTTGTTGCCTTTTCAGGTCAAGCCTAGAGGATGGAGCAAGCATCGGGGTCGGATCGGCACACCCCGCCAGCGTCTCCTCTTCCTGATGACGTCGAACCACCGAAAGAGGTGCTGCCTGACACACGTCCTGGCTCTGATAACAGGCTAAATTTTGATAACACAGGACTCTGTCATCCTGTTCATATAGGTACACATTAACCTAGGTGTAGTTGCCTACATAATTCCATCATGTGTGAGTAAAGATAGGGGACAAAATTTGACCCAAGTATAATAGTTTTCCCTTTCTGATGAAGGTGGGAAAAATGTAAATGACCTAGCTACTGCCTGTTTTCTAAATTTATTGATTAACTTGGTAAATGTTTTGTTAACATTCATTGCATTTGCATTTAACTATTGCCAGAATGGTTTAACAATAACCAACCCATACCATTGGGCGTAGATTTGTCCTTTATCATATATATACTGTCCTAACTAGTTTTACATCGATACACAGTACAACGTCGACCCATATGGTTCAATTCTACATCTAAAACAAAAGTAGAATTACATACCTTTCAGTACCGGTATCACGATGTTACAATATAGGTTATGGAATCTTGAATAACTTCACTGAAGAATTAACTATTTCTTAAATCACTTAAAATTACACACTATAAATGAAAATAATCATTTTAGTTTAATAGTTCAACTATAACAAGTAGAACTTACGAAAACCAGGCGAAAAACTATTCAGTCGCTCAAAAGAAACCGTTACAAATTGCAGCGAAAAACATCTGTTATAATTCTCGTACTACAACAAGAAAACTACTGAAAATTAATTTTGATTAATTTACAATATTTACAAATAAACACAATCACTGAAACAACATATACCGCCACTAATTCACTTTCAATTAAACAAAACTAACACGTGTTGCCCCATAACATTCCACACTGGTAGCCATGTTTGTTAGCATACCCGGTTCCCGGCTATCAGCTGATCGGCCCGGGCCAGAGCCTGACATTCACGTCAGCCTCGGCTGCAGAGGAAGTGACGTACCTGATCAATTTCGATGTCTACAGGAACTTTGTTTTAACCTCAAAATTCTAAACTAAAGTGATATCTACAGAACTTGAACAATTTAAGAATAATAACCACAGAGGTCGATCTCTCTCAGCTAGACAGCTGAAGTTCTCTCTCAACTACAGACAGCAGAAGTTTTCGATGCCTTTAGGACTCTTAACCTCAAAATTCCAAAAAAAAAAAAAAAAAAAAAAAAAGTTTAAAAAACCCATAGAGGTCGATCCCTCTCAACTACAGACAGCCGATGGACACAATTTCTCTCTCTCTCTCTCTCTCTCTCTCTCTCTCTCTCTCTCTCTCTCTCTCTCTCTCTTAATAAAGTAGCGGAAAAAACTCCACCAGAAACAATCTTCTCTTTTATCTCATTGACCTGTGCTGCTCCTATGTCACAGCACTTGTTTTAGGGAACCTAGACACTCTTTTCCCTTCCAAGGTTCCTACCTTTTGCTGTAACAGAACTTCGCCTGAGTAGTCATACAAATAATCAGTTCTATCAATCTCTAGTACTTCAAATTCATACCCAGGATGAATATGTCGCTTCAAAATGCGAGTTTCAACGTCGAATGTCACCGTTCCTTGCCCGTTGTGGTGAGTATAAATCTTATAAGAAGGGCAGGGAAATCCCTTGAGTTTACCCTGAATAGCTATCTCTATGCGAGAGTCAGTAATCAGACCAGCAAATTTGTTTCTATGCCTTTCTAGCAACGCTGAGTCAAATTGAGTATATTTCTTGAAAAACTTCGTAATTAAAGTAAAAGCGTACTCGTCTGAATGCCTTAATGCCAAGGGGCTCGTAGTAGCAGTAGTAGTAGTAGGGCTTTAGGGCGCTCAACTGCTGTGGTCATTAGCGCCCAAGCAACACTAGAATCAGAAAAAGTTAAAAAAGGCAAACAGGTAAAACACTAAAACAATAAAGCATTAAAACCGTCACCAATACGGTGTCAGCAACAGCACAGTCGAGCGAAAGCGCTGGATCGCAGTAATGGATAATATAGCTCTCGCAGGTGTCAAACGTAAAAAATAAAAGCTCAATACGCTGGTCAGACACGTGCACACAGTCCGCTTAAACGAATAAAAAGTAACACACGTTCTACTGCACCTGTATTGTCTGCCAGCACCTCAGCCAGGTTTGCTGGCAGAGCCAGTGAGTCACGGAGCTGACGTAAATGCTGACACTGAACTAAAACGTGCCGCACCGACAGAGGCTCATAACAATGAGCACAGAGCGGTGCGGCGTCAGAAGATAAAAGATGACCATGACTAAAATTGCAGTGCCCGATACGCATTCTGGCTAAAATTACCTCCTCGCGGCGGGAGGCGCGCGAGGAAGTCTTCCAGGCAACAGGGAGGGCCTTCACCTCCCGTAGCTTGTTCCCCTGAAGGCCATGCCAGTCATCACTCCACCGATAAAAGACGTCATGTCGTAAAAATGCGTTAAAATCAACAGAGGGAACAGAAGAGCTAAAAAGCCTGGGGGCTAAAACTGCTGCCTTAGCGGCAGCATCGGCAGCCTCGTTTCCTTGCAGGCCTAGGTGTCCAGGTACCCACACGAAGTAGACGCAAGTGCCAGCACTGGCGAGGGTGTGAATGCAATCCTGGATACGCTGTACCAGGGGGTGGTAATGGTACAGGATCCGTAGGCTCTGAAGGGCACTCAAGGAATCCGAGCAAATTATCCATTTCCGCAAGGCTTGCCGACGTATAAATAAAAGTGCTTGGTAAATACTAAAAAGCTCTGCGGTAAAAATCGAGCACTGCGGTAAAAGACGAAAGCTAAAACTCTGATGATCATAAATAAAGGCACACCCGACTCCGTGCTCGTCCTTCGAACCATCGGTGTATATAAAACTACCCGGGCCTATCTGCGCTTGAAGATCTAAAAAGGCCAAACGAAGGACTGAACCTGGCGTCAACGACTTCCGCATGGACAACAAACTAAGATTAACCTGGATCTCGGAGCGGAGCCATGGGGCAAATCGTGTTTCTCCTCTGGGAAGTGTCGTTGGAAAATCGACGTCACGCAGCCGAAGCAGAGAACGAAACCGAACGCCAGGAGGGAGCAAGGCCAGGGAACGCGTTGAGTATAGACGGTCCAGGGAATCGTTAAAAAACGAACGAAATGTTGGATGTTCCGGCAAGCTGGAAAGGCCGCAGGCGTAGCTGCAAAGAAGAACGTCACGCCGATAAGAAAGCGGAGGTTCAGAAGCTTCCGCACACAGGCTGATAACTGGACTCGTTGGAAAAGCGCCAATACTCAAGCGGAGACCACGGTGATGTGTAGGATCAAGACGTTTCAAAATCGACGGGCGAGCCGACGAATACACAATACAACCGTAGTCCAGTTTAGATCGGACCAAAGAGCGATACAACCTAAAAAGTACAGTCCGATCAGCTCCCCAGGATGTGCCACTTAAAACGCGTAAAACACTAAGAGAACGGTCACATCTGGCCTTCAAATAGGATATATGAGAGGCCCAGCTAAGCTTCCTGTCAAACACCAATCCCAAAAATTTCGCCTCGTCTGCGAAAGGGAGAACATCTGGGCCTAGGTGAAGGGAAGGGCAAAGAAACGCCTTCCGGCGCCAGAAGTTCACACAGACGGTTTTCTCGGCGGAGAACTTGAAACCGTTTTCCAGACTCCAAATGAACAGGCGGTCAAGGCAGAGTTGGAGGCGCCGTTCTAAGAGATGAGTATGCCGAGAACTGCAGTAAATAGCGAAATCATCCACAAAAAGGGAGGATGAAACACCAGCGGGAACGCACTCCACAATGGGATTGATGGCCACAGCGAATAAGGTGACGCTGAGTACCGAGTCCTGCGGTACTCCGTTCTCTTGAGTAAAAGCACGAGATAAAATAGAACCAATCCGCACTCGAAAGACTCGATCCCTCATAAATTCTCGGATAAAGAGGGGCAGGCGACCCCGAAAGCCCCATTTATAGAGGGTACGAAGAATACCGTACCGCCAGCAAGTGTCATACGCCTTCTCAAGATCAAAAAACACAGAGACCGTTTGACTCTTCCTCAGAAAGGCATCCATGATGTGCGTCGAAAGCGAGACTAAGTGGTCGACCGTTGAACGGAAGCGACGAAAACCGCACTGAACGTTGGCTAGCAGATGATTAGATTCGAGCCACCACGTCAGTCGCCCGTTAATCATGCGCTCCATCACCTTGCAGATGACACTGGTGAGAGAGATCGGGCGATAACTGGAAGGGAGATGACGATCCTTCCCAGGTTTTAAAATTGGAACGATGGTGGCCTCACGCCAAGTGGATGGAAAAGTAGTGGTACGCCAGATGCGGTTATACACCTCCAAGAGAAAGAGTTTACCAGCGGAAGAAAGGTGCTGTAACATTAAAACATGAACACCATCCGGTCCTGGAGTCGACGGTTTGGAAGAAACGAGGGCCCGCTCCAGCTCCGTCATGGTAAAAACGGCGTTGTAACACTCGCGGTTAGAAGAGGGAAACAGAATTTCGTGCGACTCAGCCCGGGTCTTGAGGGTTAAAAATCTTGGATGAAAATTCGAAGAACTGGAAACGCCAGCAAAAGCATTGCCCAGAGTGTCAGCAACAGCTCTAGGGCAAGCGATGGTGTCATTATTAATCCGCAGCCCAGGTACTGTGGAAGCTGGTATTTTGCCAGCCACGCGGCGGAGCTTGTCCCAAACAACAGATGAAGGGGTGTGGCAATTGAAGGATTCCACAAACCGGAGCCAGGATGTCCTTTTACTGGCCTGTATGATACGACGGGCTCTAGCGCGCTGTTGTTTGAAGGTGACCAGATTCTCTAGAGTGGGATGGCGCCGGAAAACTCGAAGTGCAGCCCTGCGTCCACGGATTGCGGCCCGGCATTCGTCGGTCCACCAAGGAACCGGTAGTCGTCGCGGTTGAGAAGACGACCGAGGGATTGCACGCGAAGCAGCGGAGATAATAACGGATGTAAGGTATTCCACCATCTGGTCAACATCATTGAACAGGTGGTCTTCGAAAACAGCGCAGCGACAATAAAGAGGCCAGTTTGCTTTGTTTAATTGCCAGGTGGGTACACGTGACGGGGGAGAGTAGTGCGATAACAGGCTAATGACACAGGGAAAATGATCGCTCGAGAAGGTGTCAGAGACAACGTTCCACTGAAAACGATGTGCAAGCTGTGCTGAGCAGACAGATAAATCCAGGTGGGAAAGGGTGCCAGAAGAATCAGACACAAAAGTGGCTTCACCAGTGTTAAGGAGAGAGAGGCAATTCTGGGTGAAAAAATCAGCTAGGTAGGTTCCCCTTAGGCATGCCCTAGGTGAGCCCCAAAGAGGATGGTGGGCATTAAAATCTCCCAACAGAAGATAGGGCGCTGGGAGCTGGACAACCAGAGCTGCTAGGTCCGCAACCGCGAAGGGAGAACCAGGTGGAAGATACAAGGAACACAGAGTGAAACTAAAGCCGGGTAAACTGAGGGTGATAGCTACAGCTTGCAAGGTAGTGGTAAGCGTGATAGGTTGGTAAAAAACGTGGTCTCGAATCAAAAGCATTACACCACCATGTGCAGGAGAACCAGGTTCCGGTGCAAGGTCGAAGCGCACCGGAATAAAGCCAGGAAAGGTAAAAGGGTCCTCTGGGCGAAGTTTGGTCTCCTGTAAGCACAAGACAGTAGGAGAGAGCGATTTGGTTAAAATCTGTGATTCGGCTCTATGTGTGCGTACGCCACGTGTATTCCACTGAACGAGGGACATCCGGAGGGAAAGGGAGTGAGCTGTTTAAAATCACTTGGGCTGCGTCTGGCGCTTCAACTTGGCCTTCAGCTGGAGTGTGGGACCAGGGCTTGTAGGAGGTGGAGGCTCCTCCTCCATTGGTTCTTCCGAAGGAAGAAGCTCAGCTGCGCCGGAGGCGGAAGACAGTGCTGCAAAACGATTGCCCGTACTCAAGGGAGGAGAGTGACCCTTGGCTCGACTGCGCCCCCGGGAATCCTGGGAGAGGGATCTCCGAGGAGGCGAAGGAGAACTAGCTTTTACAGTACATTGGTCATTGCCTGGGGTTTTAGGATCTTTCAAAAAGTCGGTGCGCTTTGGCTGCGTTTTAAATTTACGAGGTTCAGTACCAACAGATATTGTTTTGGAAGCGGCGGAACCAGAAGTCGATGCTGTAATAGTAGGAGAAGCGACTGCAGTTAGAGGTACAGGAGTAGTTTGTGTACTCATATCCCGCTTTTGGACCTGGGTTTGCACCACTGAGCTAAATGTGCCAAATCTCAGGATAGAAGGCTGGCGAGCTAGATGGCGTTTGCGGGCTTCATTGAAAGACAAGCGTTCTTTCACCCGCAGCTCTTGGATGGCCTTCTCGTCCAGAAAGCGTGGGCAATCGCGGGAAGTCGCTGGATGGGGACCCCTACAATTTACACAGAAAACCGATAAACAAGCTCCGTCGTGGGCATCCTTTCCACACATTGCGCAAACAGCCATTTCAAGTTTGCAAGATGCCCTAGTGTGACCAAAGCGTTGGCACTGAAAACAACGCATTGGGCGTGGTATATATGGCCGAATATTTATAACTTCGTACCCCGCCTTAAGTTTCGATGGGGGATCAAGCCGATCGAACGTAAGGAACAGAGTACGGGTAGGCACCTGCGCACCATCGCGTTTGGCTTTGACGCGATAAACCTCAGTAACACCTTGGTCCGACAGATAACCCAAAATTTCTTCTTCCGACATATCATCCAAAAGAGAGGTTGTGATGACTCCCTTGGATGAGTTCAAGCTACGGTGCTTCTCGACACGGATAGGATATCCGTGGAGTAGTTTGGCCTTTAGCAATCTGTCGAACTGGGTGGCTGTAAAAGTCTCAATCAATAGTGAGCCATTTCTAAGACGGGTGCAAGACTTCACATGACCGGCGATCTTATCTAGGCCCGCCTGAATTATAAAGGGATTCACTTTCAGAAAACTCTGTGACTCTTCCGTTCTAGTAACCACTAGGTACCGAGCTGCTGACACTGCGGTGACCTCTTTTCCATCGTTGACTTGTCGTCGTCTTTTCGGAGTGTTGGTAGCCATAAAAGCATAAAAATAATTTCATCCCCCAGTGCTCCCCACCCACCACGGAGCCCAACACGGGGTCATCCCACTGGGATGACAGGGCTACACAGGGGATATAGCGGGCTCGCCGTCCCACTCACCCTGGAGTTCAGTGCAATACCTAGTCCTGGCCGATTGACTAGGGGTGGGTTAGTCCCTAGCCTCCCGTTTAGATGAAGCAGTAACCAAAGCAGTGTATTGGAAATGCGCACCCTCCCCGAATTCAGAAAGTAACTGGACCGAGCTCAGATACGCATCCCTCAACCACCAGGATAAACCTTTCCACCGACACGGGTCTCCACGCACGGCCTACACGTGGGTGGGCGATTTGACTGACTCCCTCACCACTAAGAGGAACCCACATCGAGGGAGTCAGTTGGCTCGGGGCCCCGGGTGCGCCAAACCCGGACCTACCGTAGTAGGTCCCCCTGGGGGGGGCTCGTAGTAGCCACGACATATACATAAATAATTGTAAAAGTGACTGGCTTAACTTGCTTTTCACACTTCAAAAGACACCTAAACATACCACCCACGACACCTAGTTCAAAGTTTACTGTATTTCTAGGGTTCGGAAATTCCTTGGAATTTCTTTACTAAGTTATTCGAAACTTAAATCCCATGAGCTGCCACCAATCTATAATGTAGCGTGTACTTGGAGGGAACTAGGTGGAGTGGAAAATCAATACCAAAATTAAGTTACAAATTAAAGCCTAAATTTATTAGTAAACATTAAAATAACACAAAAGATAAGAATTAGTTATTCATCACTGATTTCACCTTTATTAAACTACCCTAAAATGTAATGCCCGTCACCCTGATGGTAGTTATCCTAAACCTAACTAATTAACCTGACTAGAGGATATGGTTGTCTGCCCAAACATTTACACATAACAGTTTTACCCAGAATTTAGTCTTACATCAAATTTAGTGAATTTGTGGCATTAAGGTTTGAACCTGACAGTACTAGAACAGGAATAAGACTCAGCTTACTTACTCATTTGGCTAAGGATGGCGATGAGAAGAATCTGCATCCTGACCCAGACCGACGTGGAGTCGTCTAGCACCAACAAGACAAAATCACCCTGAGTTCTCGTTCAAGGAGCTTTTATAGTAAGCATGAGGCGACGCCTTAGTGTTGTCATATTATCCCTTGCTCATGTGGATAAAGGTTAACATAGCCTGTCACGAAGTCCAACTCTTGGGAAGTTTTCTAGCCACAGCATACGGCAAACGAGAGGATGTGGATGAATGTTCATACGCTACCATTTTCCACATGTGATTCTTAAAAAAGTTCTCATAAGAATTAATAAGGTCTCCTATGAAACTTACATATTCACCCAAGACAAATTATAGATGGCGAGATACGGGATCTCTGCTGCGATGCAGAGGGAGATGTTCCCATGCATCGGCTGACTGTTACCTTTTCCGCTACACCCACACAGGGGTGTCCAGGGCACTATAATGCATTCGCAAATGGCTTATATCAGTTCTCCATCGGCATTTTTTTAACAATTTTTTGCGCTGAGGCGCCTTTGCCTTTGCGATGCTCAACCTGCCTCTAGGCATGTTTGTTCGGGAATGACGCTCGCGTTGAAAAATGCTCCTTATTTAACCTGAGAAAAAAATGATCCTGTGAATGCCCGTAACGTCCTGCAACACGCTATAGAGCGGTGAAGGCACCCGTTGGACCAATTCATTTTTTTTTTTCATTCAGTGGCCTCAGTTGAGTACGAAATAAGAGAGCGTATCGTCCGGAGGGACACGGGTTCGATACCTGTATAGGTCGGGCGTGTATTGCGTGCAATCCAGCACCAGATATCCGTGCGGGTGCTCGGTATTCTTCTGGAAGGCCTCTAACAGAAACTTAGAGTTTCTGGGTTCGATCTGCTGGCACAGTCTTTCTATCTGCATCTTGTACCTGTTATTCTTAAAGACCACGATGTAGTTTGCATTCAGCGATATGTTCCGGTATTTCTGCCGCTGTGGAAACACGTTTTGCAGGATGTACACGATTCCGAAGCGCTTGTGATGTCAGTCCCTGGTGAAAAAATTAGACACGTTCTTTCCCCCACCCTCCTCCATTAGGTCGTCCAAAATGACCAAGACGTTCTCCCCAACATCGTCCAGTTGGGGAATGCCCGGGTGGGCTTCGCGCTTTAGATGTAAGTCTTCTAGCTTCGGTGAATATTCCGGTGGGTGGCACCACAACACCCTCTTTGGGCGCTTGTCGAACATGCGGTCGGCGTGACGTATGAGGTTTTTCACGAAGGTCGATTTTCCGCATCGCGACGTCCCCACCGCCAGCATCGTGCTCGGAAAATTAAACTTTCTCAAGTCCGCGGGTGGACGCGGCATCGTGTCTCCGGAGGGCGTTGTTTCGAACTGACACACAGGCGCAATGGGCGCCTCATTTATCCCGAGCCCGCTTGTAACCGTAAGAGTGAGAGTCAAAGCCCTCGGCGAGCACTCGCTTGTTCACCAGCAAGGGGAAGGTCTTGACGCAGGGCTTTGTGACGATCGTCCACGAGGGTTTTCTGGCTATCTGGGTTCCCGTCAGCGTCACCGTCCTGCCGGGGTCCCTCAACACCATGTCCCGAATCACTTCGGCGTTCACCTGCTCCAAGTTCCCTGAATTCAGGGTGATGCCCTTCACGTTGCACACCTAGGTCTTGCCCGTCTCCAGGCACCGAATCTCCATGTAGTAGCTCTTCGGCCCCGTAGAGGCAAACCGGGAGATGTACGAACCCTGTCCGTACTTCTCCAACTCGTCCGTCATGTCTCCCAGAAGGCGTCCGATGGACGGCCTCCATTCCCCCGGAGCGGCGGTGGCGACGACGGAGTCGGTGTCGACGTAGCACACTCGCTCTGCGAGGCGCTTGAGGTCGGAGTAGAGCACCAGGCGGGCGTGGGCCGTGGTGTAAGCCACGACGACCGCATTGGCGGTGGGGCTGACCTTGGGACTCTGCTCGTAGTACCTCCACACCACGTACATGATGTCGTCGGTGACGGGCACGTAGGTCTGCACTTTGACGCCCGGGTCGTTGAGCAGCTCCAGGAGGCGGTCGTACCGGTCCACTAGTTCGCACGTGGGGAGGTTGTCCCTCTGGCCGAGCTTGCCCCAGCAGCTGTTGAGCATCAGCTTGGCCAGCTCGCGCCCGTCGGGGTTGGGTGCGATGGTCTGGGGATCTAGGGCGACGCCTTCGTAGTGCGAGAACTCCTTCAGGTACCGCTCCCTCTCGGCAGGCGTGTCGCAGCACAAACGCCAGCGGGAGGCTTCGGTCTTGATTTTGAGGAACTGAGTGACGTAGTCCTCGAACAGTCCCTTGGCTCCGGTGGCCGGGTCTAACTGCACCACGTCGTACTCCCAGATCTCGTACACCTGGAGGAGGCGATAACCGTCTTCGAGGACCACTTTGATTTCGTCGACCACCCAGGTGCCCGTCAGGGCTCTCTCGTGCTCCTGGTGATCGCACTCGGCCTGGTTCTCCGCCTCTGCACAAGCGCGGCATAGGGGAAGCATGAGCTTTCCGTTGATGCGCTCCGGCAGCACCGTGTGGTAGAGGTGTTGGGACAGTAGAACCTTGGCCTTCACGAGCCCGCCGGGCATCTCTTCCAGGCGCGGAAAGCGATCCACGTGGATCTTCGGGTGTCCGACAGGGTAGGGCTTGGTCTTGTTCACGAACGGGTAAAGGCTGCAGACATCGTAATACAAGATCTTACTCTCACCCTTGGCCTCGCAGTACGTCTTGGTGCAGTTGGTGCGGCCTCCGTAGAAGGCGTCTCTTTGGTTCAGGGGTTCGGGTACCGGGAAGTCTCTGGCATGGCACTCAAGTTCCCGGTCCGCCTTCATCATGGCGTTAAACTCGCACTACCACATTTCTACCACGGCGTAGCGTATGATCTTGGCCGTGACCTCGGTGCTCTCCAACCTGGAAACCATGGTTTCGTTGGCCGTGTTGCAGATCGCAGCATGGCGGTTGTGGAAGCATCGCGGGCAGCCGTGGAAGAAGTACGCGGTTTTTTCCTCTTCCTCCTCTCTGTACCCGTCCAACTTGTGCCCTGCAATGTTAACTTCGCGTCCTGTCATAGCGTGCTGAATAACGATACGATGTTTCAGCTCTAGCCAAGTCAGCCATACGCATGCTATGCGAGACTGCCTGTCCGCAATTCGATACCCGCCCGGGCGCAAGAGGGTAATTTTTTTCGGCGACATGAAGTGCTTCCTGTACACGCACATGCACGTCTGCGCGATGGTGACGCATTCCCTGAACGGATCTATGCCGTTCTCGTCTAGGAATTCCCTTCTGAATTTGGAAACTCCTGGACTCAGGAGAAAGACGTCCATCTTGCAATACGTCACCATTTCCGCCTTTATGTCGAAGACGTCATCGGAGGCCGCCTTTTCTTCGCGCCACTGTTCGAAGGCTTTTCGAACCTCTACCGACATGCCCTCAGGGCAGTAATACTTTTTGTGGGTAATGGAACCGACGTAGTGCTCGTTTTCCTTGGTGTTAAATAGGTAAGGAAAGTAGCCTTTGCATTCCTTCAACTCGAAGGTCTTGGAAAAGTGGGACAGTGGCATAGGTATGAAGTTGAGCGAGTCGATAAATGTGACGTCACCGTATCTCATTCGGTATATCTTACAGTCGTTCATGATAAGCACCGGCGTCCATTTTAAGTGCTCCACCATGTACTTTAATAAAAATTGACCGTCGTAGGCTCTGAGGTTATGAGCCACCACGATGACGTCCTAGGCTTCGAACCTTGCCTGCGTAATATCTTCAAAAAACTGCTTTACCGGGTCGCTCATGAACACCCATTCTTTGACGCCGCACTCGGTACAGTACGCCATCTTGAGGCGCTCGACGATGCAAAGCGGGCAAGCTTGGTATAACACGCACAAGTTAGGCACATGCTCGTAAGTGTACTGGGTACATTCAAAATCTATAAACATAAACACGAATCGATTTCTTTTGTTCTTAGAGGCGTAGGATTGCATAAAGCACATGTGTGTAGAATTAACGTCTGTCTTGCAATGTTTGCAGAATTTTTCTCCGCACTCTTGCGAGGTTTTTCTGTATCTGCAATTGACCAGCTTATGGCAAGGCGTGCACGCCTTCTCGACGTCGCACACCGAGAGGTGTTTAGGGTAAAATGCGCCTTTCTTGACGTGGTTTAAATAACACGTAGGTCTCTTAAAATCTGTTGCACGCAGAACAGTGTATGTACGCATCAAATCGCGCTTCGCATCTCTGGTGGCATTTAGAACACTTAGCGTCGCACCTATGGTATTCTCTTTTGGGTGCCGAGGGATGACACTGGCGACAATAATATTTGCATTTAAAGCACGCGTGGAGGTCGACGATGGCGTTAAAGTGCCCCTCGTGAAACATGACGTCGATGTGTTTATCGCATTGCTTATCGGACGCGTACAGCACGTGCATGCTCGTATCATCGCCAAACACCGTTACCGCGTAGCCCTTTAACTCCATATCAAAGCATCTGACGTCATCTATCGTACAGCTCACGTTGCCGTTCCCCACGCCCTGGCACAGAGCTTCGGCCTTTTGTTTTTGGAGGAACTCTGAGCGTCTCATCGTCGTATAATTGACGTCACGATCCACTTTGGCTTTGGCGACGACAATGGCTCTTGCTAAGCATATGCGGTCATTGTTTCTAATTTCGACAATGCCTTTGTTACCGCTGCAAGTATCGCAGGGTTTGTAACACGAACCCGCGAGCATTTTGGTCCACACAAAAGCATCTTTTAGAGGACCGCTTAGCAAGAACTGATGGTTATGGTTGCTTTGCATGACCTTTTCGATGCTTTCAATCACGGTATCGGCGTTCACTTGGTCTGCATGCCTCACGCTCATGTTAAGCTCTTTAGACGTCTGCTTCCAGTCCGATATCGATATTCCTAAATAACCGGGTTCGCGGTCTAGAAGGTTCTCCTTGGCAAAATTCAAAATATCGTTAAAAAATGCGCCACCCATTGCTCGGGGTTTGCATCTCTAGGGGGCGGGTTCACTGAAATTTCTGTTTCGGTAAAGCCGGAAAATACTCTATTCATAGATCTCTGTCTATGCCCTAATATTTCAAAGGTAGGGTGCAAGGGCGGGTCTTGACTTACCCCCGGTTGCGGCTCCATGTTGCTGCTTCGTTACAGCGACACCACCTATACAAACCCTTTTTTTCGCGCACACGCAAACACACTTTTTCCAAAACACTTTCAAAGTGTTCGCTGCCTCTTTTATCCTATATGTAAGTTGACGTACATCAAGTCGGTAGTGGTTTTCCTATGCTCTAAGCTCCTGCTCGTTTTATCGCTAAAGAAAATCTGTTTTTTTTTTAGAAATGCGTGTAAGATATGATTTTATGTGATCACGTTCACTCCTTCGTATAGTTTCAACACAGATCACTGTAAACGTCCAATTCCAACTTTGGCGAGCAGCTTATCGCCTCGCTCTTTTAAAGGCCCCGTTATCACAACCACAATTTCCGCTTGCGCAGTCCGTTAAATGCCTCATTAGCAAGTCCAGCGGGTTATCTCGCCACAATTTCCCAAGTTGCAATCGGGTGCCTTTCGCCGGAGCTTCCGGTCTCGCCACTCTGGCGCCTGTTCATCCGGTTTCGATATGGTGTTAAATTCCAAACCGTCTGCCACAAAACCACATTTAAAGATTTTCGTGCTAATGAGCTTCCGTTCCCAGAGCCATTTAATTCCCCACGTGTCTTTTTCCAAACGTTTAACGGTATCGGTAAAATGGCTTGACGGAAATCCTGTGTTGATTACTTGTCCTTTTAAACTGACGACTTTGTATCGCTAGCTCCATTCTCAGTCTACTTCTACTACTACTACTTAGTCAACATGGGATCTTTCCGCGTATCAAGCGAAGCTTTTTTTTCTCGCCGTCTACTGGACGTGTCTATAGAGAGCTATTAACGAGGGAACAACAGACCTTCAATACCCAAGACATCGCAAATGCTGTTGTGCCCATTAACAACGACAACAATCATCACCATCTTGTGCCAGAGTCCAGCCACCTCTGCCGGCGTTTCAGAACGCCTTCGGCCGACTCCCGCTGCAACAAAACCACAGCTATTGGAGCGACGCCTCGACATCGTCTTCGGTGCAAATAATTCCGAATTCGCCGGCAAACTCCTTCAACGCCCCGTGCAACACTTCTTCGTCTTCTTCTTTCTCGCCGTCTACTGGACGTGTCTATAGAGAGCTATCGCCGTCTACAGGACGTGTCTATAGAGAGCTATTAACGAGGGAACAACAGACCTTCTTCAACACCCAAGACATCGCAAATGCTGTTGTGCCCATTAACAACGACAACAATCATCACCATCTTGTGCCAGCAGTCCAGTCACCTCTGCCGGCGTTTCAGAACGCCTTCGGCCGACTCCCGCTGCAACAAAACCACAGCTATTGGAGCGACGCCTCGACATCGTCTTCGGTACAAATAATTCCGAATTCGCCGGCAAACTCCTTCAACGCCCCGTGCAACACTTCTTCGTCTTCTTCGGTGCAGGTGGTTTTCCCCGACGACCATCATCTCCAGCCCCAGCTATCCTGGATCTAGGATTCAACCGCCAGCAACCAGGAGAGTTTAAGGGCTTCTTTCGTCTCCACACCCTCTTTCTCCTCCACTGACAGTGGATATTTTTCCAGCCACCTCTTAAACGCTGCGTATGCAGGAGCTACACCGCCTCTACCGTGGCTCCCGCAAAAACCCTCCCCGTCATATTCTCCTTCAATCTATATCCATCCTCATCCTCCCGTAACTTCCACTCCAATTTCTTTCCCCGCTTCACCTGTACCAAACATTCCTGGCACATCTCAGCTGGTGTCCCTGGATCATATCCAGGTTCAACTTTTCTCTCCCCATTCACCTTCTTTTCCTCCTCCTCCACCCATATACAACTTAACCTCTTCTTCTTCCTTTCCTGCCCAAGCTTTCACGCCTATTTCCCCACAAAAACTAGGCCATACCCCTCCTCTCCTCAACCCCCACTTCAGTAATATTTCTCCGGCGGGGATTGTGCCGGTTCTCTCGTGCTCTCCTACTGCCTTCTATAAACCTACAGCACGGCGGAACCTATTTCCACGGGGGGATAGAGCTACCATCGTGCTCCAACACAGCAGCGGTTGGTGTGAGTCCGGTGGGTGCGCTGACGACGGGTGGGATGTGACACTGGCCGATATCGCGGAGTTGGAGGAACACAACAAACAAGAAGAAGTCATAACCGACCTGGCACTCCCTCATCTAGTGCCCATTACCAAAGAGGCACGGCTGCGGATGGCCGGGCTAGCCTCATCGTTTGCCAAAGAAACCTCGGAGATCTTCTTAAGTAAAATCCTGCAGCAGTATTCGCTAATTCCTTGCTTTCCCAATTTTTTTCTTTAGTGGATAATTTTTTGTAGTGCATTCTTTTTTAAAAACATTGCTTTCGTTGTTGTAAGTGCAGTGTGTTAATTTTTTTCGTGTGCAGTGTAATTTTTTTTATGCATCGTGTTAAGTATAGTTGTGGTGACTGTAAGTACAAGTTTTTCAGCCAAAAATGTCAGCTGCATTGTTGTTACAAACCGTATTTCGTGTCCAATCATTCACATGCTAATGATTATTTTTGCCAACCTTATGCTTGTTTTCAATGGTATGTAACCACCTATCATGTTTCCCTTATAGTTCAGCCAAAGTGTCTATTTTGTCAAGCGCTTTAAAACTTACCGATCAACCAAACCCGTATAGGCATTGCAAAAGTAATATATGCAGGTGTTCCGTAAGCAATTAAAAATAATGAAACATTTGTAAACGTATCTAGCAGCAAAAATGGCTATATCCAGTTCAAGTGCTCAAGGGACAAATCTCAATTTCCCTCAGTGTATGTATGCCGTTCCATGTGACATTACAACAAAGTTTTGTGTGACTTATCTAGACACTAAGTATCGTAAAACTCAGCAACAATTGCTCGTAAAAGATACAAACCCTATACCGTCTGGTATAGCACCATCAGCTGCAATTCTTATTTCCCTTGGTGCTTACAGTGTCAAGCACGAGCTTGTTCGTCAAAAACATACCAATAATTTACAAACATTTACAACCAAAACATCAATCTTGCTGCCCACGGTGCACAGCAGTGTTTGTTCCATAAATGTCCATGGTGTTAATATTTGTACATTTACATTTTTTAAACCATTGCTATTGTGTGTGTTTTTAATACAGTGCTCATGTTAAAACAAATTTTATGTGTCGTGTTCAACACAACTCATTTGTTCAAACTTTTTTTATTTTTTGTACTTCCAAATGTTCTGTTTTTATTATAATTCTCTGTTTCTCTCTCTAATACACTGCACATGTTGTGCTTTTGTGCGTAATGCGTGTTTTTTTTTATTTCCTTATTTGTACTTCACCTAGGTAGGGTCCTTTCCATCTCCTCATATCTCCATAGCACTCGTTTATATATCAATATTTAAAAGACAAACAAATCAGCAAAACTAATATATATTTTTAAATCATTCATTTAAAAAAATTAAAACAAACGAATGTTCTTTTTCAGTAAATTCAAAACAATCTCCAACGTTCGCAATGCATTTTATAAAGTTAATGCTCAAACATATGCCACATCAAAATAAAAAAAACATGCACTGGTAGTGCAATAAGTGCTATAATATTTTGTTGTATCATTCATGTATTCCATTTGTTTTTCTTCTGCTTTATTCTTTCACTTCGTCTCGTATTCCGGTTAATCTCCTTCCCCTCCGTCAGCTTTCTCCCCTCCCTCTTCGGCAATTTCGTCTTCGTCATAATTGGTTTCATAATTAGGAAATTCTTCAATTCCGCCTGTACATACACTTTCCAAGTTTAAAATCATCTGTTTTAACGCTTGAAAATCATCGTGCAGTTTCACAACATTTCCTTTTATTCTATTCACCAATTCCTGGTGCTTCGTCATGTTATGCTTTTTATCTTCCAATTCCTTTTTCATTTTTTCCATCATCTCCTGTATTCCTGTATTCATCTCCTTCGCATTCTTCCTTTTCCTTGTTCACTGCATCTGCCTCCCTTCTTTTTTCCCTCATCTTGCTATCGCACTCTTTTCTCATCTTCTGTTTCACTCCATTTATTTCCTTCTTACACCTCTCCGAAGCAGCTTTTCTTATACTGTTCACCGACACCCTTCCCGCTGCCCCGCCATTTCCTTCACATTCAGAATTTATTCTCAAATTTCCCTCCGCACTCCATCTTGAGGACCGATTTACTCTCCCAGTTACCCTTCTACCACCTAAGTTTAACTGCCGCTCTCCATTTCCACATTCGCCAAATATGTATCCATAATTTTCGGAAAAGTAGGAATTCATCTCATTTATCATGCTATAGGCTACTACAAGCTCACTTTCCTCCGGAGCCAATTTCCATTCTAGTTGCAAACCCTCCGGTAAATCCACCGTGTCCGCCAACAAACTACAATCGACCATCTTCACAAGAATCGAACTATTGTCGCCAGCGTACATTCTCACCTTTTTTTTTTTTTATAAAATTTAGACTCATCTTCCCTCCTCTTTCCTTTCTCACAACCACAATTTTCATTTACCACATAACCCTCCGGACATTCAGCTTGACCGATCTTTACGCTTCCATACATCATCCCTGAACACCTCTTACCCCTCTGACATCTCGTTATCGGCTTTAAACAATTGTACACGTTCTTCAGCGTCCCCAAATTAATAAAATCAGATCCAAACCTACACCCACTTCCCTTCCGGTACACACACGTACAATTTGGCTTCAATTCGTGATCCTTTTCACATCTTGTCACATTTTCCAAATGACCCGATTTGTCATTCAATTCAAACCCACACCTCCCAAAACAAACGCAATTCTTCTCTGCGATAGCTAACCCCACCGTCAGCAACGCTATCGTTATCGCAATCATTCTTGCAATTCCTTTAGTTCACCCAAATTTCTCCCTTTTTATACCTTTCCCTCAACTTTTCTCCCATTCATTCCTCATTTTTCATCCAATCGCAACGCACTTTATTTGCTCCAATCCCCGGCATTTCTCAATCCTAACCACCAATCTCATCTTCGCTTATTTTCTCCAATCAAATAACAACACGTCACTTCCGCATACCATGTATATCCATTCCCTAATCATCCCTTCCTTATTTCCTTCCCAACTCCCGACAACAACACATCGCGGCTCTCTTCCACAACTCTCGTGCCTTTTTTTAAAAAAATCCTTATCTTACCCCATAAACCGTCCTTTATTTTCCCCAAAATCACCGTCCTTTTTCAATCCTAACAACCAACCCATCTCCTCTTTTCTTTCTCCAATCAAATCCCAACACGTCACTTCCGCATACCATATTTACCCATTCCTTAAAGATATTTTCGTTCTTTTCTTCCCAACCCTCGACAACAACACATCGCAGCTCCTTACTACAAGCCACGTAACCTTTTTTTTTAAAAAACCCTTATCTTCTCCGATAAACCGCCCCGCATTAAGCAACTGGTTTAACCATAATCCTTCCACTCTTGGCGCTCAACTTTCAAATTTCCCATCACCGTTAATCCTCCGATTAACGCCACACTAGCGCCTCACGCTAATCTTTTAAATTCAACCACCATCCCCGTTAATCCACTTTAATCCACGGATTAAAACGGATTAACGTAACACTAGCGCCACCTAGCGGCAGGATTATCGTTAATACAATTGCTTAATCCGGTACTAATACCACTGGGGACGCATAATTCAGTTGAAAAAATATTTTGGAGAGTATATTAAATCATTATAGCAGGAATTATAACAAAATTTACAACGCTTCACTACGCAGCAAATCATGGGGAAGTGGGATTTGGAATATTTCGACGAGGAGCTTTGTTCTACAACATCTACTGTCTTCCTTCAACATTTACATTCTTCTTCTTCATCATCTAATAGACCTGCTCTTGCTCCACTACAAATTCACACTAACGAAGGTCTACTTCCAAGGCATCAACTTCAACACCAGCAGCATCTGCTCAATCGGCAGCAACAGCAGCTTCCTTCTATAAACCTCGACTTCCAACGTCCATCTTCTTTTAATATATGGCGAGTTTTATTTTTCCTTAAGTATATTCATATTTGGCATTCCTTTCTTTTTTCATTCTTGCCGCTTTTGCAAGGAGTTTTTGGACCATAATGTCTCGCCGCACGTATGTGCTGTCTTTCTATTTCGCATGTTGTACAACTTTGGCATACCAAGCACACTTTTTCTATCTCACATACTGTTTAGAATTGCTAGCATTTGTGGTCTGGTATGGACTGTATCTTTAATTTGGTGCTACTATTTAGTCTATTTCAAGTCTAATACCTAGAATAACTGATGAAATAACAACACGCATTTCTTATTGCACATCAACTATCTTTAATTAACTCCAAGGTTACTGACGTGTACCAACATGAACAAATAAAAATTTACTAAATCGCGTACACGTACTGTATACCCCTTTGCAGAAACCCCTTCCTTCTTTAAATGATTGTTGTAGCACTCATCACCATTAAAATCTCTGTGACACTGGTTACATCGCACATATCGAGTAAACGGCCGCCTGCACTGCATTGACATTTGCAACATTTATTGTCCCACCGGTGCTGCTCCCTTGTAGTTGAAAAAGGATGACCACTCTCTGCAATAGTACTTGCACTTAAACGCCATGTGAAGGTTTACTTTTGAGTTGTAGTGTCCGTCATGAAGAATTAAATCAATGGGCTTGCCTTCGTTGTTGCTGTAGTGTTTAACGCCCGCTTTTACTACACTTGCCTTCGTACTTCGCTGACTTATACTCAATGGTTTTTCCACTATGATCCCCAAAAACTGATTTTGTAACCCTGCAACCCTTCATCATAACGTTTCACTTCGTTTACCCCCTCCGCCAACATTTCTAAAAAGTGCTGAAGCCCGCTCCTTTTAAAGAAATTCCGAGAAATTCTTGTGGGTCCCGTAGTTAAGCCGTATCCGACCATCAATTTCTCGCCCTCTTGGAAATTCTACTTAACAGTCAGCGGATGGTTCTATTTCTTAGATATATTGCTTCTGTGTAGGAATCATTTGTTCTCCCTTTAGAATGTCCCTTATATTTTCTTATTTGTACTTCAGGTTCTTCAACGTCTTCGGAACTCCTCGTAATTGAATATAGACATCCCTGAGGTGCACATGTTTCTTTGGTCAACAATATGTGCTGGTTACTATTAAAGTTCCCTTTAAGCAACAGGGGACTTCTTGGATTTTTTTATGATTTTATTGGCAGCCCCTTTGTGTTGGGTAATGCTACGTGCACGATTTTGCATTATACAACCCTGGTGGCCGTAACTCGCCCCATTACAGGTAGAGCTTGCAGGAACGTGATCCTTTTCACAATAAATTGTGCTTCATACCTCGTTTTACTAATGACTTCCTGTTTAGCCCACTTTGCGCCACTAAAATGCTGCAAGGTCCAAGAATTAAGTTACTTCTGCGCTTTTCAGTGTCGTAGTTCCAATGAAATTATGATTGCTGAGGTCGCCCAGGAACAATTTCTTATCACCCATACTAACATTTGGAGCTCCTCTGTAACAGTAGCTTCAGCCCCCTCTCCCTCCCTCTAGAAAGTTCTCCTGCTGCCCTGCAGCTTACTTTACCTTGTTCCTGTGAGCTGCGTGCCGACCATGGCCTACACATTCTCCCGTGTTTCGCTTGTTTCCAATCTCTTTCTCCGGAACCTCGACTGGTTCATCTCATTCCTGCAGAGTGATCCTACCTCACATCCTTCAAAGTCGATCGCCTTAGCTCCACGAACCAGTTCATATTGTAATGTATGAGCCAGGCTATTTTTAAGTCGTTTCCTACAAGATCACTTGCACGGCTAGGTGATGCACTTACCGCGGTCCTTCACCCACAATTATTGCTGGCGTATTGCTGACCGAGTATCGACTAAGCTTCCTGGTAAGCGAAGTTCATACATTTAAAAACCCCGAATTCTCATCAAACCGTGAGACCAGTTTTAGGTGTTAAGGGAATCCACGTCGCTGGGATGTTTGAATGGTCAGCAGGGCAGACCGGGGGTGCTATGGGTTCTACAACACATCACCCATAACCTGGAACCATAACTTACAGCTGCTCAAGGTAACCTCTATTGTTCACATAACGGCTTGCTTGCTTTCTGTAATCTCCTCTTATTTAGCTACATTAAAAGTCTATTTTTGTAACTTGTGTTGGTGCCATCAGTTGCTCCCCCTATCATTAACTACCTAGCTACGGCACCATGTTGAGTCCTGTGAGACACCCTTCCAGGACAGGGCGTGACAATTTTACTAATTTATCTCAATGCCTAATCGTAAATTGGTCTCTCGATATCTCTCACCTAAACCTATCCCATCCGTCTTACTCCCCATTTTCGGTTTTACCCCAGGATACTCCTCTGAGATTGTCAGAGATTGCGTTGCAAGAGACACGTCGACAGTTAAGTTAGGTAAACAGGGAAGTCATCAACAAAAAGAGGTTGATGCTTGTGACAAGCATGTCCGATGGGTACTGAACTCTGTGTACTCTGTTCTAACTAATAAAATCGGAATAGAATGACCCCTCACGGGCACAGAATGTACTGTCCTTCATAAATCCCCTCACTAGAGGACCAGGCGATTAATGAAATTCCACTCAGAAAGTGTACGAAGAATGTGATTCTTCCAAAATGTCCAATAGGTTTTCGAGTAAGTCAAGAAACATCACCAACGCTTTCTAAGGTAATCATCAAGTGTGATGGTTTGAAAGATAACTAGGTTGAGATCCCTCAAAGAGAGCGCCATGACTACCATTTGCTGATTCAGAGATTTTCAAGAGCTTGAACAAAGTTTCGCAGGATGGTGGCAAGGCACCTGACTTATTTCAAGAAATGAAGATTATAAAAAGGTTGGTTGGTTTGTATCTAACGTTAAACGCTCGTTAATGAACTCATTCGTTTTTTTGCACTCCAATACTTAGTTGGGAGGTTATAAAGCGATTAATGTTCAGAATTGGCAGAAGAGAACGTTTCATTTATGATTTCGATTCCAATAAGACTGGGTGATAATCTGATGTGGGTTTTGCTATACCTGAAAAGCTGTGCTTTGCTTGCTATTAAAGTGCCAGAGTGTTGCGGTGAGGTAATTGTTTGATCACATTAGGAAAATGTGTGAATGCTATAATGGAGTAAACACTGATGTACGTAGTACGACGAACAATCCGTATGCTTACACCACCAATGACTTCAAGAATGTTGGCTATTATGTACGAGATAGTAGAGTGTCAACATAAATATTGGCAAGATTCAAACAATGCTGAAGGGGAGCTTCATGGAATACGAGGTAACGTTTGCTGTTTATACATAATGGAACTTGATATAATTAATTTGGCTGCAGCCATTGCAAACGAACAAAATATACCTAAAGTTCAAACCTGTTTCATTTTGTCCTGTTCAGTTAATAAACGTGTTTTATCCATAAGTACATTGCCAAAGAGCAGCATCATGGAAGACAAGGAAATAGCTACACTTTATTACGGAAATAACGTAATGGAATTTGAGATAATTAATTTGGACTGAAACTATAGCAAATGAACAAAGTATGCCTAAAATTTAAACGTTTCATTTTATCATAATGATGCAATGATGAAGTAAATTTAAGGGCGTCCTTATAAAGTGGATCATGGCAAAAGGCAGAGACAAAGTTCAATATAAAACAATTCAAATAACGGCACAAATATTGTAACGTATGAGCCAGGTTATTCTACAGGACGTGTATGAGTTCGCAACTTGTGGTTCGCAGTTTGATGCCGATGAACAAAGGGTCCACACGTTTTCTAGCACTCACTGTCACTGACTTCTATATCTTGACCTTCTATATGACTCATTTTTGTAATAATTATTGTTGTCATTATTGTTAGTGTATCAAGCTGTCTGTAATGTTGTGTGACTTGGCACCATTGTTCTACACACAGTGGAAGTGTGTCCTTTTGTTACCCCGGGCAGATGTAACGTATGAGCCAGGTTATTCTAAAAGTCGTTTCCGGCAAGATCGCTTGCACGGCTAGGTCATGCAAGTACCTCGGTCCTTCATCTGCAGTCATTGCTGACATATTGCTGACCAAGTATTGACTAAGCTGCCTAGTAAGCGTAGTTCACACGAGTGCATTTAAAAAACCCGAAATCTCATCGAGCCGAGAGACCAGTTTTGAGGTGCTAAACTTGCTAAAGGAATCTACGTCGGTGGGACGTTCGCACGGTCAGCAGGGTAGGCCAAGGGGTGCTATGGGTTCTACGAGGTACCACCCGCATAACCTGGACTCATACCTTACACCAGCTTTCAGGTAACCTCTATTGCTTGCTTTCTGTAATCTATCTTATCTTATTCAAAATCTATTTTTTTGTAACTTGTGTTGTACCCCTAACCCAAGCTACGCTCCCATGTTGCGTCCTGTCACATACCCTTCCCGGGGCAGGGCGTGACAATATACGAGAGACGTTCACTAAGTTCATCTCTTAACACATGGCAGTTAAAGCTGCAAGGCTATATGCATCACGTCGTTCGTTGTCAAATGCGATTGAATCAACAAACATGACGTGTTTATTTAGAAAGATGGAAGAAAGAGTTTCGTGCGGGGCTTAACACCTCTATTTAAAAGGCTTAACACCGAAAGATATCAAAGCTGAGTTGGATGACATTCGTGGATATCTGCTCCATGTTTGTATGAGTCTACAATTATTGAGTAAATAAGTTTTAACGTGCATGTACCCAATTGATAAACATTGTTCAGGGCATCCAGTGGAAGGGATTTCCTCCAAAATGATTGACGAACTTCACGATATGGTTTTGAGTGATCTACGAATTAAAGTTCGCGAAATAGTTGAGACCGCTGGCAGATTACAATGTACAGTGTTTTTAATTTAACACCAAAAATTAGGCGTGACAAAGATCTCGATAGTTTATTGTGATAGTGTTTAACGCCCACTTTTACTACATGTCACAACGCACACTGATGATACATGGAATGAAAATGGAGCACCGGTGGAATGAGATGGCGGGGGAAACCGGAGAACCCGATTCTGTCAGCGTGTCGTAAGCAGAGTTAACGAGCGTCGACTGATCATATTGACGCAGTTGGTGTTTGAGAGACAAAGAAAGTGAAGAAAGACACTGAAAGGACTGAGCAAGGTTACGAGAAGTAAAAGTTGGAAGATGTGATAGCTTGAAAGTCTGTAAACTGTGTTAACGACGAGAAGAAAACTGTGCCTTTGTAATAAAATCTTATTAGACAATAAAGTGATAGAAAAGTAACCGGACTGATTTTGTGATTCTGTCAGACTGTTACAGAAGTGGGATCCGTCGAATTGCTGTTTGTTTTTGGCTCGAATGGAGAAGATGGAGTCGGAAATGAAATCCGGAATAGAGAAGATGAGGACGGAGATGAAGACGGAAATAAATAACTACATTCTGGAATGAAATGGAATTCTGCTCCATGAGGAACTTAGCGAGAAAAACGTGCAAGACTGCATTCTGCACGCCACCCGCGAAACCCATTGGTACCAAGGACAGCTAGGAATACACGGATCCGCGGTAAACAAACTATACCCTGCCTCAAACCTCCATAGCGATTCCATCTCTACAGCTGGACTTCTCTCTTCCTTCATATGTAAATTTATAGTCTTTGTTTATAGGATACACACACATGTGCTTGTTTTCTCCCCTTTATTTTTAACAAGTTTGCGCCATTTTGCCTTTTTAGTTTGGAAAAAAAAGCACAGTTGCTAAATGCCAGTCTATTCTTCATATGTGCAGAAGATTCAACTGCTCAATTTGCCATTACCATTCAGATAGCTTTCTCATGTATAACAGGCAACATTCAGTTGCAATTCTTCAGTGCGCTTAGAATTATAATAAGTTTAATAGTTTAGAAATTAATTGCTTCCATCTCATATACTGCGAAACACCCTACATTCCGTGAAGAAACCAGCCTCTTTATACCTATAGCATTTTTAAGTTGCCTTAAAAAGAAATATCCAAATTTCCTATGTTCCACTGCCATGACTTTCTTTCCTCACTCATGTTCAAACATCCTCATCTCTCCGCAAATAAACGTTCCCTCAAAAATTTATTTAATTGAAACATGTTAAGCAACCACATTAACTTTTAATGTGCAGAAGAACAACAAAGCATTATAGCTCTTTTGTTTTAAGAATAATTTTTGCACTGCGCACAATCCACTTTAAGCACAAATAAAATAATTTTGCAAGCATTACGCGCGAAAATTATTATGCTGAAAATATACAATTTAAAATGGTTTGTTTTTCTGCATATTAAAGGTTAATGCGTTTGCTTAAAATGCCTTCAGTAAGTGCAGTATTAAATATACATTCGCAATTTATGTCCGGGTGAAATAGCTCAAGTTGCTGTAAAAATGTGTTATATACAGGTAAAAACAAAATGGTTTCCCGTGTTTCGTCCTAATAATAATAATAATAATAATAATAATAATAATAATAATAATAATAATAATAATAATAATAATAATAATAATAATAATAATAATAATAATAATAATAATAATAATAAATATAATAATAAATATAATAATAAATACTAATAATAATAATAATAATAATAATAATAATAATAATAATAATAAATATAATAATAAATATAATAATAAATACTAATAATACTAATAATAATAATAATAATAATAATAATAATAATAATAATAATAATAATAATAATAATAATAATAATAATAATAATAATAATAATAATAATGATAATAATGATAAATTAATTTTTTAGTTCTATGTAAAATATTCTTACTCCATAAAACTGAATTGAGCATTCCTACAATTCTCTTTCCATCAGTTATTCTTCTTTGAGTCTCTAAATTTGTTGTTGCATCCTTTTGTATTACACACTCAAGACATTTAAAATAGTCAACGTGTATTATTTCGCCTGTATTGTATGTAAAATTTGCTTATAAACCTATTGATACATAGGTATTCAGTTTTGTTGAAATTTATTTTTAATCCCCATATGCTGTACTCTTCTACTAATTTTATAAGCATATATGACGTCATCTGTGTCCTCGGTAATTATAACTTGATCATCTGATAGTTTGGATGAATTTGAATTCACATGTATCGACATTTCTTAGTGCAATTTTGAAGAGCTATATCGGTAAATATCGTGAAAAGTGTTGGAGATAAACATCCTTTTGATGTAGAACGTTCTTCTAAGAATTTGAGCCCCATCTTTATTTGGCATTTGTTTTGCGAATATATTGATTTTATAATGTCATTTGTACCTGCTTTTTTCAGAACATCCCATAATAATATCCTTGGCACAAAATCATAAGCTTTAAGTAAATCAACGAATACTATTCTCAAAGATTTTGATTACTTGTGGTATTTTTCTATCATGTGCCTAAGTATGAATATATTATCTACATGATCGTCCTGGAGTGAAACCACTCTGTTCTTGTCCTCTGTACTCTTTCTCCAGTTGATATTTAATAATCCTTGTAAATGTTTTCATAAATGAATTTGCTACATATTTCCCTCTATAATTAGTACATTCCCTCTTATCCCGTTTCTTTGACAAACTTCAGAATATCGTTAAATAAATGCGCCACCCATTGCTCGGCGTTTGCATCTCTAGGGGGCGGGTTCACTGAAATTTGTTTCCGTAAAGTCGGAAAATACTCTATTCATAGATCTCTGTCTATGCCCTAATATTTCAAAGGTAGGCTACAAGGTTGGGTTTTGACTTACCCCTGGTTGCGGCTCCATGTTAATGCTTCGTTACAGCGATACCACCTAAAAAACCTTTTCTCGCGCACACACTTTTTCAAAACACTTTCAGTGTTTCACTTTTCATTCGCTGCCTCTTTTGTCCTATATCAATGTTCCCGTAAATCAACTCGAAATTCTTTTTCCTATGGTCTATGGTCCGGCTCGTTTTATCGCTAAAGAAAAGCTGTTTTTTTAAAAACAAATTCGTATAAGGTATGATTTTGTGTTATAATGTTCAAATAATCGTATAGTTTCTACACAGATCACTGTAAACGTAGAATTCCAACTTCGGCGAGCCGCTTATCGCTTCGCTCTGTTAAAGGCCCCTTATGGCAACCACAATTCCCGTGTGCGCACCTAGTTAAATGCCTCATTAAAAAATCCCAGCGGGTTATCTTACAACAATTTGCCAAGTTGTAATCGGGGGCTTTTCCGGGACTCTTCTTGTCACACCATCCAGCCTCCACTATATCCGCCTTCGATAGGCAACGACTTTTCGTGTCATCTGCCATAAAACGACATTTAAACATTTTCTCGCTAATGAACATCCGTTCGCACGACCATTTTTTAAAGTTATCGTGCACTTTCCAGTACTTTAATCACCGCAGCCATATTGTGTGACGCACTCCCAATGCTGATAACCAGTCCTTTTAAAAATGGTATGCCAGGCTTCCTGTCTTCACACTTAGTCTTGCTTTGGCGTTCCACACATCAACATGTCACGAGTTGCCACCACGGTAGGCATCTATACGGAACATTTTTTTCGCCAACTACTGGAAGAGTGTATAGAGAGCTCTTAACTCATCAACAGCTATACACTGCTCTTTTAGACTTACATCGCCAGGCTCAAGTTCCACGATGGGATCAAGAACAGCAACATTTTCAAAATTTTGACTGGCCCAACCATCTGCCACCACAACGTATCCACAGTTTCCTCTGCAGGACGAGCAACAACACCAGCTTTTGCCGAACTTTTATCAGGCATTTCATCATCTCCAACCTCAGTGGCCGCAGCTTCCATCATCCAACTCCGACGACCAACGTTCACCATCTTCGGTTCAGGTCATCTCGCCATCTTTCCCATCAGGCTCCATCACCGATAGCGGCGTATTCTCCGCGGGGTATTTCACCCGTGATGCAGGAGCTACACCTCCACAATCCGAACTATCTTCCACTCCGTCCTATTCCCCCAATTCGTATCTCTCCTCCTACTCCCCAGGCATTATCCTCCATTCCTCTTCATTTCTTTTTCGTCACTATAACTCTCCGCAAAGCAGTTTTTCCACCGTTTTCGACGACACGCCACAACACACTTCCACACCACTTGCTTCTTCTTCTGCCTTTTCTCACCTCGAACCCTTGAGAACATTTCCATCCATCCTCTCTCTCAACATTCCCCTTCCTACCCTTCTCCTCTTCTCACTCCTTCGTCATCCGTTGAGGTAGTACCATTCTCCCAACAGCCGCCCGCATTTCCCCTATAATAACCCAACACCATATTTCCTCACCTTCCCCTCTCCTAAACCCTGCCTACAGCAACATTTCCCCGCAAGACCCGTCACTGCTAAGGGTACTCTCCTCACCCCCCGCAAATTCTCTGCAGTCTCGGCCCGGCGATACCTCTTTCCAGCGTGGTCGGCGGGGTCTCTGCTGCTTCAATACAGCAACGGGTGGTGCACGCATACCAGCTGTAAGGCCGACGGGTTTGACCATCTCGCCTCTCTACCCGAGGTAGAACACGACCGCATACAAAACTTCGCCATTCCGCTGCTGGTGCCCCTGCAGGATCGGCGTCGTATTCGGAAGGTATTGTCCAAAATCCGCAATTCTGCCGCAAGCGATCACGACGCAGCTCGTAGTCCTTAGTGAAGTGTATGTGTGTCTGCAGTTTTTTTTTATTTTTTTTATCCATTTGGTGCTTTTTGTCTCTACACATAGCATGTACCATCTATTCAAGTAAGTACCCTTCTCATTCTACTCCCTGTTCAAACTAAAAAAAACTCATTCGTACGCTAATTCCTTTCTTTCCCAATGTTTTTTCTTTAGTGGATAATTTTTTTGGAGTGCATTCTTTCTAAAAACATTGCTTTCTTTCTTGTAAGTGCAGTGTGTTAATTTTTTTCGTGTGCAGTGTAATTTTTTTTTTTTTCATGCATCGTGTTAAGGATGGCTGTGGTGACTGTAAGTACACGTTTCTCAGCCAAAATGTCAGCTGCATTGTTGTTACAAACCGTATTTCGTGTCCAATCACTCATATGCTAATGATTATCTTTGCCAAACTTATGCCTGTTTTCAATGGTATGTAACCACCTATCATGGTTCCCTTATAGCACAGCCAAAGTGTCTATTTTTTCAAGCGCTACGCGCTTTAAAACTTACCGATTAACCAAACCCGTATAGGCATTGCAAAAGTAATATGTGCAGGTGTTCCATAACCAATTAAAAACAATAAAACATTTGTAAACGTATGTAGCAGCAAAAATGTCCATATCCAGTTCAAGTGCTCAAGGGACAAATCTCAATTTCCCTCAGTGTATGTATGCCGTTCCATGTGACATTACAACAAAGTTTTGTGTGGCTTGTTTAGACACCAAGTATCGTAAAACTCAGCAACAATTCCTCGTAAAAAGATACAAACCCTATACCGTCTGGTATAGCACCATCAGCTGTAATTCTTATTTCCCTTGGTGCTTACACTGTCAAGCACGACGAGCTTGTCTCGTCAACAACATACTAATAATTTACAAACATTTACAACCAACACATCAGTCTTGCTGCCCACGGTGCACAGCTGTTTGTTACTAAATTTCCATGGTGTTAATCTATGTACATTTCCATTTTCAAACCATTGCAATTGTGTGTGTTTTAATACAGTGCTCATGTTAAAACAAATTTTATGTGTCGTGTTCAACACAACTCATTTCAAACTTTTTTTATTTTTTGTATTTCCAAATGTTCTGTTTTTATTATTCTCTCTTTCTCTCTAACACTCTGCACATGTCTTTTGTGCTTAATGCGTGTTTTTTTATTTCCTTATTTGTACTTCACCTAGTTAGGGTCCTTTCCATAACCGCATATCTCCATAGCACTCGTTTATATATGAATATTTAAAAAACAAACAAATCAGCAAAAGCAATATACATTTTTAAATCATTCATTTAAAAAATTAAAACAAAGCAATATTCCTTTCCAGTAAATTTAAAACAATCTTCAACGTTCGCAATGCATTTTATGAAGTTAATGCTCAAACATATACCACATCAAAATAAAAAACATGCACCGGTAGTGCAATAAGTGCTATAATATTTTGTTGTATCATTCATGTATTCCATTTGTTTTGCTTCTCTTTATTCTTTCACTTTGTCTCGTATTCCGGTAAATCTCCCTGCCGTCCATCAGCTTTCTCCCCTCCCTCTTCGGCAATTACGTCTTCGTCATAATTAGTTTCACAATTAGGAAATTCTTCAACTCCGCGCGTACATGCGCTTTCCAAGTTTAAAATCATCTGTTTTAACGCTAGAAAATCATCGTACAGTTTGGCAGTATTCCTTTTATTCTATTCACCAATTCCTGCTGCTTCGTCACGTTATCCTTTTTATCTTCCAATTCCTTTCATTTTTTTCCATCATCTCCTGTATTCGTGTAGCTCTTCCTTCGCATTCTTCCTATTCCTTCTTCGCTGCATCTACCTCCCTTCTTTTTTCCCTCATCTTGCTATCGCACTCTTTGCTCATCTTCTGTTTCACTCCATTTATTTCCTTCTTACACCTCTCCGAAGCAGCTTTTCTTATACTGTTCACCGACACCCTTCCCGCTGCCCCGCCATTTCCTTCACATTCAGAATTTATTTATAAATTTCCCTCCGCACTCCATCTTGAGGACCGTTTTACTCTTCCACTTACCCTTCTGCGCCTACGTTTAACTGCCACTCTCCATTTCTACATTCGCCAAATATGTATCCATAATTTTCAAAGAAGTAGGAATTCATCTCATTTACCATGCTATAGGCTACTGCAAGCTCACTTTCCTCCGGAGCCAATTTCCATTCTAGTTGCAAACCCTCCGGTAAATCCACCCTGTCCGTCAACCAACTACAATCCACCATCTCCACAAGAATCGAACTATTGTCGCCAGTGTACATTCTCACCGGTTTTTTATAAACTTTATACCCATCTTCCCTCCTTTTTCCTTTCTCACAACCACAATTTTCATTTACCACATAACCCTCCGGACATTCAACTTGCCCCACCTTTACGCTTCCTTACATCATCCCTGAACATCTCTTACCCCTCTGACATCTCGTTATCGGCTTTAAACAATTTTAAACATTCTTCAGCGTCCCCAAATTAATAAAATCAGAACCAAACCTACACCCACTTCCCTTCCGGTACACACACGTACAATTTGGCATCAATTCGTAATCCTTTTCACATCTTGTCACATTTTACAAATGACCCGTTTTGTCATTCAATTCAAACCAACATCTCCCAAAACTAACGCAACTGTTCTCTGCGCTAGCGACGCCATCGTTATCGCAATCACTCTTGCAATTCCTTTAGTAAACCCACATTTCTCCCTTTTTATGCCTTTCCCTCAAATTTTCTCCCATTCATTCCTCATTTTTCATCCAATCGCAACGCACATTTCCTCCAATCCCTGGCATTTCTCAATCCTAACCAGCAATCCCATCTCGGCTTATTTTCTCCAATCAAATAACAACACGTCACTTCCGCATACCATATTCACCCATTACTTATAGATCCTTTCCTTCTTTTCTTCCCAACTCCCGACAATACATCGCAGCTGCTTTCTACAAGTCACGTGACCTTTTTTTCTTTAAAAAAACCCGTATCTTCTCCGATAAACCACCCCGCATTAAGCAACTGGTTTAACCATAATCCTTCCGCTCTTGGCGCTCAACTTTTCAAATTTACCGCCATCACCGTTAATCCACCTTAATCCACGGATTAAGGAGCATTAACGTAACACTAGCGCATCTCGCTAATATTTTTAATTTCCCACCATCACCGTTAATCCGCCTTAATCCACGGATTAACGCGACACTAGCGCCTCACGCTATTTTAAATCAACCACCATCACCGTTAATCCACCTTAATCCACGGATTAAAACGGATTAACGCGACACTAGCGCCACCTAGCGGCAAGGTTATCGTTAATACAATTGCTTAATCCGGGAATAATACTACTTTCGTCCAAATTCGAACCCAGCTTCCAAAAGCCACATCAGCTAGCTTACCCTCAACCGGCTGTGCCAGACAACTTCTTCGACAACTGCAGTTCTTCGTCGTCTTCCATCCAAATCATTAACACCACGCCTAGAGATACCAGCACCGATAGCGGCCTGTTCACCGCTGCCACATTCAACACCGTTGATGCAGAAGCCACAACTCCGTCTTGCTCATTTCACATGGCGTCCGCATCTTATTCTCCGGCTTCAATTTCTTTCCCTTTTCGTTACAGAGGTTTGGATTTGGATTTGGTTTAAGGGCGCTCAACTTCTAGGTCATCAGCGCCCTTAACAGACTCAAGGCAATAGCCAGATATAAATTTCACTCAAAAAATAAAAATACTAGAAACAACAAAATATACAAGCTAGAAATCAGTGGCAATAGCCAGATATGAAACAAGTTGATAAATACGTCCAAAAGCAGAAACAGATAATTAAAACAATTTAAATCCTCAAATTGATATTGCACTCCGCTAAAAAATTAAGAACTCTATCAACCGCTGTTTTGTCGTCCGCTAGGACCTCTGCAAGTCTGGCAGGCAGCTGCAGAGAATCCCGAAGGTACGCTAGAGAGTAACACTCTAGGAGCACGTGGCGAACCGACAAAACGTTGTCACACAGCGGACATAGAGGCGCAGGGTCCCTTTTAAATAGGTAACCGTGCGAAAAATTGCAGTGCCCTATTCTTAATCGAGCCAAACTAACCTCCTCGCGACGAGATGTGCGACAGGAAGTTACCCAGTTTATCGGAAATTCTTTCACTTCTCTAAGCTTATTACCGCGGAGAGCTGACCACTCGTCGTGCCAGGACGACAGCACCGCTCTCCGCACTTCAAGCCTAAAGTCTTCCGAAGTAACACGTGAGATGATAATTCTGGGTTCTGTAGTTGCCGTCTTTGCTGCTAAATCTGCCTTTTCATTCCCAGGCAAACCTACGTGACCAGGAATCCATGCACACACCACGTCAACGCCAGAAGCGTGTAAAACATGGAGGGCATCCTGGATACGTTGTACAATAGGGTGGGGGTTGTACAACTGACAAAGGCTCTGCAGTGCACTAAGGGAATCGCTCAAAATCAGGCAGTCACCTAATTTACGACGGCGAACATACAAAACGGCTCGATAGATTGCATAAAGCTCTGCAGTAAAAATGGAAGTGCTATTTGGAAAACCGAATGTATATGGTTCGGTTCCATAAACATAAGCACATCCAACACCGTTGGTGTTGTTTGATCCATCGGTGTAAATATATCTACGGTCAGAGTAGCCTGACAAAAATTCTAAGAAACACGTGCGGATACTTGAAATAGGCATCGTGGACTTCTGGTGTATGGTCATCCCAAGATCTACATGGGGCGTACCAGATAGCCAAGGGGGGTAAAGTCTCTCGCCCTTGGTGAACATCACAGGCAGTTCCACTCCAAGCTTCACTAGGAGCTCTTGGAAACGGAACCCCGCAGGCTTTGGATTAAGGGTGCTATTTCTATATCGTTCTCTTAGCGTGGTGGTGAAAAAAGAAGCGAACGTTGGGTGCTTAGGCATACATCTAAGCGCACAACCATAATTTGCCAAGAGAATCTCACGCCGATATTGCAGAGGAGGTTCTGCGGACTCGGCGTAAAGGCTCACCACTGGGCTTGTTGGAAAAGCTCCTGTTGCAATGCGGATGCCCCTATTATGGACCACGTCTAATCTTCTCAGCACAGATGGTCGTGCTGACGAATAAACAATACACCCATAGTCTAGCTTGGATCGGACCAATGCGCGATATATTCGCAACAAAATTGTTCGATCCGCTCCCCACGATTTGCCATTCAGTACTCGCATATTTAGGGAACGGTCACATCTCGCTCTTAGCTGTGCAATATGCGACGACCAACTAAGCTTCCTGTCCAAGATCAAACCCAGGAAGCGCGTCTCTTCTGCGAAGGGAAGTGAATCTGCACCAAATCGGAGCGAAGGTGGTAATCGTCTCCTACGGCGCCAGAAATTAACGCAGATTGTCTTCTCAGTTGAGAAACGGAAGCCGTTTCTCACGCTCCATTCTCTAAGGTTGTCCAAACATTGCTGCAGGCGCCGTTGTAAGAACGCCGTGCGCTGAGAAGTGCAATAGACAGCGAAGTCGTCTACGAATAGGCATGACGAAACTCCAGGTGGAACACATTTCCGGATGGAGTTAATTGCTATAGCAAAGAGCGTGACACTTAGCACCGAACCCTGAGGTACTCCCTCCTCCTGAACAAAAGAATTAGAAAAAACCGAGCCGACACTTACTATGAAAAAGCGGTCCTTCATAAACTCCTGAATGAAAAGTGGTAGGCGTCCACGTATGTTCCAGGCATACAGGGAACGTAGAATCCCTGCTCGCCAGCACGTATCATAAGCCTTCTCAAGATCGAAAAATATGCCAACGGTTTGACAGTTCTTCATAAAGCCGTCCATTATCTGTGTCGATATTGACACAAGATGGTCAACAGTTGAACGGCGTCGTCGAAAACCACACTGGATGTTAGTAGGTTACAACTTTCTAACCACCATACCAATCGTCCATTGATCATGCGTTCCATCACCTTGCAGACGCAACTGGTGAGGGAAATAGGGCGGTAGCTGGAGGAAAGATGACGGTCCTTTCCAGCCTTCAAGATGGGAATAACGGTGGCCTCCCGCCAATTTTCTGCGAGTGTACTGTCAACCCAAACACGATTATAGACCTCGAGCAGGAATGCCTTACCTTCAGGAGAGAGCTGTTATAACATTTGTACATGAATACCGTCCGGTCCTGGTGCTGAACATCGCGAAGATTTCAGCGAATACTGCAGCTCTGCCATGGTGAAAAGGCGATTGTAATCTTCTACGTTTCTAGAACGAAACGAGAAGCCTTGAGATTCCACCTGAGTTTTAATTGGAAGGAACTCAGGGGAGTAGTTTTCCGAGCTAGACACTTGTGCGAAAGCACTGCCAAAGGTATTGGCCACTTCAAATGAATCAACAACAGCTCCTGTGGCTGTTTTTAGTCCCGCTATTGGTATTTGGGTCGTTTTAGCTGCAACACGCCTTAATCTACCCCACACAACCGAGGAAGGTGTGTGTCGGTTAAATGAAGCTACAAATTTGCTCCATGGTGACTTTTTGCTATCCTTAATGACTTGTCTGGACCTCGCGCGCATTTTCTTGTATTCGATTAGGTTTTCCAAAGTAGGGTGACGTTGGAAAACCCTAAGTGCACGCCTTCGAGCACGAATGGCATTCCGACATTCTTCCGTCCACCAGGGGACGGGAAATCGACGGGGGTGTGTAGTCGACCGCGGAATCGATTGTTCAGCAGCAGAGAGAATCGTCTGCGTGAGATGCTGCGCCAAATTATTCACTTAGTCGTGCTCGTTGTAAGTAAAGACAGCCAACTGGGTGTAAAGGTTCCAGTTGGCATGGTCCAAACGCCATCTGGGCATACGTGTGGTAAATGTATTTTGTGTTAAGAGACTAATAAGACATGGGAAGTGGTCACTAGAGTGTAAATCGGAGATGACATTCCATTGTAAGGAGACTGCCAACTGAGGTGAACAAACTGCAAGGTCAAGGTGTGAGAAGCTGTTAAGAGAGTCAGAAATGAATGTAGGCTCTCCAGTGTTGAGGAGAGCTAGGTTGTGACTGTCCAAGAAATCGGAAATGAGTTTACCTCTCGCACAAGCGCGACTTGAACCCCAAAGTGGGTGGTGCGCATTAAAGTCTCCCACCAACAGAAACTGGGAAACTAGATCTTCTATATCAATGTGCGAGAAGTCATGAGACGGAGGCAGATATAGATTACAGATGGTGAAATGGATGTTTGGCAGTTTAATCCGTACAGCAACTGATTGTATATCAGAGTGCAAAGGTAGAGTTTGCATATATACGTCATCTCTGACAACTATCATAGCGCCGCCATGTGCCGGAACACCCTCTTCTGGTGTAACATCACACCGTACTGGGGTGTATCGCCTTAGATGGAAAGCGTCTTGAGGACGCAGCTTAGTCTCTTGCAACCATGCGACCAGAGGTTCGTTTTCTTTGAGCAAGAGCTCAATTTCTGGCCTTTGAGTTCGAATGCCACGTACGTTCCATTGTAGGATAGTCATATTGCATTGTGTATGGGATAGGTAATTCCAAGGTAACTCTTCATTACTTTGGAGCAGGCGGTTGTCGAACTAATTTAGCCCTTTTCTCTCTTGGGCTGACGTTCTTTTCGGACGATTTTTCGCGCCTCTTTTCCACTGGGGGTCTCCCAGTGTGGGCAGATTGGTCCAGATCCATGTCCTCTGCCGAGGACGTGCGTCTTCCCATGGCAAACTTGGGTTCGAGTGTCTCGAACCGGTTGCTAATGGGGACCGGCGAAGATGAAAGACGCCGGTCTGAGTCCACCCCTGAAGATTCCCCAGAAGAGGATCTTCGAGCGTATCTCCTTGGACTCTTGTACCCCTTTGATGTACTGGGGTGAGCCTTATCTTCCTTGAGGAAATCGTTCTTTGTGTAGTTCTTTTTAAATTTTATCGGCGAGCCATTGTAAATAACGGGTTTGCTAGTCTTCTGTGTCGAGTTTGGCATTTTCGTTGGTGATCGAACAGTTGAATTTTTTTCACCAACAGATTTTGTACACGTTGATACAGATGTGCGTGCTGATGTTGAAGGCTTTGGTATAGAGCTACGGGCAACAAGTGTTTTTTCAGAAATTGTTGCCCCATTGAAATCGCTGGTCTGAGTTGCGATCTCTCTGCTCGCTACCGCTTTAGCTGCAACTGAGCTATAGGTTCCGGATCTGGGAACAGAGGGTTGGCGTAGACGCAAGCGCTTCCGGGCCTCTGAGAAGGGCACCTTCTCTTGAACCCGTATCTCCTGGATCGCTCTTTCCTCTACAAAGCGGGGGACAGTCTCGGGAACTAGATGGATGTTCACCTCTGCAGTTCACACATGTAGGAGCTGTAGTACATGCACCATCGTGGGATTCATCTCCACATTGAGGGCATGTAGCTAGTCCCTTACAAAGCTCACTTGTATGACCAAAGCGCTGGCACTTAAAACACCTGAGTGGGTTCGGGATGAACGGCCTAACTTCGATGGATTCATACCCTGCCTTAATCCTTTGCGGGAGATCTACCCGATCAAAGGTCAGGAACAGGGTATTAGTTGGCTTTAACTCACCACCTTCTTTACGTTGAACCCGGTAAACGTGTATGACGCCTTGTTCCGCCAGATTCTCTTGAATCTCCACATTGGATAATCCTTCCAATGCACGGGTGTTTATCACACCGCGCGAGGAGTTCAAGGTTCTGTGCATCTCGACGCGTATTGGATGACTTGCTAGCATATTCGCTTTCAATATCTTAGCTGCCTGGGTAGCTGAAAGTGCTTCAACCAGGAGCGTTCCATTGCGAGATCTAGTGCATGATTTTACTGGACCAGCAATGTTATCCAAACCCTTTTGAATTGTAAACGGGCTTACCGATAAAAATTTCTTGTCTCCCTCAGTTCTTGATATTACTAAGTAGCGAGGACCACTCGACTCAGCTACTTCCTATACACAAACTTTAAAATTTTTTTTGATGCGAGTTTTTTGTGAACTCATGGCGATGTCATCCTCCACCATTGCAAATGTCTCCGATGGCATGCTCACTTCCTGGGCGCCACCCCGGCTTAGGTGAGAGTCCTGGCCTGGACCTTGCTCACCCTAGGGTCTCACCTCCCAATGTATAGACAGAGGGACCCAATCGCCTTCAGGAGTGCATCAGCTCATGCAATGGCCCCTCCCCGGGACTGACCTTTATCAGCGGATACGCACACAGATCCTACATCATAACCAGGGGCTGGGACTTACGCGATTACCCAGTCACCCCTTGCGTCACCCGCGCGTAGGTTATCCATCAGACTGTGTACAGGGAGGTAACAGGTAGGAGGTCTAACACAAAAGTGGACCAAAGTTGATTGGGCGTTTGGCATGTGCCCTCTCACCTCTTGGAGGAACCCAATCGAGAGAATGACTTGGGGCCCCGGGTACGCCAAACCCGTCTCTACCGTAGTAGGAGCCCCTGGGGGAGTTTGATTTCGGAGTCCTCTTCTCCTAGATGAGTCAACCAAGACTAACGAGCCCCATCTACCCGTTTGGAATGTTCTTTGCTTCCCCTCACCTCTTGCCTAAAGTAAATAAAAAGGACTGTAAGTCGTTACTCCATGTGGTGCAGATCGATACGCCATCAGCGTGAACGGCACCATCCGGTCCCATTCGTCCCCATGTTCAGTTATAAACATAGATAGAAGATCATTTAAGTATCTATGATATCTTTCAATCGCGGAATTTGATTGCGGGTGCAATGGGCTACTATTTACGTGTTTTACACGGAATATCCTGCAAATTTCTGTAAATAGTGCTGACTGAAAATTCGTTCCCTGATCTGATAAGATTTTCTCTGGTGACCCATACCTACAGTAAATTTCTGTTACCAATGCGCTTGCTACTGTATTAGCGGTTTGGTCTGGTATAGATATTGCTTCCGGATACCTCGTAAAGTGATCGATGGCAGTGAGAAGATATTTATTTCCAGCTTGTGATATTCAAAGGTCCCGTAATGTCAATCGAAATTGCTTGAAATGGTCTAGTTGCGGTCTCTGAGATACCCAATGGTGCAACCTGTTTTCTCGTGACTTTTCTTTTAGCACATGTTTCACATCTCTGTACATAACATTTCACATCTTCTCTCAGTGAGGGCCAAAAGTATCTCTTTTCCAGTACTGCTTGAGTTCTTTTAGCGCCTTGATGTGCGCTATACGTCGTATCATGGTGCATCGAAATTATTTCGTTCACCATTTCTCTTGGCACAATTAGTTTCGGGTTTTGGTTACACCCTATATACAGCACACCTTCCTCATCCAGAAAAACTTCATGATTTTACCTTGATTGATATTCTGTAATCAGTTGGTGACAATATTCATCTAATCCTTGCTGCCTTTTCAGATTATACATCGAGGATGGCCAGCGAGCAGACTCCGCCGCCCTCTCCTCCTGTGGCTGGTCGAGATGAACAAATGGAAGAGGTGCTTCCGGAGACTCGCCCAGTGTCTCCAACCGTGATAACGCATCAGGTACGATGTTTGCTTTACCTGGCCTATGGTTAACTGTAAACTCGTACTCACTTAATGCCAACATCCATCTCGTTAGTCTTGCACTTAGAGGATTCTTTGTAGTAAGCAGCCATGTGAGAGCTTTATGGTCTGTGTATATAGTAAATTTGTGCCCGAAAAGGAACATTCTAAATTTCTTTACACCAAACACAACGCTAAGTAATTCCTTTTCTGTCGTGGTGTAATTTTGCTCGGCTGATGTTAGCAGTCTGCTTACAAAGCCTAGAGGTTTATCTAAATTGTCACATTCTTGACTTAGTACAGCTGAAATTCCTATATTTGACGCGTCGCATGCCAACACAAATGGCTCTGCGAAATCAGGGTGTGCTAACAATGTTTGTCTTGTTAAAGCATTCTTGAGAGTAATGAACGCTTGCTCCGCTTCTTCGTTCCAAACAAATTTTTGATTTTTCTTTGTCAACTGAGTTAATGGTTTGCTTATCATTGAAAATTCAGATATAAAGGACCTGTATTAGCCTATCGCGCCAAGAATTGATCTCACTTGTTTTAGTGCTTGGTCTTGCTAACTTTTTAATTGCCTCAACCTTTGAGTAATCTGGTTTTATTCCCAGCGCACTGACAGTATGACCAACATAAATTACCTCTCTCTGTGCAAACTGACATTTATCTATACCAGGCTTTAAATTGGCTTCTTTCAATTTTTCAAATACCTGTCGTAAGTTGCAAGCGTGTTCTTCTATGTCCTTGCCGATTGTGAGTATATCATCCATGTACACCAAACAGGTTAATCCCTTAAGATTACCTAATACCAAATCTATTGCTTTAGACCACGTGATTGGAGCCGAAACCAATCCGTATGGGAGTCTGACATATTGAAATGAGCCCAAACTCGAAGTGAAGGCTGTCTTAGGCCTCTGCGCTTCCTTTACCTTAATGGCATGATATGCAGAATCAATGTCGACAATTGAGAAATACGTATTACCAGAAAGTATGGATAAATTTTCCTTTATATCCGGCATCGGCCAGGTCGGCACTTTTGTTACAGCGTTTAAACGCCTGTAATCTACACAAAATCTATACTTAACTACTCCATTCACTGCCTTTTTCGGGACAAATTAACACGGGCTTGCCCAATCTGACTTCGTGTGTTCGATAATCTTCTTTTCCATCATTTCTTGGATTTGTCTCTGTAACTCGTCCTTTAACGCAAATGGCACCCTGTATGGCCTCAATCTTATGGGTTTCGCATCCCCTGTATCAATTTCGTGTTCGACTACTGTCGTACACGGTAATTCTCCTGAAGGTTCGTCCAAATACAATGGTACAAAATCATAGAGTACCCTTAATATAATTTCTCTCTCTCTCTCGGCACTAGAGTGAGTGAGTGAGTGGTGTTTAAGGGCCCGTCGACAGCTAGGTCATTTGGGCCCCAAGTCAATTTTAAAGGATAAAACACTCGCTAACTTCTGGTTAAGAACTAAGCTAAAATACAAAACTAAAAAATGCTAAAACGGTTAAAATACTAAAAAGGTTAATGGTAAAACCGTTAAAACACCAAAAAGATTAAAACGCTAAAAAGGTTTAAAATACTAAACAGTAAAACAAAACAAACCTAATTGCAGATTTTTAAATCTTACTCAAAAGTCTAATACTAAAAGCACAAGTTATACTTGTTTGGCGAATCCAATTTCAGCAACGAAGCGCAGCACCGTATCTACGGAGACTGGGTCGTCGCCTAGGATGGACCGCAGACTAAAACCCAGGCCAAGCGACTGGCGCACCGGGGCGTATCTCGGACAATCAATTAAAACGTGCGACACGGAGAGTTGGACGTCGCACGTGTGACAGACAGGGGCCGGGTCACCACACAGATGGTGGCCATGTGTGGCGCGTGTGTGACCTATGCGTAACCGCGTTAAAATGACCTCTGCCCGACGGGAATCCCTGCAAGAAGTCCGCCAGGGTTTTACTGAGTCCTTAATTGTCCGTAGTTGGGTGCCAGTCAGCTCTTCCCAAGATTTCTGCCAATAGGAATATAGATGGCAGCGGAAGTATCGCTGCACATCTCTAAAAGGAAGAGCATGTGTGGAAAACACCGGCAAACGACATGCAGCCTTAGCAGCCACATCTGCCTCCTCGTTGCCGGGAATACCCACATGGCCTGGGATCCATGTAAAAATAAACTGGTATCCGCGAGTGACTAACTGCGAAACGAGTGTCTGGATTTTAATTATCAATGCTGATGTGCCGAGAAACTGTTGCAACGCCTGAACAGCGCTCATAGAGTCGCAGCATATAATGAAGCTGTCAGGAACCGAACTAGAAACAAAGAGTAAGAAATAAAAAATGGCAAACAGCTCGGCAGTAAAAACGGAAGTGCTGTCTGGAAGTCTGTACGTATGAGCCTCACCGTTGTACATGAAACTACATCCTGTACCACCCCCCACCTGGGACCCGTCGGTAAAAACCGGGGTAAAAGTCCGGTAACGTCCCAGGAGCTCGGTGAATAGTTGGCGAAACACCGAGTTAGGGGTAGCCACCTTCGCATAGCCCGAAAGCTCCAGGTCAAACTGCGCGCGCTGGAGTTGCCAAGGAGGGTAGCGGCCTATAGACGATCGCGCTACATGGGGCATGCGAAGATCATGTGCAGTGAGCAGTTCACGGAATCGTATACCACTTGGACGTGAGATAGTGGTATTACGTATATAACGGTGGGCGAGGTCGGGACGTAAGACGCATTGGAACGAGGGATGACCGGGGTGAGCGGCCAACCGTGCCACGTAGGAACTGAGTAAAAACGAGCGCCGGACAGACAGTGGAGGTTCGCCAGAATCAGCATACAGACACGCAATTCGACTAGTTCGGAAAGCGCCAGTGGCCAGACGGATACCAGTGTGATGGACAGTGTCTAAAAGGCGGAGTTTAGAGGCGGACGCCGCGCCATATATAAAACAGCCGTAGTCTAGTTTGGACCGGACCAATGAGCGGTACAACCTCAACATTACCGTGCGATCGCCGCCCCATGATGCCCCAGATAAAACCCGGAGTATCCGAAGCGAACGATCGCAGGAAACACGAAGATGTCGAATATGGTGCTCCCATGTAAGTTTGTTGTCGAGGTGTAGGCCCAAGAACTTCAGGTGCGGAACAAACGGTAGACGTGTGCCACGCAAATAAAGATCAGGCGGAGGGTGTACGCCACGAAGCCGATGGAAGTGGACACACTGTGTTTTGGTAGTGGAAAACTTGAAGCCCGTACGAAACGCCCACACGGCAATGGATGTTATGATCAGCTGCAGTTGACGTTCAATATGCTCAAGATTATACGAGCGATAATATACAGCAAAATCGTCAACATACAGGGACATCGGGATTCCGCTACGAACAGCACTAGTGATGCTGTTAATCGCAACGGCGAAAAGCGTGACACTCAGGATCGATCCCTGGGGTACACCATTCTCCTGGATCTTCTCCTCGGAAAGCGTGTTGCCAATGCGGACACGAAAACGGCGAATTAATAAAAAGTTAAAAAGAAAAACGGCTAAGTGACCGCGCAAACCATAACCTTGCAGAGTACGAAGGATGCCATAACGCCATGTAGTGTCGTAAGCCTTCTCCAGATCAAAGAAAACACCCACGACATGCTGCTTCATCAGAAAGGCATTTTGGATGTAACTTTCCAGGCGTGTTAGATTGTCTACACTGGAGCGATTGCGGCGAAAGCCGCACTGAGCATTGTTCAGCAGGTTATTCTTCTCTAGCCACCACACTAAACGAGTGTTAATCATACGTTCTAAGGTCTTACAGATAACACTCGTTAAGCAAATAGGGCGGTAGCTAGAGGGAAGTGTCCGGTCTTTTCCGGGCCGAGGGATGGGGATGACAACACCCTCGCGCCAGGAAGACGGGAAAACCTGCTCACTCCAGATGCGGTTATAAACGCTCAGAAGGAAGGACAAAGCCGCAGATGGAAGATGAAGCAACATTTGTCGGTGGATATCATCAGGACCAGGAGAAGAGTCGTGGGCGAGAGATAAAGAATGCTCCAGCTCTGCAACGGTAAAAGGTACGTTATACGCTTCACTGCTGTCACTGTTAAAATCTAGGACTATCCGCTCCGCAGGTTCCTTGATGGGTATAAATCCTCTATCGTAGCTAACCGTCTGGCTGGTAGCAGCAAAACAATCGGCAAGGGCATCAGCCATACCCTTCTCGCTGGTGTAATGCGAGCCGTTGACGGCAAGACCGGGGATGACCGTCCGGCGACACTTGCCGTACATACGCCGAACAGCAACCCAAACCTGTTGAGCTGAAGTACGACGGGAAAGGGAAGAGGTGTAGGTTTCCCAAGATCGACGTTTTGCGCTGCGCAGTACATATCGTGCTCTAGCGCGTGAGCGTTTAAAAGCGATAAAATGTTCTTCTGTTGGGTGTATAGTAAACACACGCAGAGCACGTTTGCGAGCTTTAATAGCCACACGGCATTCCTCGGACCACCAGGGCACAGGAACGTGTCGTGGGGTGGATGAACCTCGAGGAATGCTGGAATCCGCTGCAAGCAAGATAGTGCAGGTAAAATATTGCACCATTTCATCGATGGTGTCAAAACCATTGTCATACAGGTGAATGAGGGAACGAAATTTCCCCCAATCAGCCTTAGAAATAATCCAGTGAGGATGTCGCGTTGCCGCAGGATGGTGGCACGACAGGTGAATGTTAATTGGGTAGTGATCACTGCCAAATAAGCCGGAAAGGACCGACCAATCAAGTAAAGGTACCAACGAAGGACTACAAAAAGAAACGTCTAGTGCGGAGTGTGTACCATAGGCAGATGATAGAAAGGTAGGGGCACCAGTATTTAACAAAAGTAAACCGGACATATCGCAAACGTCTGCTACAAGGCACCCGCGGGCATCGTCAGTGTCGGAGCCCCAAAGGGTATTCTTGGCATTAAGATCCCCTAGAAAGAGGAATGGTGGCGGTATCTGGGCCAAAAGAGCTCGAAGATCAGTTTGTTGTACGACACTGACAGGTGGCAGATAGACATTGCAAATAGACAGGCTCAGGCCCTGCAGCTGTACACGCACCGCTACAGCTTGCAACGGTGTGTTAAGCGGGATGCTGGTGGCAGAGATGTTATGTGTCACCAGAGTAGCAACACCACCGCTTGCGCGTCCGCCAGCTGCAGAGTCATGTCTAAATGCCGAAAAACCACGGAGGTGTAGTGTGTGATGAGGATTCAAATGGGTTTCCTGTAGACAGACGATTGATGGAGAATGTTGAAAAACTAAATGCTGTATGTCCGGAGTACGTGCACGGAACCCATTAACATTCCACTGGATTATTTCCATATTAAAAAGAAATTAGTGGCCTGTCTTTATCTTTTTCTTTTTCTTCATTTTTACTCTGGCGCACTTAGGACCATATACTCGACGTTCGTCGTTCTCAGGCGACTCCCCTGATGTGCGGGAGTCTGAAGTTCCCCTTTGGCTCACGGAGCGAGAGCGGGACTTCATTGAAGAGGTGAGACTACTAGCTCGAACAGTATGCCTGGAACGAGGGCGGTCATCAGTTGTGGCACTCGTGGACGGTTTGGGATCTGTGGTCTGCACTGCGATTGAAGTCACTGTAGGTGTAGTAGGACGTTGCGCAGGGGGATTCGTCGACCAGTCGGTTTGCGTGGAGGCATCCGAAGCGGGTACGTGTTGCAAACCGACAGTGGTTACAGGAGGCCGGCGTGCAGCTGCTGCATAGCCTATGGTGTTAGCAGGCTTCAGCTGCTCAAAGCGCCGCCGCGCTTATAGAAAAGTTAGGCGTTCCTTAACGCGTAGCTCCTGTATGCTCTTTTCATCGCAAAACTGCGGACACTGACGAGAGCTTGATGGATGTTTCCCTCCACAGTTCACGCAGCAGGGGTCCCGAGTACAGGCGGTGTCCTCATGTGCTGCCAAACCGCAACGCTCACATATCGCAGGATGCGTGCACGAGCCCCTAGTATGCCCGAACCTCTGGCACTGAAAACAGCGCATGGGATTCGGGACATACGGGCGTACTGCAGCGCGCTCATACCCACAGAAGATGTATTCGGGTAAAGTAGTTCCCTTGAAGGTTAGGAACACCGTCTTTAAGGGAATCTCTTTTCCATCCTGCTTTCGGGATAGGCGGTACGCTTGAATGACCCTTTGGTCTGAGAGGCAGGTGACAATGTCCTCCGTTGACAGATCATCCAGGCTGGAGGTGGTAACAACTCCCCTACACGAGTTCAATGATTTGTGTGGGGCTACCCGGACCGGGTAGGAGCCCAACAAACTCGCTTTTAACAACTTTTGGGACTGTTCAGCATTGCACGTCTCAAGCAAAAGCGTACCGTCTCTCAGTCGCGTTGCGTTTTTTACTGAGCCACAGATCTTATCCACTTCACGCTTAATATAGAACGGGCTTAGGTTCTTCATCGTTTTTCCTTCACATGCCAAGGTCATCACCAGAAAAACATCAGTAAAGGGGGTTTTGCGCGGATGCATGATTGATTTGGACCCCCTTCCGGAACCGTCGGCGTCAGCCTGCCATCCGGGGGTCAAGGGATAAAAGACACCAAAATCTCCTCGGTCTGTGCCGCCATGGAGACCCCTCCATGACTGACCTCAAGGCGTACTTCAGAGGAGCTACCCTCCGATCTCCACTGCTTGTCCGCATGGGTAAAACGTTCACCACGTGACACCCCGGTTTTATGCCCCCACCACAGGAATAACCGCCTGTGGCTCCCCGCTTTAGCACACGCTGCCTCAACGGAGTCAGCGTGGATTCAGGGGACTTCGAGTTGATTACACCGGGGTTCCGTCAGCGGTAACACGTCCGGCCGGTGATACTAACCCGACGGCACGCGGCCGTCGGGAGATTAACACCGGCCGTGCCCTCAAGGAGCTACGTGGGTGTACATGACGTGTGGACGGGCTCCGCACCTAAGGCTACACATGGGGGCAGTGTGAAGGGTCCGCACAACCTTCGCGCCTGAGACCTCCGAAGAGCACACAAGTCGGGGGCCGCGCAGAAAACCGTGGGACAGGACCACGGAGATAGGAAAGATCCCTGCTGGTGAGACAGGAGTTATAAATCTAGGAACTTACAAACTAATAATCAGAATAAGCCTAGAAGAGGAAGAGGGCGATGTAAAAGGCAACATAAAAGCTGCACGTGGCACAGTTAATGACTATGAAGGGGTGGAATGATGGTGAGCAGCTCGGGGCCCCGGGTACGCCAAACCCGGACCTACCGTGGTAGGTTCCCCTGGGGGAGTTTGATTTCGGAGTCCTCTTCTCCTAGATGAGTTGTCAACCAAGACTACCGAGCCTCATCTACCCGTTGGAATGTTCTTAGCTTCCCCTCACCTCTTGCCTACCAGTGGTCACAAAGACACACGTAGCAGGCCGTCTGGTTCGGGTACTGAGCCCCTCCGCCACGTCAAGGCGACACTCCTTCGGAGGGGTCGGCACTAGATGCCTTACCTTCTCTTCTATCACTCTATAAACCTCATCAATTTCGGCTGTCTTCTGAAAATCTGCATTTTCTCGCTTCTCCTTCAACTGTGGCTTCGTAACTCGTAATATGTGCACATCACTGATCGCAGCTATCTCTTCTTCACATAAAATACAACTCATTACTTCACATTTAGGTTCTGGGTTCATGACTCCCACAAACCTGCCGACTGCCTGTACATCGGACTTTTGGCGCGCGGGGCTTACCTCTCTCTCCTTTCCCCTCAGATACTCACTTTCACTGCGATAGAAGGTTCCCCTGTCACTCCGGATATGATCAATTTTCCCTTTAAATGTAATCGCGTCACTGGGCTGCTGATATTTGCCTCCTTGCGAAATATCAGGCGCTGGCCAGCGTCTCTCAAGCCCTGGGAAGACGAGCTTCCGCCCTTTTTGACCTGCCAGCTTACCGCCGGCCTGCCATTCCCCTTCTACCCCTCCTCCAGAGTTAGGATAATTGCCCGTTGACTATGGCACATCACCACACCCCTTCTGCACGTCCGGCATAACCGCGCCCCATTTTCTATCGAGATCACCATGCCTCGATCTTCGGACTGCAGGTTCACAAGTCTGAACACACTGAGGATCCTCATATTGTGCTTAAATGCCCTACACACTTTACACATCGCTACTTCTGCGTCCCTGGTCCTAGTATATAGCGCACTATTACTTCTCATCCAGTCGTCATACTCCATAGCCTTGCCTAGCTCCATACCTTTTCTTAATGGTACACTCGTTCCCATATTCAATACCTTCATTATACAGTATTTGGCGTCCTTACACAACCTATCATTACTCCTCTTCAACCACGCTATCTCATTTCCGTCCTCCGCCGTAAGGACTCTGGACACAACTCTTGCCACATAAAATTTATCAACTTCAACTTCAACAGGCTCCACATACACTTCGAGGGGAAAGGTTCCTTTTGCAACTCGGTGCAACCGAGTGAGTATCTGGTTTTCCGTCTGGGGTAAAATTACGGTGTTCTCGGCCAGTACCACATTCCATTTCCACTCATTCTCGACTTCGTCTAGGTGAGCATTCTCTACTTCTTCCTCGTGTTCTCCATTATTTACCTTTTCTAAGTGTGCTCTTCCCATCATACGACTAGGAACCATCAGTGGAGTGATCAGGTTCACCCGCGGTCCTTGTCCATGATCTAACTGCGATATGAGGTTAACTGAACCGTATTTAGTTTCCATCTTCCCATGACGTATATCAATTATTGCTTCAACAAAATCCAAAAAATCCATACCCAATATGCCATCATATCTTTAGAATTTTAGGGGCACTACACACAAACCTCATGACATATCAGAGTGGGAATATTCCCGATTGTGAACCAAACCTTCTGTTCACCTACAATTTCAAACTGTGCACCAGTAACACTCATTCCTGAGAACTTTGCCTTTTCCATTTCTCCTTCTACTGCACCATGTTTGATAGCCGAGAAACTAGCTCCTGTATCCACTAACATATACGAGGGCGTGTCACTCCTAAATCTACTTCTAATAGAAGCTCCTTGAATTACGTGTCGTACGAAATGACGGGAAACGATTCTGGCCTTGAGCTGCCGAATTCCCGTTCTTCGACAAGCCTGCCCCGTTTCTCTGAGGCCGTTGCCATGTACATTGTTTTGAAATATGACCCGGCATGTTGCATTTAAAACATCTGTTGTTTTCCAGTGGAGTGGAAAATGTGACGTGTCTGCGGTTAGCACTTCCGCTTGCAGTCGTCTCATTAGGGCGAGTGTCGTTATCTCTCCCGTGACCTTGCCCTTGTCCCGCAGGTTGTCCCTGCCAGGGTTGTACAAAGTTCTTGGTTTGCTTCTGCAATCCCTAGCTATATGTCCTTTTCTATTACAATTAAAACACGCCTTATCCGTGCGCATCATGAACACCTTCTCCTGTGCTCTCACATGTGACCCACTTCCTGAATGACCCCTTTGTTTTTCTGCATTTTCTACGGTGGTCGCTATCCTAATCGCTGCTGTAAACGTATTAGGCATTTGATACCTAACTTGTTGGCCTATGACACCCCTCAGCCCATTCATGAAGGCCGCTAGCAACCTCCGTTCTGCCTCCTCATTGAGGGTTTTCTGCACCACTGCATCATCTACGATTTTCATCGTTTTATGACACAGTTGCCTACACCGGTCAGCATACACTTCTACACTTTGGTCTAACTTCTGGGTGGCGTCTTGCAGCGCGGTGTAATGATATTGCGCAGGCAATTTGTCCGTGAAGCGGTCGATAAGTGCCTTCTTGAAGTCATCCCATGTCACGTCGTCACCCCTTAGATCTGACCTACCTCTAAAAAAGTGCAAAGCAGATCCTGCCAATTTTGCGCGAGCTATATTGAGTTGATCTACTTTAGTCCAATTGCCCACTACTGCCATTTGTTCAATATTATTAATAAAATCTTTAACAGGTCGTCCCTTAGGATCCCCGGTGTATTCCTTTATCACGTTGGCAACGCTGACGTCCTTAATCTTAGTAGCCGTGAGGCGAGCTAATTTTTCCTCAAGATCTTTTAGCTTGTCTTCCATTGTTGCCATAGTGTGAAATTTTGTTTTTCTCTTCCCCTTCTAGCCCCGTATGCTGGAGAGAACCGAAAGCCGGCCGCTGGACAAGTCTCCTCAAGAGCTCAGAAACCGCCACCAACGGGCGCTACGTGCGGCGGCACGCATAAGAGCCGACCAATACCCTTCACTGAGGGCGCGTCTTCGCTATCCGTTGTCTGCCAAGGATGAGAACCAAAAATTTCCCTGAATTGGACACTGCTAATCCTCGAAATTGTGTTTTTTTTTCTCTCTCTCTCTCTGTCAGATGTATATCCCCTTGAGCTATGGCGCAGCTGGACACCCGACAAAATTAAACAAGCACCTGAGAGCCTGAATACGTCTACCTTATTGATATACGCACTTCTGTAGCGACACCACCCCCCTTTGGAAATCTGGACACCCTTTTCCCTTCCGGTGTTCCTACCTTTTGTTGCAGCAACACCTCACCTGAGGCATAGTCATACAGGAAGTCAGTTCTTTCAATCTCGAGAATTTCGTAATCACAACCTGGGTCAATGTGGCGCTTCAAGATGAGTCTCAACATCAAACGTCACAGTTCCGTATCCGTTATGGTGAGTATAAATCTTATACGATGGACAAGGAATCCCCTTAAGTTTACCCTTAATGGCGATTTCTATACGAGAGTCAGTAATCAGTCCTGCAAACTTATTTCTATGTCTCTCTAACAAAGACACATCAAACTTAGTGTATTTCTGAAAAAATTTTGTGATCAAAGTAAAAGCGTACTCGTCTGAATGTTTTAATGCCAAAGCACTAGTTGTCGCAACTACATGTACATACACAATTGTAAAAGTAACAGGTTCAATCTTCTGCTCGCAGCGAAAAATACACCTAAACATGTTCCGTAACACCTGAGATAACACCTAGTTCAAATTTAATCACATCCCTAGGGTTCGAGAATCCCTTAGAATTCTTACTCGAGCAATAATATTCCAAGATATATTGTTTTTTTTTTAATCCCACCGCTGCCACCAATCTATAACGGTACGTGTCCTGGAGGGAACTAGGTGATGTTAAGAAATACTCGTACTGTAACTTAACTAATTTTATTTAACGACTAAATCTACAATTAAAATATCAATAAACACATAAACCCTTTGCATTAAGTACAATACAATAATAAAATCCAGTTACCCAACTCTTACATTTAACCATTACCACTTTTACCATTATTCCTATCCCTAAGCCTTCGTTTAGTTAAACTGTCTAAATTTTGAGCCCATCCGACATTCTCAAGTTTTTTCCAAAAAAAGTATTTTAGTAATTTGGTGTTTAGATCAATCCTTGGCAGTAGGTCTAGCACAGAAATAAAGCCTCTTTACTCACATATTAAATGAAGGATTATCGTTAGGATCTGCATCCTGGTCCAAAGCGACGTGGAGTCGTCTAGCACTTCCACACAAGAATCGCCCCGAGCTTTAGCTCGGGAGGCTTATATAGGACCTGCCAGACAACGCCTTAATGTCGTCATAATATCCTAAGCAAAGGTGACCATATCCCGTCACGTAGTCCAGCTTGAGAGAATCCATCTAACCGCAGATTGCTCACCAGCGGAACACAGATGTGAGTAAGCTTCCTTTTGCGTTCTCATAAAACATAATTTTCAAAGAGACCTTATGACTGCTAGCCTTTGGTTTTCCATGAAATTGTATATTCGCAGGCAACCTTTTACCTGCGAGTAGACACCGGACACGTTGGGGTCCCATACTGAACTCACGTAAGTGTACAGGATGTTCCCAACCGTCTCCCGGCTGTCCTCCCTTTACCTGGGAATGGACGTGTGCTCGGCGGGTCACTATAATACAAAGAAGTGAAATAATACAATAAAATATATACAATTAATTTAAATAATAAGGTAAAATATATACAAATAGTGTAAATAATAACATACATACAAAATGAACAATAATAATTTAATATAATAAATAAAATATTCACAAATAATACAATTATGATGGTGATGTGACAGTCAGGGAAGTCGGGATTAATTATTCAGACCTAAGAGAATAATGACCCCATGGAGAGTTGCATGAGAGCCATCAATCATCTTACGTTTGGTATCTCCTCCATGCAATGCAATTTTGTTAATTTCAACAGTCGAAACTTTATGTTTGGTGCTTCTGAAGCAAATTTGTTTAGCCAAAAATGTTTTGTTTAAATCTTTAAGACATTCGAAATATTTGTCAAAGGTGATTGCTCGCATTCCACCTTTGGTAATCCCCTTTGCCTTCATGACTGTATGATGGTCATATCTATAACTGTAGTTTTGCTCTAAGACCAACATACTCAGTCATCAACCTTCCGCCCAACTCATCCTTGAACAACCCAATCTTTTTCTTGTTGGCCGGCTTTATGCCATATATATTGTCATGGTTATAATTTGAAGTATCGAAATAATGGGGATGCGTTTTCATGAACTGGCATATATCAGAACTAGTTTCGAAAATGAATGAATCTGTGTCCATGTAATTTAAGATAAGATCATTCAGCTAGGGTTTCATTACTTTGTAAAAAAATCATACATAATAAATTTTGAAAGGTCTAGAATCGCCTGGCCAATGTAGATTGGCTTGTTTATGAGAATCTCCTCTCGAGGCAACTCTATGCCAACTAAGTTTTCACTGAAAATTATGCTGCGTACGTATGTTGGACGAGCCGTTAATTTCCGTGCTTGCTTCCAGGTAGGTACAATACGAAAGTCACGGTATTTGCGCACATTTTCAATGAACTTACCGTACACAGCGTTGTTAATTTTCTTCCAAAGGTTTTGACCAAACTTAGAAGATTCCATGGCTCACTTCTCGGCGTTAAGGTTATTGGAAACCTTAAGCCATTCAGATTGGTCATACGAAACCACCCGATGAATATGTCTCAATAACAGCCCCAGATCTATGCACTGTTGCAAGGTTTTATAATGCAAGACATATTTGCTTTTATTCTCTAGACTTGCAATCAGTTTCTTGTATTGGCTGCCGGGTGATATCTCGCTCTGGGGACAGAGAGGAAGATTATGAGCATCGTGGAGATGGTCAGGATACTCTAGATCCACCTCTAGCACGTATCCTGTCTTGGAGTCCTCAGGGATCGTTGCAAAGTCGATGGTGTCAATTTCGTCCCTTTCAAGCCATCTGAGAGCCTTTCTACCATTCCCTTCCCATATAAGTTGTTGATGTCGATATATGATAGAAAGTTCGTCTTCTGGTCAGGATTGTAGTCTGTCATGTATTGGTGGTTGGCTTTGGAGTACCGCTTTGATACTGTACAAAGCCGGGGGCTCTAATGACCTAGCTGTCGACGGGCCCTTAAACCCTAACCACTCACTCACTCACTGTACAAAGCCCGCCACGAATACCTTTCTCATAAAATTCTATCATACTGACATCATTTATCAAGTCAAGCTTGACCTGGGTGGTCTTGAGCATGGCATCGAAGGCTAGCGACGGTAGGGTGTAGTACCATGCAGGGTCCAAATGATACATATCCAGCGACAAGTCTCTAAATTTCTCACATACATCTGCTAAAAGCAGCGTATCCGTCTTTAGATAAAGGTCACTATATTCCCCGAGATTCTTTATGTCGAAGGTCTTCCATACCTTAACTGCATGGGCATAGTCCTCTTCCGAAATGTCGTCGAAAAGCTCGATCGGGGGCAGCTCCTCCTCTTGGAGCTTTTCGACAGCATCAAGATAAGCATAGGGGAATATACCCTTGCACTTCATGAGGGCTAGGTGTTCTGGCCTCGAATACTCAGCATTAGTGACCTTGAAGTCATCATCGCATAACATATCCGCCAAGCTGGATAACTTGTCATCGAGAAACTTGTAGCTGTCGAGGAACCTGAATTGAATGCCCTTGTACCATTTGCTAAATGCGAGATAACGTTCAGAAGATTGTGTTGTACATGAGATATTCCCATTGTCATAAGCCATGTGTCTAATCAAGAAGTGACTATCATAATTGCTTAAGCAATGAAAAAAAATGGAATAAAATTCGGCAATTTTCTATTCAAATTGCAAGTTTGGATTGGATTGGATTTGGTTTAAGGGCGCTCAACTTCTAGGTCATCAGCGCCCTTAACAGACTCATGGCAATAGCCAGATATAAATTTCACTCAAAAAATAAAAATACTAGCAACAAGAAAAATATACAAAGATAAAAAAGCAGTGGCAATAGCCAGATATGAAACAAGGTGATAAATATGTCCAAAATCAGAAACAGATAATTAAAAATTTTAAATCCTCAAATTTATATTGCACTGCGCTAAAAAATTAAAAACTCTATCAACCGCTGTTTTGTCGTCCGCTAGGACCTCTGCAAGTCTGGCAGGCAGCTGCAGAGAATCCCGAAGGTGCGCTAGAGAGTAACACTCTAGGAGCACGTGGCGAACCGACAAAACGTTGTCACACAGCGGACATAGAGGCGCAGGGTCCCTTTTAAATAGGTAACCGTGCGAAAAATTGCAGTGCCCTATTCTTAATCGAGCCAAACTAACCTCCTCGCGACGAGATGTGCGACAGGAAGTTACCCAGTTTATCGGAAGTTCTTTCACTTCTCTAAGCTTATTACCGCGGAGAGCTGACCACTCGTCGTGCCAGGACGACAGCACCGCTCTCCGCACTTCAAGCCTAAAGTCTTCCGAAGTAACACGTGAGATGGTAATTCTGGGTTCTGTAGTTGCCGTCTTTGCTGCTAAATCTGCCATTTCATTCCCAGGCAAACCTACGTGACCAGGAATCCATGCACACACCACTTCTCAAATTGCAAGCATTATGCGCACAGCCCAAATAATGACCAGAAATATGTGAATGGTCCCTCACTCTAATATCATCTATAGCAAAATCTTTCAGGCATATGTGACAGTGATCAGCATTGAGGAAATCCAGCTCGTCCTCGGGTGACATATGCATCGGAACTATATGACCGTATACCTCAATAACTTCGTCAGCGATCTGTCTAAGTTCGCTGAAGAAGTCATAGAGAGCATTGTCACCTCTGAAGAGCTTGAACCTCGACAAGGTCTGATCATGCCTGCATATAACCTTCAGCGCTATCGATATCGCTTCATGTTCCTGTATGGTTCGGGTCCAGCTCGCTGCGTCTGAGGACTCGCATGAGTGAACCTTCCTCAAAACAGACTCGATATCCGCATATATAACAAAAGGTACAGGAGCAGACTTTGAAAATGCATTAAATGTGAGAACCTCTCCCTGCATAGGCATTTTGAGGACCTGACATTTATTGCACTTCAGTTTATGTAATCTCAAGGCATCTTCGTTGGGACACCTTGTCATGCATGCCTCGCATAGCCACATTTTTTTGGCAAACTTAGTTATCTGACTTCTAATAAGCCTCGATATGCTGGTGATGAGGCAGTAATGAGACTTGTCACCCTCTTCAATCTTTAGTATGTTAACCGGGCTAGCCTTCCTCTCGGATGGCTTGCGAATAGACTACACTGAGTTGTTGGCATTTAGAGCAAATACAGCTATAGATACTTCGGGGTTGTGGCTCTCAAAATGTTCAATTTGTTGTAATGGGAACGGAAATGTTATTCCATCATAATTGAAGGCTTTGAGAAGCAAATCTCCGCGGCATGATGGACGATCTGCATGGCTCTTTGAGGGGTATCTTGAAGCCAACATGCACCAACGAAACAGGAATCATCATTGTTTTTAATATTGACTATTGCTTTCTTCCTCTTGATGCATGCTGGCAACTCAACATACTCTGAAGCACAAAGGGGATTGTACTTTGCGGCACTATTTAACAGCGAGTGGATTGCGAAGTGTCTTTGAACTTGCTTGACGTTCAAAACAGGCTAGATTTTCTAAAATTTCGTTTCTCATTGCATGAAAGACTACATCAACGTTCGATGATCGCTGGATCTCCTTCGTCTTGGAATTAAAGAATATTGATTCCACTTTTTCATTTTCAGGGGTCTTAAGTATGAGACGTTCATAGAACAACTCATTTTTAATCCAGACATGTGTGGATTCAATTTCTTTAAGAACAAGTCCCTTGCATGCACTAAGGAACTCCATCGGGTCCATTATTCCAGCCGTATTTTCAATTTTACTGTTGAAAATACGACCTTTGAATGCAGAATCTATCACCTTACATTCTAGGTCATTATAATCATTCCGACATACCCTTTTTGCCGGTGATGGTGAGGATGAGGTTGAGGGGTCCAACATAACTGAGCTGTCCACCGCTGTGTTGGTTGAAGCCACCCCCTGGTTCACAGCTATCGTTTGAGGATCATGAGGGTAGCTGAATGAGATAATAGCATATTCCCTGAGGGTCTGCTCTCCTGTGCTGCGCATCATTTGAGTGTCATGAGATCTCTTGTAGCCTCGCCCCAAAGACTCGTCTCCTTGAGGCTCCAGGCCTTCCTGAAGCTGCATAGGCTCATGGCCTGTAACAAAAGAAGCATTAGAAACAATCATTAAAACATATATAAAAAATAAAATAGTTAATTCTCATCACTGTTATCTATGGTAACAAGTTTCTTTTCATAGATAAAGTGTTAATGTCATCATTGAATAGTATAGGAAATAGTTAAAACCGATTTGTTTGATCTGTACGAAAAAAGTGATTTTTAACACAAAAAGAAAAACAATAATAATAAATTCAGTAACTTACACTCTAATGATTGAAGTAGCTCTAGGAGGGCTGTTTTGTAGCCACAGTTCTCACACAAGCAAAGACCCTCTGTTGGTATATCCGTCCAGCTATCCTGGTGTGATACCTCATCTTCAAAACCAGGGGGAGGTGGGATGATGTAGTCCTGAACAGGAGAATCGTTTTGTGATGTTGATGGTGATGGTTCAGGGGCCCCTGTTAGCTCCTGTTCAGGAGCAATCCCACGGCGGGTACGCCCAGCCAGCGTAACTTTGTTTCCTTCCTTGAAGGTTCTCATCCTCTCTGAAATAATAATTTCAAATGTATAAACAATGTAATATTGAATATGAAAGTTTGTAGTGAACTTTTTTATGTGCAGCCGCTAATAACAGAGGTTGACCCTGAAGATGCTGGACGCAGTTTCCAGCGAAACGTCGGAGGAAGGTAATGCAACTCGACCACGGCCCACAAACCCGGAAAATCTACTTAACATGAATATGAAAGTTTGTAGTGAACTTTAATTTATGTGCAGCCGCTAATAACACAGGTTGACCCTGAAGATGCTGGACGCAGTTTCCAGCGAAACGTCGGAGGAAGGTAATCCAACTCGACCACGGCCCACAAACCCGGAAAATCTACCTAACATGAATATGAAAGTTTGTAGTGAACTTTAATTTATGTGCAGCCGCTAATAACAGAGGTTGACCCTGAAGATGCTGGACGCAGTTTCCAGCGAAACGTCGGAGGTAGGTAATCCAACTCGACCACGGCCCACAAACCCGGAAAATCTACTTAACATGAATATGAAACTTTGTAGTGAACTTTAATTTATGTGCAGCCGCTAATAACAGAGGTTGACCCTGAAGATGCTGGACGTAGTTTCCAGCGAAACGTCGGAGGAAGGTAATCCAACTCGACCACGGCCCACAAACCCGGAAAATCTACTTAACATAGTTAAAGGGGGAAATGTTTTGAAAAAAAAATGTTAATGTCAAACAAACGGAAAATTTTTGAAAAAAAAAAGTTGAAAAAGACGGCGGATGGCGCTAGTGTCGCTCATAATGGCGGGAAAAATTTAGAAACAAGATGAGAACTTTTTGCGCACAAAAAATGTTGAAAATAAAATGGCGGTTGCCGCTAATGTTGCCAAAAAGGTTGCAAGAGGACAAATAGTTTTCGAATAGTGGAATAAAAAAAGGTTTTGTGAGGTGGATGGACCAAATGAAAACCCAAGTGTTTGATCCGTACAGATGAATTACATCTTTATTAAAATAAATTCATGGTACAATTACATGAATAAATATATGAATACATGTTACATATGGAAATAAATGCATAAACTACGAAATATGACATATAAGAATAAAAGCTTAAACATGCAGTTGATTGAAACAGAATAGTTTAACGGTGTTAAGCAACAATATAAGCAGCCACACAGTGGCACAAAATGAACAAATATATAACATAGTTGAGAGCAATAATAATTTTTTTTAAATGATTTATGAGCACGAAGTCACACTATGACAATTGTTTTTGACTTTTTTCTTTGTTTATGACAAATCACACACACGGTCACAGATGTTGGTTTACAAAAAGATGTTAAGGAAAGTGGTAGCACTAAGGGCTGCTGGTATGTTGAACGCTTCATCCTTTTGTAGGTTTCCAGGTTGCGGTAGCAGGTGGTCACAGGTAACACAGGAGAGATGTATGTGTCGAAAATTAGGGTCTACATTGGCACTAATGTTGGGAACGTACAGAGGAACGACGATATTTTGACGAATGCTATCACTCACTGGAAAAGATCCGGTGTAGGTGATGGTGTTGTCTATAGATGACGTGTTGGTTCCAAGATGTCATGACCGTTGAAAGAGGCAGCAATGGAAGGAACGAACTGTATGTTCGCGATGTGAGCATTGCCGGAGGAAACTTTGATGATGACAATTTTACACACACCAAAAGCTGAGGTGTCCTGCAATACGATGCGGCAATGGTTAGCCTAGCTACCTGTAGCATCGACGGCTTCAAATACCTCGAAAATGATTCTGCGGGAAAGACTGGGGTGAATGTCCACTGGGTCTGACTTGCACGTCGGCATGCTGATGGTAGAAGAGAGACTGACTAGAGTAAGGTTATTGGAATTTGGCGTATGCGTTTTGGCGGGATGAATCACCAGGAGGGGAAGGTTCAGAGAATTTGACGATGCGTCCTTCGTAGCCATTTCGGAGCATTTCGTCTTCCTAGTACGTTAGGCAGACAGGAACGGAATTGAGTTCGTCGATGTAATCTTGAGACATGTCGAATATGGAAGGTAGAAATATTTCGTGGTTGTTAATGATGACGGCAAGTTTTCTACCGCACTGGTGGAGAGTGCACTGGCGCCCTGAATTGTATACGGGCGGCCTTTTTGAGCTTCTCCCACTGACATGAAAGGCATAAATTCAGCCATTGTGTTAAGATCACGATGTTACTTGTTGCCATGATGCAGAGGTTGTATGTCTATAGGCTGTGAACGAGGTTGCTTATAAGAGCGGAGGGAACGGAAGTTGAACATCCGCGTGCACGGCGATAGCAGGCGATAAGGGCAGCAAGACGGTGAAGAAATGTCAACCTTGGCGGAAATATGGGCACTGTGCCATGATGGGTGCTGCGCCATGAATACGGTGCCACGGTTGGTTCCAATGCTGCTTGCACCTCTGGTAAGAATGAAGAGAATGCTGCTGTTGTGGCGATAGACGACGCCACACAGAATCTAAATCATGCGGAGAGTATTTTGGGAAGATCCTGTTGGCTCCTCACTGCTGAGTTGAGAGAAGGTTTGGTGATGTTGCAGGTACTTCATTAGAACTGGGATTTCCGCCATTGCGCTTGGCATACCTTTGTAAGAAGGCGTCAATGTTAGGTTGCAGTTTAAGTCTGTAAAGACACCTACGCTGCATTTATCACACCAGAAGGAACGTATGCTGGAGCGACACAGGCGATGAAAGTACATGGAAAAGTGTAGCGGTGTGCACGCTGCTGCTGGCATGATGCAAATAAAGCAGGAGTGGACATTAGGGTCTGGTTTTTGCCGCTACGTGTCGCTTCTGACGTAGGAGATGAGGTTATTGTAGGCGGTATGGTCCTGTTGCTCTAGAACCCTGTTTTCTTCAACGCTGAAGATGCAATGTCCGTGAATAAGATCTTCAACGATGTAGGGCGAGGTGTTGCCTAAATCCACTGAAAGACAACGACCGTAGCACAGACGCCCATCGTTGATCATGAGTTGCATTTTGGAGGTAGGTAGGAATGGTGCTTCATAGAAGACGATGAATAAACCTTTTTTATTTTATATTTCATTTAATTTATTTTATTTTTTTTTTTTTAAGAAAACGAAATAACTGATCTTTGATTTCGTCGTCGCTGTTGCTGTTGTTGAGCTATGTTTCCGCCGAAAAAAGGAATGTCTTGCATGTTTATGTTGGCAAAGACATAGGCTGCGATGTCTTGGCAGCTGTGCAACTTGAGAGAGATGGCTTTTCCTACGTAGACGTCATCGATGATCCTTAGGGCGTAGGGAAACTTTTTCTTAAGATGTCCCTGCACATCGTAATTCTTAAAAACTTATTCCGTTACAGCAGACAGACAAGTAATGTTTGTAGACCATGCTTAATGGCTGTAGACATGCGACTGAGAGGGAAAAGGTTAGGACTTGGGTTGCACGATATTGCGCAGGAAAATGAGGTTTGGAATAATGTTCCACCTCGAGGAATGTTCTAAGGTTGGCGGGTCTGATGTACTTGGTGAATAGAGTGAAACTGATGGATTGAAAAGGAACATTGGAAACGTAGCTGTGAAGCATGGCTTTGCGAAATGCAGAGATTTGGTTTTGTACGTCAGTTTGTTCTTTGCTCTTGTGAAATAGGATGTCTGAGATGAGTTTGTTTAGACTGCCCAGAACGTCCCATTTCTGAGGGTTAAGGGCAAGGCATCGGCCCTGCAGATCCTTTACGACAATGAGCAGTTTGCCAAAAATGCGTTTAAAGATGACTGTAGATCGAGCAGAAATTTGATATTCTTGAAGGTGGGCCTCTGTGTCACGAATAGTTCGTTGGATGACTTGCCTTGCTTCCACCAGCTTCTGCCAATGCTCGGACGGAAAGGCTACGCTTGAGTGAGAGCCACACTTGGCTAAGAGGACCACAAGTTGAAAGGGTTCCTTAATCCGACACCCACAAACTTGGTTTGCGAGGGGTTGAGGAAGTAGATGTGTGATAGAGGTCCCAGGACACGTCGCTGATATGCCCTGCAACCAAATGAGCAAAAGATAAGAAATAATTGAAACCAAAAGCTTAAGAAACAAGCACACACGAGCTGTTATACTTACTCCGAAGAATGTGGACCAGCCACCTCGTTCTCCTTGTTGCTCATCGTGCACTGGAGACGTAGAGCCTTACGCAGGAGTTATAGGATAGCTGAAAACGGGTCAGAGGCACGATTAGAAAGACGGCTAGGCAGGGAGAGGGAGAGGAAAAAGTAAGAAAAAATTCGGACTTACCTGCAAAGACCTACAGGATTGCAGATGATGAGAGCTTTTGGCGAGGCATACGCGGTTGTTTTAAAAATGAGATCGTTGTAAAGGAAATTTTTGCTCCGAAATTTAGAAAAGAAAATTTCCCGGGACAGGCCCGCGCAGCGCCGAGAAAGGTAATCAAGCACGTAATGACAGCAGGTAGCACTGTTATTTACCTGCAACCTAATGAAGCTGTGCACCCAACGGGTACCGCAAACCGAATGGAGCCATTTTAAAATATGAGGCACCATGGGGCTTAGATCGAAACTATCAAAATATTCCCCTCTATGGTTTTTACTAACGAAGATGCAGACCCAGTGTTTTCCTGGTTGCGAGCTGGGGTTGGTGTTAGGTTTTGGTTTGGTTTGGTTTAAGGGCGCTCAACTTCTATATCATCAGCGCCCTTAAAAGATTTATGGCAATAACCAGATATAAATTTCACTCAAAAAATAAAAATACTAGCAACAAGAAAAGTTTACAAAGGTAAAAATCAGTGGCAATAGCCAGATATGAAACAAGGTGATAAATATGTCCAACAGCAGAAACAGATAATTACAAAATTTTAATCCTCAAATTTATATTGCACTCCGCTAAAAAATTAAAAACTCTATCAACCGCTGTTTTGTCGTCCGCTACGACCTCTGCAAGTTTGGCAGGCAACTGCAGAGAATCCCGAAGGTGCGCTAGAGAGTAACACTCTAGCAGCACGTGGCGAACCGACAAAACGTTGTCACACAGCGGACATAGAGGCGCAGGGTCCCTTTTAAATCGGTAACCGTGCGAAAAATTGCAGTGCCCTATTCTTAATCGAGCCAAACTAACCTCCTCGCGACGAGATGTGCGACAGGAAGTTACCCAGTTTATCGGAAGTTCTTTCACTTCTCTAAGCTTATTACCGCGGAGAGCTGACCACTCGTCGTGCCAGGACGACAGCACCGCTCTCCGCACTTCAAGCCTAAAGTCTTCCGAAGTAACACGTGAGATGGTAATACTGGGTTCTGTAGTTGCCGTCTTTACTGCTAAATCTGCCATTTCATTCCCAGGCAAACCTACGTGACCAGGAATCCATGCACACACCATGTCAACACCAGAAGCGTGTAAAACATGGAGGGCGTCCTGGATACGTTGTACAATAGGGTGGGGGTTGTACAACTGACAAAGGCTCTGCAGTGCACTAACGGAATCGCTCAAAATCAGGCAGTCACCTAATTTACGACGGCGAACATACAAAACGGCTCGATAAATTGCATAAAGCTCTGCAGTAAAAATGGAAGTGCTACTTGGAAAACCGAATGTATATGGTTCGGTTCCATAAACATAAGCACATCCAACACCGTTGGTGTTCTTTGATCCATCGGGGTAAATATATCGACGGTCAGAGTAGCCTGACAAAAATTCTAAGAAACACGTGCGGATACTTGAAATAGGCATCGTGGACTTCTGGTGTATGGTCATCCCAAGATCTACATGGGGCGTACCAGATAGCCAAGGGGGGTAAAGTCTCTCGCCCTTGGCCAACATCACAGGCAGTTCCACTCCAAGCTTCACTAGGAGCTCTTGGAAACGGAACCCCGCAGGCTTTAGACTAAGGGAGCTATTTCTATATCGTTCTCTTAGCGTGGTGGTGAAAAAAGAAGCGAACGTTGTGTGCTTAGGCATACATCTAAGCGCACAACCATAATTTGCCAAGAGAATCTCACGCCGATATTGCAGAGGAGGTTCTGCGGACTCGGCGTAAAGGCTCACCACTGGGCTTGTTGGAAAAGCTCCTGTTGCAATGCGGATGCCCCTATTATGGACCACGTCTAATCTTCTCAGCACAGATGGTCGTGCTGACGAATAAACAATACACCCATAGTCTAGCTTGGATCGGACCAATGCGCGATATATTCGCAACAAAATTGTTCGATCCGCTCCCCACGATTTGCCATTCAGTACTCCCATAATATTTAGGGAATGGTCACATCTCGCTCTCAGCTGTGCAATATGCGACGACCAACTAAGCTTCCTTCCAAGATCAACCCAGGAAGCGCGTGTCTTCTGCGAAGGGAAGTGAATCTGGACCAAATCGGAGCGAAGGTGGTAATCGTCTCCTACGGCCCCTCCGAAGGAGTGTCGCCTTGTCGTGGCGGAGGGGCTCAGTACCTGAACCAGACGGCCTACTAAGTGTCATTTTGACTACTAGTAGGCAAGAGGTGAGGGGAGGCTAAGAACATTCCAAACGGGTAGATGGGGCTCGTTAGTCTTGGTTGACGACTTATTAGGAGAAGAGGACTCCGAAATCAAACTCCCCCAGGGGCTCCTACTATGGTAGGTACGGGTTTGGCGTACCCGGGGCCCCGAGCCATACTCTCGATTGGGTTCCTCCAAGAGGTGAGAGGGCACATGCCAAACGCCCAATCAACTTTGGTCCACTTTTGTGTTTGACCTCCCACCTGTTACCTCCCTGTACACAGTCTGATGGATAACCTACGCGCGGGTCGTCGGAGGATGGGGTGACGCAAGGGGTGACTGGGTAATCGCGTAAGTCCCAGCCCCTGGTTATCATGTAGGATCTGTGTGCGTATCCGCTGATAAAGGTCAGTCCCGGGGAGGGGCCATTGCATGAGCTGATGCACTCCTGAAGGCGATTGGGTCCCTCTGTCTATACATTGGGAGGTGAGACCCTAGGGTGAGCAACGTCCAGGCCAAGACTCTCACCTAAGCCGGGGTGGCGCCCAGGATGTGAGCATGCCATCGGAGACATTTGCAATGGTGGAGGATTAAAGCGCCATGAGTTCACAAAAAACTCAAAATAAACAAAAATACCAGAAGTCAAGTGTAAAGGAAGTAGTTGAGTCCTGTGGTCCTCGCTACTTAGTAATTTCCCGAACTGAGGAAGGAAAAAAGTTTCTTTCGGTGAGCCCGTTTGTAATCCAGAAGGGCCTGGATAAGATAGCTGGTCCAGTGAAGTCGTGCACTAGATCGCGTAATGGCACGCTTCTAGTAGAAGCGCATTCAGCAGAACAGGCAGCTAAAATACAGAAAGCAAACCTGTTGGCCAGCTATCCAATACGTGTTGACCTTCATAAGACGTTGAACTCGTCACGCGGTGTCGTCAATACCCGGGCATTAGACGGACTCAGTGTTGAAGAGATTAAGGAAAACCTAGAGGATCAAGGTGTTACCTGTGTGTATCGGGTTCATCGCAAAGAAAGCGGTGAATTGAAGCCTACTCGTACCCTGTTCCTGACCTTTGATCGGGTAGATCTCCCTCAAAGGATTAGGGCAGGATACGAAGCTATAGAAGTAAGGCCATATATCCCGAACCCAATCCGGTGCTTTAAGTGTAACCATTTTGGACACACAAGTGAACTATGTAACAGAACAGCTTCTTGCGTCAACTGTGGAGGCGTCCTTCACGACGCTCCATGTTCATTGCCTCCCAGTTGTGTGAACTGCAGCGGCGAACATCCAGCCAATTCGCGAGAGTGCCCCCGGTTTATAGAGGAAAGGGCGATCCAGGAAATCCGAGTCAAAGAGGTGTCCTTCTCAGAAGCTCGGAAACTCCTGCGTATCCGACAGCCCCCCCTTCCAAAGTCCGGTACCTATCGCTCTGTTGTAGCTAGGCCGGCAGAGAAGCGGGAAATCGCTACACAAACCAGCGATCAAACCGGGGCCACAATTTCACAAAAAATTATCGTAACAAGAACAGTTCCAAAGCCTTCAACATCTACTGGTAAATCTACGTCTCCTACCAAGTCCGTAAAGGAAAAGAACACATCTACAAGGTCACCGTCTAAATTGCCAGTCTACAACAATGGCAAGAATGAGCCCGTTGTTTATGTTACATCACCGAAGAAATTTAAGAAACAATATGTAAGAACTGACTTCCTCAAAGAAAACGTGCCTGTTCCCACTCAACCAAAGGGAAAGAAGAGCCAGCGTTCATCCCCCCGAAGATCCTCTTCTGAGGATTCCTCCGGGATGGACACAGACCGGCAGCTTTCATCTTCGCCGGTATCCACGAGCAATCGGTTCGAGGCTCTCGAACCGAAATTTGCTATGGGGATACGCACCTCCTCGGTAGAGGAGATGCAAGAAGATCCTGCATATACTGGGAGAAACCCAGTGAAAAACAGGCAGGATAAATGTGAAAAGAGTGTGAGCCCAAAAGATCACAAAAGGGCTAAATTGAACCGACCACCGCCTACTACAAGGTAATACACTGTTACCTTGCAATATTTATCCCAAACACATACTAATATGGCTATCTTACATTGGAACATACGTGGCATTCGAACTCAAAGGCCAGAACTTGAGCTCTTGCTCAAAGAAAACGAACCTCTGGTCGCATGTTTGCAAGAGACTAAGCTGCGTCCTCAAGACGCTTTCCATCTCAGGCGATACACCCCAGTACGGTGTGATGTTACACCAGAAGAGGGTGTTCCGGCACATGGCGGCGCTATGATACTTGTGAGAGATGACATTTATATGCAAGCTGTACCAATACAGTCTGATATCCAATCAATTGCAATAAGGATTGTACTGCCAGACATCCATTTCACCATCTGTAATATATATTTGCCTCCGTCCCATGACCTCTCGCACATTGATTTAGAAGATCTAGTTTCCCAGTTGCCAACACCGTTTCTGTTGGTGGGAGACTTCAATGCGCACCACCCACTTTGGGGTTCAAGTCGCGCTTGTGCGAGAGGTAAACTCATTTCCGATTTCTTGGACAGTCACAACCTAGCTCTCCTCAACACTGGAGAGCCTACATTCATTTCGGACTCCCACAGCACCTTCTCACACCTTGATCTTGCAGTTTGTTCACCTCAGTTGGCAGTCTCCTTACAATGGAATGTCATCTCTGATTTACACTCTAGTGACCACTTCTCATGTCTTATTAGTCTCTTGACGCAACATACATATTCCACAGGTATGCCCAGATGGCGTTTGGACCATGCCAACTGGAACCTTTACACCCAGTTGGCTGGCTGTCTTTAGGTACAACGAGCACGACTCAGTGAATAATTTGCGGCAGCATCTCACGGAGACGATTCTCTCTGCTGCTGAACAATCGATTCCGCGGTCGACTACACACCCCCGTCGATTTCCCGACCCCTGCTGGACGGAAGAATGTCGGAATGCCATTCGTGCTCGAAGGCGTGCACTTAGGGTTTTCCAACGTCACCCTACTTTGGAAAACCTAATCGAATACAAGAAAATGCACGCGAGGTCCAGACAAGTCATTAAGGATAGCAAAAAGTCATCATGGAGCAAATTTGTAGCTTCATTTAACCGACACACACCTTCCTCGGTTGTGTGGGACAGATTAAGGCGTGTTGCAGCTAAAACGACCCAAATACCAATAGCGGGACTAAAAACAGCCACAGGAGCTGTTGTTGATTCACTTGAAGTGGCCAATACCTTTGGCAGTGCTTTCGCACAAGTGTCTAGCTCGGAAAACTACTCCCCTGAGTTCCTTCCAATTAAAACTCAGGTGGAATCTCAAGGCTTCTCGTTTCGTTCTAGAAACGTAGAAGATTACAATCGCCTTTTCACCATGGCAGAGCTGGAGTATTCCCTGAAATCTTCGCGATGTTCAGCAACAGGACCGGACGGTATTCATGTACAAATGTTACAACGGCTCTCTCCTGAAGGTAAGGCATTCCTGCTCGAGGTCTATAATCGTGTTTGGGTTGACAGTATACTCCCAGAAAATTGGCGGGAGGCCACCGTTATTGCCATCTTGAAGGCTGGAAAGGACCGTCATCTTCCCTCCAGCTATCGTCCTATTTCCCTCACCAGTTGCGTTTGCAAGGTGATGGAACGCATGATCAATGGACGATTCGTATGATGGTTAGAAAGTCGTAACCTACTGACTAATATCCAGTGTGGTTTTCGACGACGCCGTTCAACTGTTGACCATCTTGTGTCAATATCGACACAGATAATGCACGGCTTTATGAAGAACTGTCAAACCGTTGGCATATTTTTCGATCTTGAGAAGGCTTATGATACGTGCTGGCGAGCAGGGATTCTAAGTTCCCTGTATGCCTGGAACATACGTGGACGCCTACCACTTTTCATTCATGAGTTTATGAAGGACCGCTTTTTCCGAGTAAGGGTCGGCTCGGTTTTGTCTAATTCTTTTGTTCAGGAGGAGGGAGTACCTCAGGGTTCGGTGCTAAGTGTCACGCTCTTTGCTATAGCAATTAACTCCATCTGGAAATGTGTTCCACCTGGAGTTTCGTCATGCCTATTCGTAGACGACTTCGCTGTCTATTGCACTTCTCAGCGCCCGGCGTTCTTACAACGGCGCCTGCAGCAATGTTTGGACAACCTTAGAGAATGGAGCGTGAAAAACGGCTTCCGTTTCTCAACTGAGAAGACAATCTGCGTTAATTTCTGGCGCCGTAGGACGATTACCACCTTCGCTCCGATTTGGTCCAGATGAACTTCCCTTTGCAGAAGAGACGCGCTTCCTTGGTTTGATCTTGGACAGGAAGCTTAGTTGGTCGTCGCATATTGCACAGCTAAGAGCGAGATGTGACCGTTCCCTAAATATTATGCGAGTACTGAATGGCAAATCGTGGGGAGCGGATCGAACAATTTTGTTGCGAATATATCGCGCATTGGTCCGATCCAAGCTAGACTATGGGTGTATTGTTTATTCGTCAGCACGACCATCTGTGCTGAGATTAGACGTGGTCCACAATAGGGGCATCCGCATTGCAACAGGAGCTTTTCCAAGAAGCTCAGTGGTGAGCCTTTACGCCGAAGCCGCAGAAGCTCCTCTGCAATATCGGCGTGAGATTCTCTTGGCAAATTATGGTTGTGCGCTTAGATGTATGCCTAAGCACCCAACGTTCGCTTCTTTTTTCACCACCACGCTAAGAGAACGATATAGAAATAGCACCACTAATCCTAAGCTTGCGGGGTTCCGTTTCCAAGAGCTCCTAGTGAAGCTTGGAGTGGAACTGCCTGTGATGTTGGCCAAGGGCGAGAGACTTTACCCCCCTTGGCTATCTGGTACGCCCCATGTAGATCTTGGGATGACCATACACCAGAAGTCCACGATGCCTATTTCAAGTATCCGCACGTGTTTCTTAGAATTTTTGTCAGGCTACACTGACCGTCGATATATTTACACCGATGGGTCAAAGGGCTCCAACGGTGTTGGATGTGCTTATGTTTTTGGAACCGAACCATATACATTCGGTTTTCCGAATAGCACCTCCATTTTTACTGCAGAGCTTTATGCAATTTATCGAGCCGTTTTGTATGTTCGCCGTCGTAAATTAGGTGACTGCCTGATTTTGAGCGATTCCCTTAGTGCACTGCAGAGCCTTTGTCAGTTGTACAACCCCCACCCTATTGTCCAACGTATCCAGGATGCGCTCCATGTTTTACACGCTTCTGGTGTTGACGTGGTGTGTGCATAGATTCCTGGTCACGTAGGTTTGCCGGGGAATGAAATGGCAGATTTAGCAGCAAAGACGGCAACTACAGAACCCAGTATTACCATCTCACGTGTTTTATCGGAAGACTTCAGGCTTGAAGTGCGGAGAGCGGTGCTGTCGTCCTGGCACGACGAGTGGTCAGCTCTCCGCGGTAATAAGCTGAGAGAAGTGAAAGAACTTCCGATAAACTGGGTAACTTCCTGTCGCACATCTCGTCGGGAGGTGGTTAGTTTGGCTCGATTAAGAATAGGGCACTGCAATTTTTCGCACGGTTACCTATTTAAAAGGGACCCTGCGCCTCTATGTCCGCTGTGTGACAACCTTTTTGGATTTGGATTTGGTTTAAGGGCGCTCAACTTCTAGGTCATCAGCGCCCTTAACAGACTCATGGCAATAGCCAGATATAAATTTCACTCAAAAAATAAAAATACTAGAAACAACAAAATATACAAGGTAGAAATCAGTGGCAATAGCCAGATATGAAACAGTGTGATAAATATGTCCAAAAGCAGAACAAGATAATTTAAAAAATTTAAATCCTCAAATTTATATTACACTGCGTTAAAAAATTAAGAACTCTATCAACCGCTGTTTTGTCGTCCGCTAGGACCTCTGCAAGTCTGGCAGGCAGCTGCAGAGAATCCCGAAGGTGCGCTAGAGAGGAGCACGTGGCGAACCGACAAAACGTTGTCACACAGCGGACATAGAGGCGCAGGGTCCCTTTTAAATAGGTAACCGTGCGAAAAATTGCAGTGCCCTATTCTTAATCGAGCCAAACTAACCTCCTCGCGACGAGATGTGCGACAGGAAGTTACCCAGTTTATCGGAAGTTCTTTCACTTCTCTAAGCTTATTACCGCGGAGAGCTGACCACTCGTCGTGCCAGGACGACAGCACCGCTCTCCGCACTTCAAGCCTAAAGTCTTCCGAAGTAACACGTGAGATGATAATTCTGGGTTCTGTAGTTGCCGTCTTTGCTGCTAAATCTGCCTTTTCATTCCCAGGCAAACCTACGTGACCAGGAATCCATGCACACACCACGTCAACGCCAGAAGCGTGTAAAACATGGAGGGCATCCTGGATACGTTGTACAATAGGGTGGGGGTTGTACAACTGACAAAGGCTCTGCAGTGCACTAACGGAATCGCTCAAAATCAGGCAGTCACCTAATTTACGACGGCGAACATACAAAACGGCTCGATAGATTGCATAAAGCTCTGCAGTAAAAATGGAAGTGCTATTTGGAAAACCGAATGTATATGGTTCGGTTCCATAAACATAAGCACATCCAACACCGTTGGTGTTCTTTGATCCATCGGTGTAAATATATTTACGGTCAGAGTAGCCTGACAAAAATTCTAAGAAACACGTGCGGATACTTGAAATAGGCATCGTGGACTTCTGGTGTATGGTCATCCCAAGATCTACATGGGGCGTACCAGATAGCCAAGGGGGGTAAAGTCTCTCGCCCTTGGCCAACATCACAGGCAGTTCCACTCCAAGCTTCACTAGGAGCTCTTGGAAACGGAACCCCGCAGGCTTTGGATTAAGGGTGCTATTTCTATATCGTTCTCTTAGCGTGGTGGTGAAAAAAGAAGCGAACGTTGGGTGCTTAGGCATACATCTAAGCGCACAACCATAATTTGCCAAGAGAATCTCACGCCGATATTGCAGAGGAGGTTCTGCGGACTCGGCGTAAAGGCTCACCACTGGGCTTGTTGGAAAAGCTCCTGTTGCAATGCGGATGCCCCTATTATGGACCACGTCTAATCTCAGCACAGATGGTCGTGCTGACGAATAAACAATACACCCATAGTCTAGCTTGGATCGGACCAATGCGCGATATATTCGCAACAAAATTATTCGATCCGCTCCCCACGATTTGCCATTCAGTACTCGCATAATATTTAGGGAACGGTCACATCTCGCTCTTAGCTGTGCAATATGCGACGACCAACTAAGCTTCCTGTCCAAGATCAAACCCAGGAACCGCGTCTCTTCTGCGAAGGGAAGTTCATCTGGACCAAATCGGAGCGAAGGTGGTAATCGTCTCCTACGGCGCCAGAAATTAACGCAGATTGACTTCTCAGTTGAGAAACGGAAGCCGTTTTTCATGCTCCATTCTCTAAGTGAGTGAGTGAGTGAGTGTGTCGGGTTTAAGGGCCCGTCGACAACTTGGTCATTAGGGCCCCGAGTCCAGAAGTAAAATTACATTACGTCAAGTGTTAAAACATCTCCCATTAAAAACTAAAAATCTACGGTTAAAATAGATAAAAAACCTCTAAACAACTATTAAAATGTTTCATTTAAAATGCTAAAAACAGAAACTTAAAATTGCTACAAAGTAAAAAAACACTAAAACGTTAAAAAAAACCCAAAAATACGGCCATCTAAAAGGCTAAAATCTCTAAAATAAAATATCCTTACACTTGCTTCATAAAATCAATTGTGGAACAAAACCGCAGCACTGTATTCACAGATACTGGGTCGTTGCCTAAAACTGACGACAGTGTAAGGCCCAGGCCAACAGACTGGCGCTCACGAGCGTATTGCGGACAATCAAGAAGGACATGTGCGACGGAGATTGGAATATTACACGTCGTACAGACAGGCTCCGGATCACCACGCAAAAGGTGTCCATGCGTGGCTCGGGTATGGCCTATCCTCAGGCGGGTTAAAACCACTTCTTCCCGCCTGGAATTCCTGCAGCTGGTATGCCAGGGTTGTACCGTGTCCTTGATAGTCCGTAATTGAGTGCCAGATAACGCTTCCCAAGATTCCTGCCAGAGAGCAAATAGATGGCGACGGAAATACTTCTGCACATCTATATAGGGGAGCGTACGGGTGGAATACTCCGGAAGGCGACATGCAGACTTTGCAGCCGCATCCGCCGCCTCGTTACCCGGAATACCCACATGGCCTGGGATCCACGTAAAAACAAACTGGTATCCGCGAGACAGTAGCTGAGAAATCAACGTCTGGATTTTAACAACCAATGCCGAGGTGCCGATGAACTGTTGCAGGGCCTGGAGAGCGCTAAAAGAATCGGAACAAACTATAAAACTTCCAGGACCTGAACTGGAGATAAAAAGGAGGAAATAAAATATGGCAAACAACTCGGCGGTAAATACTGAACTGGCGTCCGGTAGGCGGTACGTATGAGCGTCACCGTTGTATATAAAGGCGCAACCCGTCGAACTACCCATCTGGGACCCATCGGTAAATACCGGACAGGAAGTCCGGTATCGCCCCAGTAGTTCCGTGAATAGTTGGCGAAACACGGAATGAGGGGTAGCTATCTTAACACAACCCGACAACTCCAGGTCAAAGCGTGCGCGCTGGAGTTGCCAGGGAGGACATCGGCCACGTGAATGCCGCTCTACGGCTGGCAGTCGAAGGGCGTGTGCAGCAAGCAGTTCACGAAACCGGATACCACTTGGACGGGAGATAGTTGTATTTCGCATATAACGGTGCGCGAGGTCTGGACGCAACACGGGTGGAAACGAAGGGTGACCTGGATGGGCGGCCAGCCTTGCCACGTAAGAACAAAGTAATAAAGAGCGTCGAACAGACAGTGGAGGTTCGCCAGAATCAGCATACAGACAATCGATTCTGCTGGTGCGGAAAGCCCCAGTAGCGAGACGGATACCAGTGTGATGTACTGTGTCTAAAAGCCGGAGTTTAGACGCAGACGCCGCGCCATAAATAAAACAGCCGTAGTCTAATTTGGACCGGACCAGAGAGCCATACAACCTCAACATGACGGTGCGATCGCCGCCCCAAGATGCCCCAGATAAGACCCTGAGTACCCGAAGCGAACGATCGCACGAAGCACGAAGATAGCGGATATGGTGCTCCCATGTGAGTTTACTGTCGAGGTGTAGGCCCAAGAACTTAAGGTGCGGTACAAAAGGAAGACGTGTGTCGCGGAGATGAAGATCAGGAGGAGGGTGTACTCCTCGCAGTCGGTGAAAGTGTAGACACTGTGTTTTCGTAGGGGACAGCCGAAAGCCCGTGCGTAATGCCCACTCGGCGATGGAGGTTATGGTCAGCTGCAGTTGACGCTCGATGTGCTCCAAACTATAAGAGCGATAGTAGATCGCAAAGTCGTCAACATACAGCGACATCGGGATACCGCTACGAACAACACTAGTGATACCATTAATGGCAACTGCGAAAAGTGTGACACTGAGGATGGATCCCTGGGGTACACCATTCTCCTGGATCTTCTCTTGAGACAGCGTGTTGCCTATACGGACACGAAAACGGCGAATGAGTAAAAAGTTAAAAAGGAAAACGGCTAAGTGACCGCGCAAACCATAACCGTGTAGAGTACGGAGAATGCCATAGCGCCAAGTAGTATCGTAGGCCTTCTCCAGATCAAAGAAGACACCCACGACATGCTGCTTCAGGAGAAACGCATTCTGTATGTATGCCTCCATGCGCGTCAGGTTGTCGACACTGGAGCGATAGCGACGAAATCCGCACTGAACATTGCTCAGCAGGTTATTCGTCTCTAGCCACCACACTAAGCGAGTGTTAATCATCCGTTCCAAGGTCTTGCAGACGACACTCGTCAGGCAGATAGGGCGGTAGCTAGAGGGAAGTGTCCGGTCTTTTCCTGGTCGAGGGATAGGGATGACAATGCCCTCTCGCCAGGAAGACGGAAAAACCTGCTGATGCCAGATGCGGTTATACATGCTCAACATGAAGGAAAGAGCTGCAGGTGGAAGATGAAGCAGCATTTGGCGGTGGATGTCATCAGGACCGGGAGAAGAATTCTTTGCTAGGGACAAGGAATGCGCTAGCTCCGCCTCGGTAAATGGTGCATTGTACGGTTCACTTTGGGCACTGTTAAAACTAAGGCCTATCTGCTCCGCAGATTCCTTGATAGCTAAAAACGCTCTATCATAGCTTTGGGTTTGGCTAGTACAGGCAAAACACTCGGCAAGGGCGTCGGCGATGTCCTGCTCGCTGGTGTAACGGGAGCCCTGTACGGCAAGGCCGGGGATGATCGTCCGGCGACACTTGCCGTACATTCGCCGAACAGCAGTCCACACCTTTTGCGCCGAACTTCGACGGGAAAGAGAAGATACATACTTTTCCCACGATTTGCGTTTTGCGTCTCGAAGTATAAATCTTGCCCTAGCACGAGCACGCTTAAAAGCGACAAAGTTCGCCTGCGTAGGATGCAATGTAAAGATACGCAATGCACGCTTGCGTGCTTTAGTAGCCAAACGGCATTCCTCGGACCACCAAGGCACAGGAACGTGACGAGGTGTAGTGGAACCACGAGGAATGCTGGAATCCGCTGCACGAAGGATAGAGTAAGTAAAATACTCCACCATGTCGTCAATGGTGGTAAAACCATCGTCGGTTAGGTGAATGAGGGAACGAAACTTCCCCCAGTCAGCCTTGGAAATATTCCAGTGTGGAAAGCGTGTTGGCACAGAATTGTGGCCCGATAGGTGAATGCTAATGGGGTAATGATCACTGCCAAATAAGTCGGAAAGTACCGACCAGTCGAGTAGAGGTACCAGTGACGGACTGCTAAATGAAACGTCAAGTGCGGAGTGTGTACCATAGGCAGATGATAAGTAAGTAGGCACGCCAGTGTTTAATATGACTAGGCCGGACATATGGCAAACGTCTGCTACAAGGCACCCACGGGCATCGTCAATGTCGGAGCCCCAATGAGAGTGCTTGGCATTCAGATCGCCGAGAAAGATGAGCGGTGGCGGAATCTGTGCCAAGAGAGCCCGAAGATCGTTCGTGTGTACGACACTGACCGGTGGCAGATAGACATTGCAAAGGGAGAAACAGAGGCTCTGCAGCTGCACACGCACCGCTACAGCTTGTAGCGGCGTGTTGAGTGGCACACTGGTGGCAGAGATATCATGCGCCACCAGGATAGCAACACCCCCGCTGGCTCGCCTATCAGCTGCAGAGTCATGTCTAAATGCCGAAAAACCACGAAGTTGTAATGCGTGGTTAGGGTGCAAGTGCGTTTCTTGTAGACAGACGATTGATGGAGACCGTTGCGAAACGAGATGCTGTACGTCCGGAACACGTGCCCGGAACCCATTAACATTCCACTGGATTATTTCCATGGTAAAGAAGAATTAGGGATTCGTCTTCATCTTTTTCTTTTTCATCTTTACCTTAACCGACTTCGGACGGGGTAGGTTAAATTCGCCATCGTCTGGTGACTCCGCCGACGTCCGGGAGTCTGAAGATCCCCGGCGGCTCGCTGAACGAGAGCGGGAGCGGGACTTCATGGACGATGTGCGACTGCTGGCGCGACCAGAAGGCCTAGAATAATGGCTGTCAACAGGCTGGCTGCGGCTAGTTGTCTTCTGAGCTGGTGTCTGCACGGCTATAGATGTAGTAGCAGGTGCAGCTGTGGCACGAGACAGTGAAGGGGTATTCGCAGGTAGGTCAGTCTGTGTAGAAGCATCTGACACAGGAACGTGCTGGATCGCTACGCTGCTGGCAGGAGCGCGTCGGGCAGCCAAGGCATAACCTGTGGTGGTAGCAGGTTTCAGCTGCTCAAAGCGACGACGCGCTTCTGGAAACGTGAGATGTTCTTTCACGCGCAATTCTTGTATACACTTCTCATCCAAGAACTTCGCACACTGACGCGAGCTGGATGGATGCTTCCCTTCACAGTTCACACAGAGGGGATCCCGTGTACATGTCGGGTCCTCATGGGCTGCTAAACCACAGCGCTCACATATAGCAGGATTATTACACAGGGTCTTAGTATGGCCGAACCGTTGGCACCTAAAACAACGCATGGGGTTCGGCACATACTGGCGTACGGCGGCACGTTCGTAGCCACAAAAGATATACTCGGGCAATTTAGTTCCTCTGAACGTCAGAAACACCGTACGCAAAGGCACATCCTTGCCATCCTGCTTTTTGGTAAGACGGTAAGCCTGACACACACGCTGGTCGGAGAGACAGGTGGTAATCTCATCGTTCGACAGATTGTCCAGACTGGAGGTGGTGACAACTCCCCTACATGTGTTGAGCGATTTGTGTGGGGCTACCCGAATTGGGTAGGAGCCCAACAAACTCGCCATTAAAAGTTTCTGGGTCTGGTCTGCCGTGTTGGTTTCGATCAACAGCGTACCGTCTCGAACTCTGGTCGCGTTCTTAACCGGGCCACATATTCTGTCGACTTCTCGTTTTATATAAAATGGGCTAAGGTCCTTTATCGTTTTCCCGTCACATGCCAAAGTCAAAACCAAGAAAGGGTCAAAGGAAGAGGGGTTGCGCGGAGACATGATTATTTGGACCCCCATCCGGAACTGTCGGCGTCAGCCTGCCATCCGGGGGTCAAAGGATAAAAGACACCAAAATCTCCACGGTCTGTGCCGCCATGGAGACCCCTCCATGACTGACCTCAAGGCGTACTTCAGAGGAGCTACCCTCCGATCTCCACTGCTTGTCCGCATGGGTAAACCGTTCACCACGTGACACCCCGGTTTTATGCCCCCACCACAGGAATAACCGCCTGTGGCTCCCCGCTTTAGCACACGCTGCCTCAACGGAGTCAGCGTGGATTCAGGGGACTTCGGGTTGATTACACCGGGGCTCCGTCAGCGGTAACACGTCCGGCCGGTGATACTAACCCGACGGCACGCGGCCGTCGGGAGATTAACACCGGCCGTGCCCTCAAGGAGCTACGTGGGTGTACATGACGTGTGGACGGGCTCCGCACCTAAGGCTACACATGGGGGCAGTGTGAAGGGTCCGCACAACCTTCGCGCCTGAGACCTCCGAAGAGCACACAAGTCGGGGGCCGCGCTGAAAACCGTGGGACAGGACCACGGAGATAGGAAAGATCCCTGCTGGTGAGACAGGAGTTATAAAACTAAGGCCTTACTAACTAATAATCGGAATAAACCTAGAAGAGGAAGAGGGTGATATAAAAAGCAACATAAAATGCTGCACGTGGCACAGTTAATGAAGGTGGAGGGGGTGAGGTGATAGTGAGCAGCTCGGGGCCCCGGGTGCGCCAAACCCGGACCTACCGTGGTAGGTTCCCCTGGGGGAGTTTGATTTCGGAGTCCTCTTCTCCTAGATGAGTCGTCGACCAAGACTAACGAGCCTCATCTACCCGTTGGAATGTTCTTAGCTTCCCCTCACCTCTTGCCTACCAGTGGTCACAAAGACACACTTAGTAGGCCTTCTGGATCGGGTACTGAGCCCCTCCGCCACGGCAAGGCGACACTCCTTCGGAGGGGTCCATTCTCTAAGGTTGTCCAAACATTGCTGCAGGCGCCGTTGTAAGAACGCCGTGCGCTGAGAAGTGCAATAGACAGCGAAGTCGTCTACGAATAGGCATGACGAAACTCCAGGTGGAACACATTTCCAGATGGAGTTAATTGCTATAGCAAAGAGCGTGACACTTAGCACCGAACCCTGAGGTACTCCCTCCTCCTGAACAAAAGAATTAGACAAAACCGAGCCGACCCTTACTCGGAAAAAGCGGTCCTTCATAAACTCCTGAATGAAAAGTGGTAGGCGTCCACGTATGTTCCAGGCATACAGGGAACGTAGAATCCCTGCTCGCCAGCACGTATCATAAGCCTTCTCAAGATCGAAAAATATGCCAACGGTTTGACAGTTCTTCATAAAGCCGTCCATTATCTGTGTCGATATTGACACAAGATGGTCAACAGTTGAACGGCGTCGTCGAAAACCACACTGGATGTTAGTCAGTAGGTTACGACTTTCTAACCACCATACCAATCGTCCATTGAGCATGCGTTCCATCACCTTGCAAACGCAACTGGTGAGGGAAATAGGACGATAGCTGGAGGGAAGATGACGGTCCTTTCCAGACTTCAAGATGGGAATAACGGTGGCCTCCCGCCAATTTTCTGGGAGTATACTGTCAACCCAAACACGATTATAGACCTCGAGCAGGAATGCCTTACCTTCAGGAGAGAGCCGTTGTAACATTTGTACATGAATACCGTCCGGTCCTGGTGCTGAACATCGCGAAGATTTCAAGGAATACCCCAGCTCTGCCATGGTGAAAAGGCGATTGTAATCTTCTACGTTTCTAGAACGAAACGAGAAGCCTTGAGATTCCACCTGAGTTTTAATTGGAAGGAACTCAGGGGAGTAGTTTTCCGAGCTAGACACTTGTGCGAAAGCACTGCCAAAGGTATTAGCCACTTCAAATGAATCAACAACAGCTCCTGTGGCTGTTTTTAGTCCCGCTATTGGCATTTGGGTCGTTTTAGCTGCAACACGCCTTAATCTATCCCACACAACCGAGGAAGGTGTGTGTCGGTTAAATGAAGCTACAAATTTGCTCCATGATGACTTTTTGCTATCCTTAATGACTTGTCTGGACCTCGCGCGCAATTTCTTGTATTCGATTAGGTTTTCCAAAGTAGGGTGACGTTGGAAAACCCTAAGTGCACGCCTTCGAGCACGAATGGCGTTCCGACATTCTTCCGTCCACCAGGGGACGGGAAATCGACGGGGGTGTGTAGTCGACCGCGGAATCGATTGTTCAGCAGCAGAGAGAATCGTCTCCGTGAGATGCTGCGCCAAATTATTCACTGAGTCGTGCTCGTTGTAGGTAAAGACAGCCAACTGGGTGTAAAGGTTCCAGTTGGCATGGTCCAAACGCCATCTGGGCATACATGTGGAATATGTATGTTGCGTCAAGAGACTAATAAGACATGGGAAGTGGTCACTAGAGTGTAAATCAGAGATGACATTCCATTGTAAGGAGACTGCCAACTGAGGTGTACAAACTGCAAGATCAAGGTGTGAGAAGGTGCTGTGGGAGTCCGAAATGAATGTAGGCTCTCCAGTGTTGAGGAGAGCTTGGTGGTGACTGTCCAAGAAATCAGAAATGAGTTTACCTCTCGCACAAGCGCGACTTGAACCCCAAAGTGGGTGGTGCGCATTGAAGTCTCCCACCAACAGAAACGGTGTTGGCAACTGGGAAACTAGATCTTCTAAATCAATGTGCGAGGGGTCATGGGACGGAGGCAAGTATATATTACAGATGGTGAAATGGATGTCTGGCAGTACAATCCTTATTGCAACTGATTGGATATCAGACTGTATTGGTACAGATTGCATATAAATGTCATCTCTCACAAGTATCATGGTGCCGCCATGTGCCGGAACACCCTCTTCTGGTGTAACATCACACCGTACTGAGGTGTATCGCCTTAGATGGAAAGCGTCTTGAGGACGCAGCTTAGTCTCTTGCAAACATGCGACCAGAGGTTCGTTTTCTTTGAGCAAGAGCTCAAGTTCTGGCCTTTGAGTTCGAATGCCACGTATGTTCCAATGTAAGATAGCCATATTAGTATCTGTGTGGGATAAATATTGCAAGGTAACAGTGTATTACCTTGTAGTAGGCGGTGGTCAGTTCAATTTAGCCCTTTTGTGATCTTTTGGGCTCACACTCTTTTCACATTTATCCTGCCTCTTTTTCACTGGGTTTCTCCCAGTATAGGCAGGATCTTCTTGCATCTCCTCTACCGAGGAGGTGCGTATCCCCATAGCAAATTTCGGTTCGAGAGCCTCGAACCGATTGCTCGTGGATACCGGCGAAGATGAAAGCTGCCGGTCTGTGTCCATCCCGGAGGAATCCTCAGAAGAGGATCTTCGGGGGGATGAACGCTGGCTCTTCTTTCCCTTTGGTTGAGTGGGAACAGACACGTTTTCTTCTTTGAGGAAGTCAGTTCTTACATATTGTTTCTTAAATTTCTTCGGTGATGTAACAAAAACAACTGGCTCATTCTTGCCATTGTTGTAGACTGGCAATTTAGACGGTGACCTTGTAGATGTGTTCTTTTCCTTTACGGACTTGGTAGGAAACGTAGATTTACCTGTAGATGTTGAAGGCTTTGGAACTGTTCTTGCTACGATAATTTTTTGTGAAATTGTGGCCCCGGTTTGATCGCTGGTTTGTGTAGCGATTTCCCGCTTCTCTGCCGGCCTAGCTACAACAGAGCGATAGGTACCGGACTTTGGAAGGGGGGGCTGTCGGATACGCAGGAGTTTCCGAGCTTCTGAGAAGGACACCTCTTTGACTCGGATTTCCTGGATCGCCCTTTCCTCTATAAACCGGGGGCACTCTCGCGAATTGGCTGGATGTTCGCCGCTGCAGTTCACACAACTGGGAGGCAATGAACATGGAGCGTCGTGAAGGACGCCTCCGCAGTTGACGCAAGAAGCTGTTCTGTTACATAGTTCACTTGTGTGTCCAAAATGGTTACACTTAAAGCACCGGATTGGGTTCGGGATGTATGGCCTTACTTCTATAGCTTCGTATCCTGCCCTAATCCTTTGAGGGAGATCTACCCGATCAAAGGTCAGGAACAGGGTACGAGTAGGCTTCAATTCACCGCTTTCTTTGCGGTGAACCCTATACACACAGGTAACACCTTGATCTTCCAGGTTTTCCTTAATCTCTTCAACACTGAGTCCGTCTAATGCGCGGGTATTGACAACACCGCGTGACGAGTTCAACGTCTTATGAAGGTCAACACGTATTGGATAGCTGGCCAACAGGTTTGCTTTCTGTATTTTAGCTGCCTGTTCTGCTGAATGCGCTTCTACTAGAAGCGTGCCATTACGCGATCTAGTGCATGACTTCACTGGACCAGCTATCTTATCCAGGCCCTTCTGGATTACAAATGGACTCACCGAAAGAAACTTTTTTCCTTCCTCAGTTCTCGAAATGACTAAGTAGCGAGGACCACAGGACTCAACTACTTCCTTTACACTTGACTTCTGGTATTTTTGTTTATTTTGAGTTTTTTGTGAACTCATGGCGCTTTAATCCTCCACCATTGCAAATGTCTCCGATGGCATGCTCACATCCTGGGCGCCACCCCGGCTTAGGTGAGAGTCCTGGCCTGGACCTTGCTCACCCTAGGGTCTCACCTCCCAATGCATAGACAGAGGGACCCAATCGCCTTCAGGAGTGCATCAGCTCATGCAATGGCCCCTCCCCGGGACTGACCTTTATCAGCGGATACGCACACAGATCCTACATGATAACCAGGGGCTGGGACTTACGCTATTACCCAGTCACCCCTTGCGTCACCCGCGAGTAGGTTATCCATCAGACTGTGTACAGGGAGGTAACAGGTTGGAGGTCAAACACAAAAGTGGACCAAAGTTGATTGGGCGTTTGGCATGTGCCCTCTCACCTCTTGGAGGAACCCAATCGAGAGTATGGCTCGGGGCCCCGGGTACGCCAAACCCGTACCTACCGTAGTAGGAGCCCCTAGGGGAGTTTGATTTCGGAGTCCTCTTCTCCTAGATGAGTTGTCGACCAAGACTACCGAGCCCCATCTACCCGTTTGGAATGTTCTTTGCTTCCCCTCACCTCTTGTCTACCAGTGGTCAAAATGACACTTAGTAGGCCGTCTGGATCGGGTACTGAGCCCCTCCGCCACGACAAGGCGACACTCCTTCGGAGGGGTGACAACCTTTTGTCGGTTCGCCACGTGCTGCTAGAGTGTTGCTCTCTAGCGCACCTTCGGGATTCTCTGCAGCTGCCTGCCAGACTTGCAGAGGTCCTAGCGGACGACAAAACAGCGGTTGATAGAGTTTTTAATTTTTTAGCGGAGTGTAATATAAATTTGAGGATTTAAATTTTTTAATTATCTGTTTCTGCTTTTGGACATATTTATCACCTTGTTTCATATCTGGCTATTGCCACTGATTTTTACCTTTGTAAACTTTCCTTGTTGTTAGTATTTTTATTTTTTGAGTGAAATTTATATCTGCCTATTGCCATGGATCTTTTAAGGGCGCTGATGACCTAGAAGTTGAGCGCCCTTAAACCAAACCAAACCAAGTCCGCTACGGCGCCAGAAATTAACGCAGATTGTCTTCTCAGTTGAGAAACGGAAGCCGTTTCTCACGCTCCATTCTCTAAGGTTGTCCAAACATTGCTGCAGGCGCCGTTGTAAGAACGCCGTGCGCTGAGAAGTGTAATAGACAGCGAAGTCGTCTACGAATAGGCATGACGAAACTCCAGGTGGAACACATTTTCAGATGGAGTTAATTGCTATAGCAAAGAGCGTGACACTTAACACCGAACCCTGAGGTACTCCCTCCTCCTGAACAAAAGAGTTAGAAAAAACCGAGCCGACCCTTACCCGGAAAAAGCGGTCCTTCATAAACTTCTGGATGAAAAGTTGTAGGCGTCCACGTAGGTTCCAGGCATACAGGGAACGTAGAATCCCTGCTCGCCAGCACGTATCATAAGCCTTCTCAAGATCGAAAAATATGCCAACGGTTTGACAGTTCTTCATAAAGCCGTCCATTATCTGTGTCGATATTGACACAAGATGGCAACAGTTGAACGGCGTCGTCGAAAACCACACTGGATGTTAGTCAGTAGGTTACGACTTTCTAACCACCATACCAATCGTCCATTGATCATGCGTTCCATCACCTTGCAAACGCAACTGGTGAGGGAAATAGGACGATAGCTGGAGGGAAGATGACGGTCCTTTCCAGCCTTCAAGATGGGAATAACGGTGGCCTCCCGCCAATTTTCTGGGAGTATACTGTCAACCCAAACACGATTATAGACCTCGAGCAGGAATGCCTTACCTTCAGGAGAGAGCCGTTGTAACATTTGTACAAGAATACCGTCCGGTCCTGGTGCTGAACATCGCGAAGATTTCAGGGAATACTCCAGCTCTGCCATGGTGAAAAGGCGATTGTAATCTTCTACGTTTGTAGAACGAAACGAGAAGCCTTGAGATTCCACCTGAGTTTTAATTGGAAGGAACTCAGGGGAGTAGTTTTCCGAGCTAGACACTTGTGCGAAAGCACTGTCAAAGGTATTGGCCACTTCAAGTGAATCAACAACAGCTCCTGTGGCTGTTTTTAGTCCCGCTATTGGTATTTGGGTCGTTTTAGCTGCAACACGCCTTAATCTATCCCACACAACCGAGGAAGGTGTGTGTCGGTTAAATGAAGAATTTGCTCCATGATGACCTTTTGCTATCCTTAATGACTTGTCTGGACCTGGCGCGCATTTTCTTGTACTCGATTAGGTTTTCCAAAGTAGGGTGACGTTGGAAAACCCTAAGTGCACGCCTTCGAGCACGAATGGCATTCCGACATTCTTCCGTCCACCAGGGGACGGGAAATCGACGGGGGTGTGTAGTCGACCGCGGAATCGATTGTTCAGCAGCAGAGAGAATCGTCTCCGTGAGATGCTGCGCCAAATTATTCACTGAGTCATGCTCGTTGTAGGTAAAGACAGCCAACTGAGTGTAAAGGTTCCATTTGGCATGGTCCAAACGCCATCTGGGCATACGTGTGGAAAATGTATTTTGTGTTAAGAGACTAATAAGACATGGGAAGTGGTCACTAGAGTGTAAATCAGAGATGACATTCCATTGTAAGGAGACTGCCAACTGAGGTGAACAAACTGCAAGGTCAAGATGCGAGAAACTATTGTGAGAGTCCGAAATGAATGTAGGCTCTCCAGTGTTGAGGAGAGCTAGGTTGTGACTGTCCAAAAAATTGGAAATTGGTGTACCTCTCGCGCAAGCGCGACTTGAACCCCAAAGTGGGTGGTGCGCATTGAAGTCTCCCACCAACAGAAACGGTGTTGGCAACTGGGAAACTAGATCCTCTAAATCAATGTGCGAGAAGTCATGGGACGGAGGCAAATATATATTACAGATGGTGAAATTGATGTCTGGCAGTAGAATCCTTATTGCAACTGATTGGATATGAGAGTGCAATGGTAGAGTTTGCATATAAACGTCATCTCTAACAAGCATCATAGCGCCGCCGTGTGCCGGTACACCCTCTTCTGGTGTGACATCACACCCTACTGGGGTGTATCGCCTTAGATGGAAAGCGTCATGAGGACGCAGCTTAGTCTCTTGCAAATATGCAACCAGAGGTTCGTATTCTTTGAGCAAAAGCTCATGTTCTGGCCGTTGAGTTCGAATTCCACGTATGTTCCATTGTAGGATAGCCATATTGCATTGTGTATGGGACAGATAGTTCCAAGGTAACTCTTCATTACTTTGGAGCAGGCGGTTGTCGAACTAACTTAGCCCTGTTTTTTTCTCTGGGGCTGACATTCTTGTCTGGCGCTTTTTCGCGCCTTTTTTCTACTGGGGGTCTCCCAGTGTGGGCAGATTTCAATTCCATGTCCTCTGCCGAGGACGTCCGTGTTCCGATACTGAATTTTGGTTCGAGAGCTTCGAACCGATTTGACACGGAGACCGGCGAAGATGAAAGACGCCGGTCAGAGTCCACCCCTGAAGATTCTCCAGAAGAGGATATTCGAGATCTTCGAGGAGATGTTCGTGGACTCTTACATCCCTTCGATGTACTGGGATTAGACATACTATTTTCCTTGAGGAAGTCGGTCCTTGTGTAATTCTTTTTAAACTTTATCGGTGAGGCTTCACATCTTACGGGCTTGCTAGTTTTTTGCGCTGATCTTGGTGCTCTTGATGGTGATGTAACACTGATGTTCTTTGCACTTGAAGATTTTGTGGACGTTGACATAGATGTGCGCGCTGATGTTGAAGGCTTTGGAATAGAGCTACGGGCTACAAGTGTCTTTTCAGATATTGTTGCCCCATTAAAATCGCTGGTCTGCGTTGCGATCTCTCTGCTCGGTACCGGTTTAGCTACAACTGAGCTATAGGTCCCGGACCTTGGAACAGAGGGTTGGCGTAAACGCAAGGGCTTCCGGGCTTCTGAGAAGGGCACCTTCTCTTTAACCCGTATCTCTTGGATCGCTCTTTCTTCTACAAAACGGGGGCAATCTCGGGAACTGGATGGATGTTCACCTCTGCAGTTCACACATGACGGAGCTGCTGTACATGCACCATCGTGGAATTCATCTCCACATTGAGGGCATGTAGCTTGTCCCTTGCAAAGCTCGCTTGTATGTCCAAAGCGCTGGCACTTGAAACATCTCAGCGGGTTCGGGATGAAAGGCGGAACTTCGACGGATTCGTACCCTGCCTCAATCCTCTGCGGGAGATCTACCCGGTCAAAGGTCAGGAACAGGGTACGTGTTGGTTTCAGTTCACCACCCTCTTTTCGCTGAACCCTGTAAACGTTAGTAACGCCTTGTTCCAAAAGATATTCTTTAATCTCATCACTTAGATCATCCCATGCACGGGTGTTTATCACGCCGCGCGAGGAGTTCAAAGTTCTGTGCATCTCCACACTGATAGGATAGCTGGCTAGCATATTCGCCTTCAGTATTTTAGCTGCCTGGGTGGATGAATGTGTTTCAAACAGCAGCGTGCCATTGCGAGATCTAGTGCATGACTTTACTGGACCAGCAATGTTATCCAGACCCTTTTGAATGGTAAAGGGGCTCACCGATAGGAATTTTTTACCTTCCTCTTTTCTAGTAATCACTAAGTAGCGAGGACCACAACACTCGATTACTTTTCCACTTGCTTTGTTGTTGTTTGGAGTTTTTGGACTCATGGCGCATTAATCCTCCACCATTGCAAATGTCTCCGATGGCATGCTCATTTCCTGGGCGCCACCCCGGCTTAGGTGAGAGTCCTGGCCTGGACCTTGCTCACCCTAGGGTCTCACCTCCCAATGTATAGACAGAGGGACCCAATCGCCTTCAGGAGTGCATCAGCTCATGCAATGGCCCCTCCCCGGGACTGACCTTTATCAGCGGATACGCACACAGATCCTACATGATAACCAGGGGCTGGGACTTACGCGATTACCCAGTCACCCCTTGCGTCACCCCATCCTCCGACGACCCGCGCGTAGGTTATCCATCAGACTGTGTACAGGGAGGTAACAGGTGGAAGGTCAAACACAAAAGTGGACCAAAGTTGATTGGGCGTTTGGCATGTGCCCTCTCACCTCTTGGAGGAACCCAATCGAGAGTATGGCTTGGGGCCCCGGGTACGCCAAACCCGTCTCTACCGTAGTAGGAGCCCCTGGGGGAGTTTGATTTCGGAGTCCTCTTCTCCTAGATGAGTCGTCAACCAAGACTAACGAGCCCCATCTACCCGTTTGGAATGTTCTTTGCTTCCCCTCACCTCTTGCCCACCAGTAATCAAAATGACACTTAGTAGGCCGTCTGGCTCAGGTACTGAGCCCCTCCGCCACGACAAGGCGACACTCCTTCGGAGGGGGTTAGTGTTAGGACCAGGGATAGAGAGAAGAATAAAAGAGTGCGTGCTGGAGGTCATTGATCGCATGCAAAAACGCCAGAAAAGAAAGGGAGCATGAAGGAGCATGGGTATGGAAGGCGTCCGAGGAGGTACGTGTTCATGACACTAAGATGGACCGGTTGGCACCTATTTCTACGGTGCGATGAATTTCTGCCAAAACGAGGAGCACAACGGCGTCTGTGAGAGATTTGGAAAATTCAATGTTTATAGATATTGTGCCGTTTCGCTGACCGGAAATGTAGTGGGCATTGGCGCTCATGTCGGCAGTTAGATCAAACACCATAACAGTGTAACCGTGAGGATATTGATCTCTGGAACTCGAGTGGTTCATGTTTAGGTTTGGTTTAAGGGCGCTCATCAGCGGCCTTAAAAAATGCATGGGAATAGTCAGATATAAATTTGAATCAAAAATAAAATCACTGTAAGAGAGAAAATGTACATATAAACGTACAAAACAGTGGCAATACCAAGATACAAAACAAGGTAATATATATGTCAAAAAGCATAAAGAAATATAAAAAATTTTAAACCCTCAACTTCATATACACTCCACTAAAAACTTAAAAACTCTATCACCCGCTGTTTTGTCATCCACTAAGACCTGTGCAAGTCTGACAGGTAGCGAAGGTGCGCTAGAGAGCAACACTCTAGCAGCACGTGACGGACTGACAAAAGGTTGTCACACAGTGGACATAAAGGGGCAGGGTCCCTTTTAAATAGGTAACCATGCGAAAAATGGCAGTGCCCTATTCTGAAACGAGCCACACTAACCTCCTCGCGGTGAGATGTGCGACAGGAAGTTACCCAGTTTATCGGAAGTTCTTTCACTTCACTAAGCTTATTACCGCAGAGAGCTGATCACTCTTCATGCCAGGATGACAGCACCGTCTCCGCACTTCAAGCCCAAAGTCTTCCGAAGTAACACGTGAGATGGTAATACTGGGTTCTGAAGTTGCCGTCTTTGCTGCTAAATCTGCCATTTCATTCCTCGGCAAACCTACGTGACCAGGAATCCATGCATACACCACGTCAGCACCAGAAGTGTGTAAAATATGGAGGGCATCCCGGATACGTTGTACAGCTCACAAAGGCTCTAAGTGCACTAAGGGAATCGCTCAAAAGCAGGCAGTCACCTAATTTACGACGGCGCACATACAAAACGACTCGGTAAATTGCATAAAGCTCTGCAGTAAAAATGGAAGTGCTATTTGGATAATCGACTGTATGTTGTTCGGTTCCATAACCATTAGCACATCCAACACCGTTGATGCTCTTTGACCCGTCTGTATAAATACATCGACGGTCAGTGTAGCCTGACAAAAATTCTAAAAAAAAATACGTGCGGATACTTGAAATAGGCATCGTTGACTTCTTCCGGTGTACGGCCATCCCAAGATCAACATGAGGCATGCCAGATAGCCAAGGGGGGTAAAATAGCCAAGGGGGGTAAAACTTCTCGCCCTTTGCGAACATCCTAGACAGTTCCACTCCAAGCTTCACTAGAAGATCTTGGACACGAAAACGCGCAGGCTTAGGACAAAGGGCGCTATTCTTATACCGTTCTCTTAGCGTGGTGGTGAAAAAAGAAACGAACGTTGGGTGCTTAGGCATACATCTAAGCGCACAACCATAATTTGCCAAGAGAATCTCACACCGATATTGCAGAGGAGGTTCTGCGAACGCGGCGTAAAGGCTCACCACTGGGCTTGTTGGAAAAGCTCCTATTGTGGACCCCGTCTAGTCTTCTCAGCACAGATGATCGTACTGACGAAAAAACAATACACCCATAGCCTAGTTTGGATCGGATCAATGCGCGATATATTCGCAACAAAATTGTCCAATACGCTTCCCACGATTTGCCATTTAGTATTCGCATGATATTTAGGGGAACGGTCACATCGTGCTCTTAGCTGTGCAATATGCGACGACCAACTAAGCTTCCTGTCAGAGATCAAACCCAGGAAACGCGTCTCATCTGCGAACGGAAGTAAATCTGGACCGAAACGGAGCGAAGGTGGTAATTGTCTGCTACTACGCCAGAAATTAACGCAGATTGACTTCTCAGTTGAGAAACGGAAGACGTTTTTGGAACTCCATTCTCTAAGGTTGTCCAAACATTGCTGCAGGCGCCGTTGTAACAACGCCGTGCGCTGAGAAGTGCAATAGACAGCGAGGTCGTCTACGAATAGGCATGACGAAACCCAAGGTGGAACACATTTCCCGATGTAGTTAATTGCTATAGCAAAGAGCGCGATACTTAGCACCGAACCCTGAGGTACTCTCTCCTCCTGAGCAAAAGAATTTGAAAAAACCGAGCCGAACCTTACTCGAAAAAAAGTGGTCCTTCATAAACTCCTGAATAAACAACGGTAGGCTTCCACGTATGTTCCAGCACACAAGGAACGTAGAATCCCTGCTCGCCAGCACGTATCATAAGCCTTCTCGAGATCGAAAAACATGCCAACGGTTTGACAGTTCTTCATAAAGCCGTCCATTATCTGATATTGACACAAGATGGTCTACAGTTGAACGGCGGCGTCGAATACCACACTGGATGTTAGAAGGTTACGACTTTCTAACCACCATACCAATCGTCCATTGATCATGTGTTCCATCACCTTGCAAACGCAACTGGTGAGGGAAGTAGGACAACTGGAGGGAAGATGACTGTCGTTTTCAGCCTTCAAGATGGGAAGAACGATGGCCTCCCGCCAATTTTCTGGGAGTATACTGTCAACCCAAGCACGATTATAGACCTCGAGCAGGAATGCCTTACCTTCAGGAGAAAGCTGTTGTAACATTTGCACATGAATGCAGTCCGGTCCAGTTGCTCATAATCGCGAAGATTTAAGAGAATGTTCTAGCTCCGCCATGGCGAAAAGGCGATTGTCATGTTCTTCGTTTCTAGACCGAAACGCGAAGCCTAGAGATTCCATCCGAGTTTTACTTGGAAGGAACTCAGGGGAATAGTTTTCCGAGCTAGACACTTGAGCGAAAGCACTGCCAAACGTGTTCGCAATCTCAAATGGATCAACAACAGCTCCTGAGGAGGTTGTCAGTCCCGCAATTGGCATATGGGTTGCATGAACAGCAACACGCCTTAACCTATCCCACACAACCGAGGAAGGTGTGTGTCGGTTAAATGAAGCTATAAATTTGCTTCAAGATGATTTTCTGCTATCCTTAATTACTTGTCGAGACCGGGCGCGCATTTTCTTGTATTCGATTAGGTTTTCCAAAGTAGGGTGACGGAAAACCCTAAGAGCACGCCTTCGAGCACGAATGGCATTCCGGCATTCCTCCGTCCACCAGGCGACGGGAAATCGACGAGGGTGTGAAGTCGACAGTGGAATTGACTGTTCAGCAGTAGAGAGAATCGTCTCCGTGTGATGCTGCGCCAAATCATTCACTGAGTCGTGTTCGTTGTACGTAAACACAGCTAACTGGGTGTAAAGGTTCTAGCTGTTATGGTTCAAACGCCATCTGGGCATACGTGTGGAACATGTATCTTGCGTTAAGAGACTAATAAGACATGGAAATGGTCACTAAAGTGTAAGTCAGAAATGACATTCCATTGTAAGGAGACTGCCAACTGAGGTGAACAAACTGCAAGATCCAGGTGCGAGAAACTATTGTAAGAGTCAGAAATGAATGTAGGCTCTCCAGTGTCGAGAAGAACTAGGTTGTAACTGTCCAAGAAGTCGGCAATGGGCGTACCTCTCGCACAAGAGCGACTTGAACCCCAAAGTGGGTGGTGCGCATTGAATTCTCCCACCACAGAAACGGTGTTGGTAACTGATAAACTAGATCTTCTAAATCAATGTGCGAGAAGTCATGGGACGGAGGCAAAAATAAGGTACAAATGGTGATCTGGATATTTGGCAGTATAATCCTTACAGCAACTGATTGTATATCAGAGTGTAACGGTACAGATTCTTTATGTATGCCATCTCCGACAAGTATCATAGCGCCGCCATGTGCCGGAACACCGTCTTCTGGTGACATCACACCGTACTGCGGTTTATCGCCTTAGATGGTAATTTAATGCCCTAAGGTTTGTTGCCAGGAAGCTCAGGTGGTCATGGTAGCAGCCCAGGAATCCTAAGATTCGTGACTCAAGTCACCTTATTGCGTAGAATTTTTCAGTCTGATTCTGTATCTCCAACTTAAGCCAATACACGGCAGTGTGGAAGTACAATGAATTAACATAACCTTTGCTAATCTTTACAGTGAAACAATCAAAACACCATTTAATAGTCTTATAATAAGCGTATTTTATTGATTTCCCTATTTCAGCCTCAACTGATTACATTAAAAGTCCAGAAAATAATCTAATTTATCATTTGTGTCTTAAAACATGGATTCCATTTTAACATCCTAAGAAATATTTCAAATAAGAAAGGTTCTGATGCGTCACATGTATGACTTTCTCTACCCCTTCTTCAAAAAAACCACTCTTCAAAAATGTTTATTCCGTCTACCTTACGTTAATCGTGATAAACGTTTGTACACATGCATTTATTACGTATTTGCTTGTGGATACAACGGGAATAGGGGAATGCAGTAAGTCAAACGATATCAAATCTTTTAAGAGATTGTCGTTATGTAAGGACTTTGAAATGCCGTCCTCTTTGCATGACCAGGAAGAAAAGAAAACAAAGAAAAACATCTGATGTGTTGAACTGACATTACTTTCCTTACTTTTGTACTAACTATTCTTACAGACACTTACTCCCCTATCTTCTTCACGTTAGCCAATATAAACAACAGCAGAAAAAATCTAACTGCTTATTTCCTTGTACGTGCAAGGGGAATATGCTTTGGGCGTAAGTCAAATAAATCTCCTAAAGCTTTGAAATTCCGTTCTCTTTACACGGCTAAGATAAAAAAAATGAATAACGGTCTTCCATTTGTGGAAAGTTGAAGAATTGCTAAACTCACACAAATAGCAAAGAATATTTCCGAAATGGTTCACTCAACAAATAAAAATTTCATTTCGCCATAAATTGTATGCTTTAACGAGATCTACATTTTTTACACAGGAAGATTTGGTCTATCTCTTGCGGTTTACCAGTTGCACAAGTAATCAATAATAAACAGGACTACGTGGGCTATAGCCAGAAATTCAAAATATACATTTCGTTTGTCATAAAGATACCTTAAACATATGGCATTTTAATCAAAATCCTTAAGAGCCATTTTCGGGAAAATAAACATTTTCGATGCATTTTCCACGTAAGGGTAGTTTAATATGGAGGAGTTTTCTTCAAAATCTTCGTGTTGCATCCTTGAAAGGTATTAAACTTAAATACCAACTTTGGTTTTTAACCGACTTTTTCATTTTTGAGCTATGTTGTTCACAGACACACACACGCGCGCGCGCGGGGACACAGTTTAAAAAATGTTTCTTTGGAGGTGGGTTCCAGGGAGTTTCAAAACTATTTGCAGTTAAATTTCGAATTCGAATTTTGTGCGAAACACAATACTTACCCTACTTACTAAGCACACAGCAGAGAAAGTAAATATACTTTTGGATTAGAGGGACCTCAAAACTTGCTGTTCCATTGAAATCTCTGTATCGTAATTTTTGGGGTGGAATACAATATCATAACATTTCCTCTACTTAATATGTACTGGAAGAGAAAATAAAGAGTATAAGCATTTGTAAATTCAAACCAATAACAAAGAATATTTCGAAAGTGGTTAACGCCTCAAAATACATTGTGCCCTTCGAGATCTATGTACATTCTTTGTGCCCAAAGATTTAGCTATGTCTTAGGTTTACCGTTATTATGCAAAGATGGTTCAGAAAAATAAGGCTTCAGAGATTCCGAGAAACTCCAAGATACGCACTTTGTCATGAAAATATCTTAAACATGTGGCACCTTAAGGAGGGACCAATGTAAAAAACATGTCACCTCGAAAAGGTATTTATAACTCTTATATTTTCTAACTTAAAAAACTGACATTTCGTGCGGTCATTACTAATGCTTATTTACATACCGCGTAAGTTTTTCAGAATTGTTTAATATATTTGTGTCGTATTATGGTTTTTGTTATTTAAAAAACAATAAACTGCATTTTCTCAAAATGTGCTCGAGATATTTCACTGAAAACTTTTATGAGTTATCTTGAATATGCAACATATAATCCTGTGGAACAGAATTTTTATATGTATTATTGCATTTGAGATAAAAAAAATTTGATGTGTTGCAATCACATGACTTTCTCTACTCTTGTACTAACCATTCTTAGAAACTCTTATTCCTATATCTTCTTCGTGTTAAGATAAACATTTGTACAAATTATTTTATTGCTTATTTCCTTGTAGGTTCAAGAGGAATATTACAATACAGTAGGCTTTGTGTGATAGTCAAATTTTTTAAAGCTTTGAGATTCTGTTCTCTTTGCACACTTAACATATAAAACATTTAATCCCTAACATGCTGACCTGTCATGGCATGTAGTACGTCCTCTGATTGGTAATCAGAGGATATGGTCGGTGAATTTATTTTGTTAATTCTCCCGGTCAGGTCGGCGAGACCCGTAAACCAACGACAGGTGTGGTCCCCCAGACATTCTGGGGGTTGTGAGAGAGCGATGTGACTGCCAAAACATAAAAATATGGTGCTCTCTAAAAAGCGGTTACTATACTGCTATTGCTCTCTTCAATATCATTAGTGAAAAATATTGGAGAGCAAGAGGATTAATGACTTCATTGTCAGAAATCGAGCATTAGCTAACAACAACATATAAAACATGAACAACGATGTTCCATTTCACGAAAATTTGAAGTTTTCCGAAACTGACACACATAAAAAGGAATATCTCCGAAATGGTTCACCCTATAAGAAAATTTATTTGGACATAAATTGCGTATTTTAGCTAGATCTACATTTTTTGTAGATGCTATTGCTCTATGAGTGAAAAATGTTGTAGAGCAAGAGGGTTAATGACTTCATTGTCAGAAATCCAGCATTAGCTAACAACATTTTTTGTATACTAGGATTTGGTCTATCTAACGGTTTACCAATTATGCAAAAGTCCTCCAGAGTAAATACGACTACAGGGGCTAAGCTAGCAAATTCAAAATATACATATTATTTGTCATAAAAATATCTCAAACATATGACATTTTAATCAAAATCGTTAAAGCCATTTTCAAGAAAATCAAAATTTTCGAAAATTTTTCTAAAGGGTAATTTAGGGTGGGGCTATTTGCTTCAAAATCTTCGTGTCTCATCCTTGAAAGACATTAAACTTAAATATCAACTTTGGTTTTTAACCTACTTTTCGTTTTTGAGTTATGCTGTCCACAGACACAGACACAAGCACACACACACACACACAAGCACACACACACACACACACACACACACACACACACACACAGACATTTTTCTAAAAATGCTTTTTTTTTTGGATTCAGGGGGTCTCAAAACATATTTCCGGTGAAATCTCGACATCGAATTTTTGGGTGGAATACAACACTTTCCCTACTTACCAGTAGAGAAAGTAACAATATATTGCTACATTGACATAATTCCTGAAAATACACTATATAAAAGCTCACCAACGTTTAACCAAAATGTTTATTGAAATTCTGCTCCACAGGATTACGCAGCATGGTCTTTGCTACGAAACTGCCAAATTCGATAACGGTACATACAATAGTTTGGAGAAAATGCACCTTCAAGATGAAAAAATAGAAGCTGCAGAAAAGTTACTTAGATTTTCACTGTTGCAGAGATGTTTAAAAAATAAACACTTCAAAACAAAGCGACCTCAATAAATGCATTTCGCCATCTTGTTTACAGCCTTCTAAAAGTGCGCAAACAATAATTTTATTAGGAAACTGACAGTCAAAAGAGCAAGAAATACAAAAACGGCACACTCGTTTAAAGAGGAAGTAAAAACGGGCGTAGCACAGTGACAGGCATTGTTATTTAAGTTATTTGTCAATACTTATGAGTGGTGATAGAAGCGCGAAACATAAACATAATCCCTATACTGTACATTATTTTTAATGAAAACAAAAAAGCGGCAATTTTATATTAATTCCAGTACATCTGTCCTAAGAGCCATTTCTGAGAAAATAAAAAAATAGGGAAACATTTTCTATGAAAACTGTAGAATATCTGAAATTCTTCGTATCGCAATCTTCAGACACTAAACTTAAGTTTCGCATTTAACCGACTTTCGGTTTTGAGTTGTCATACACAGCTCAACAGTTAGGGAGGTACACGCATTTATTTCCCCCCCCCCCTTTTTTTTCTTTTCTTTTTTTACAAATGTTCTGTTTTGATTCAGAAGGCCTCGAAACATATATTTGGGATGGAACGTTAACGAGTGATTCTACAGGATAAGTTTAACATATATGTCCAATACAATTATTGTCAAAGAACCGTTTCGCCAAAAAAAAAATGTGTCAAATATTTGGAGCCACTCAACTTTTCGACCAATGGACATAAATGGTTTATTATTTCACTAACTGTCGCGCAAACATTGTGTGAACAATGCTGCAATTCATTTCTATCTTAACTGGAATGAATTTAGTCATAATTTAATGTTAAAATACCATGCAAAGTTTAATTTCTAATAGACATTTGGCAACGTCAGAACATTAAAGTGTGGCTAAATTCATTTGAATTAAGGTAGAAATGCATTACAGCATTGTTCACACAATGTTTGTGCGAGTGAAATAATAGACAATTTACGTTCGTCAAGAAGGTAAATGGTTCCAAATACTTAACACAAATTATTTTTTTTTTCTCGGCGAAACAATATGTAGAATCATGTAGAATCTCTGGTTAATTTAATACCTTCCACATGGTATAGTCAAGTAATTAGAGAAAATAAATATATAGTAATTAGATTCAAACCAAGAACTGGCCTTAGTGTGCGATTTTGTATTTTTAAATATGTATTCATTGATTTCGTTAATGAAGCGCGCAATTCACTGCATTAAGACACGTATGCCGCTGTAACTTCGTAACACAAATGTGAACAGTTCAACTTTTACTTTGTGCTTTCTCTTTAAGAAACTAACGTATTAACTCTTTGGTACTCACCCACCACGTCTCACTTCAATGTATTGTTTTAGTTACACTCACCTTCTAGCTATGTTTAAATGATCACTCTTTCAAACTGCTGGCCGTTGAACAAGACGCATAACTGCTGTGGTATTTGTAGGACGCTTCGCCCAGCTCTCATGGCCGGATGTTCGTAATCTGAGGAAGTTAAACCAGCCACGCTGCAAGAAAGCTGATATCAGCTTCGGTGGTCAAACCTTGCTCTTATTCTCAGTAGTGAAACAAAATACAATTAACTTTTCTCCCATAACAAGTGCTTGCAGTGAATATATGTTATGCTTCTAACTTGTCATAACCAGAGCTGTTTTAATTATTGTATCGTAGACCTTGCTAACCTGTACACAAATCCCTATCATGGGTTCATAATTGCTTAGAGATGTTCTGCTATTTTCTGTTTTTAGAGTATTCTTCATTTTAGATCATTATTTTCTAACCATCTAACATGTCTTTAGTCATTTAGTGCATTTAAATTGAACACACAAGTTTCTTTCTTTCTTTCTTTCTTTATTTATTTATTTATTTATTTATTCATTCATTCATTTAGTAGGGAAAGTATAGCATTCGATCCAAAATTTCGATGTCAAGATATCACCGGTAATAAATATTTTGAGCCCCCCTCCCCCGAATAAAAAACAGCACTTTTAGTAAAAGATAACCGCGCGCGCGTATGTGTGTGTGTGTGTGTGTGCGTGCGTGCGTGCGTGCGTGCGCGTGTGTGTGTTTGTGTGTGTGTCTGCGAATAGCACAACAAAAACGAAAGTCGGTTAATAACAAAAGCCAGTATTTAATACCTTTCAAGGATGCGACACGACGATTTTGAAGAAAATTCCTCCATCCTTAACAACCGTTTACAAGGAAAATTTTTCAAAAATTTTTATTTTCTCAAAAATGGCTCTAAAGATTTTGATTAAAATTCATGTTTAAGATATTTTTATGGTAAACGAAATGTATATTTTAAATTTTCTGGATATAGCCTATGTATTTCTGTTTACACCGAATGACTTTTGCCTAACTGGTAAACTGTAAGAGATAGACCAAATATATATACATACAGTAGAGTGAACCATTTTGGAGATAGGTATTATTTGTGTGTTTTGCAGTACTTAACCCTTAACTGGCGTTGCGGAGTCCCTGGGACTCCGGCAAAAGTAAATGATTTAATAACGTCAGTGTTTCTCCACCAGATTGCGTGTGCTATTCAGTACCTTCCCACGGTAGGGAGAACTGTTATGCGCTCAGTCGCCAACTGTCTGTCAACAATGCCAGTATGCAAAGAGTGAACCTGAGAGTCTGTTGGACTCCGCGACGCGCTTAGTGTAACACTTCCGACACCGCGACTATGTCCGCGAATCCTAAAAGAATTAGACTTACGGATCCTACCTTTGATGAAACTGTTCAAAGATGGATTGAGGAATTTGACTCAGAGTTTTCAAGCCAAGATAGATTCCAAATCAAGACCAGTGAGTTCCACACTGTACGGCTTTACAAGCAATAAAACATTGATTTCCAGAGTGCCAAAGAAAAACAAAGCTGTTATACTGATTTCATCGATGCATCACTCCAAAGACGATGTTGATGGTCTGCCTGAGATTAATGCATTTTATAAGAACACAAAATTTGGAGTAGATACTGTAGATGAAAAAACCAGTAAATATTCATCCAGTAGAAGAACACAACCCTGGCCTATGGGTCTGATTTACAGACTCGTGGATATGTCTTCAATAAATGCATACATCATCCATCAGTCATGTGTCAACTCAGAAAAGCTACAAAGAATAAATTTTTTGAAATTATTGGCCAAACAACTGTATGAACCGCTTCTTCAGGAAAGAGCTCAGAAAACAAACTTATCAAGACAGCTAAAATGCGGCATCTTCAGAACTTTGAAGATAGCGCCTGCGGCACCAGCTGATGCATAAGACGAACTTCCTAGAAATCAGAGGAAATATTGTTCTACATGTAACCCAAAATTGAAGAGAAGGACTGCTTATTTATGTGTTCAATGCAGAAGACCAATTCGTATGCAGTGTTCTAAAAAATCTGTGTTGAATGTACTGAAAATGTAGAGTCCTAAACATTGTGTTGTTTTTTCTTGAAGCATTGTCAGTTTTTTATTATTGTATTTTAGAAGTTCATGTGTTTTTATTTTTTGTATTTTAGACGGTACCAAACATATTTTTGGTAAGAAAAGAGCTCATTTATCAGTTTTTGTTTCTCAATATAAAAATCAAAGAAACACAGTTAATTTTTGTTCCAAAAAATTGGTTTCATATTCTTTTTGTGTTTGGTTTATATTTCATTCTATTATAAATAAAAGTTTATTTATTTAGATGCGTTTAGTTAATTACACATCCAAAAATAAATAAATGTATATATAACATTGGAATAACAACAACTTTTATTTCAGAGTCCCAGGGACTCTGCAACGCATTGAATGTAATAATTTCTGGCCACGCCGGTTAAGGGTTAATCTTTTCTCAAATGGAATGTTATGTCTTGGCCATGCAAAGAGAATGGAATTTCGAAGCCTTCATATAGCGACCTGCTTTAAAATATCTGACTATCGCTCAAAGGCTACTGTATTCCCATAGTACTCCTGCATCTATAAGAAAATTAGCAGTAAGGTAATTTCAGCAAATGTTTATCTCAACTAATATGAAGGAGATAAAGGAATAAGAGTTTGTAAGAATAGTTAGTACAACAGTAGAGAAAGTCATGTGAGTGCAACACATCAGATTTCTTACTTTTCTTCTTTTTTTTTACATTTTATTTCACTACTGACACTTAGGATACTCTTTTGAACATCAGAAATTTCCCTACTGAATTGAGAACTATAACTTCATGCAGCCTTTACTCGCATTCTTGGGGAAAAATCACATTGCCATTTGCTTCGTCTGGGAAGTTTCCTTGTGGATATAGGGTAACTGTGTCAGAGGGCCAGGTATCATTACACTTATAAATTCATGTACCAAACTAATGATGAGACAGATCAGTTTTCCATTTTTTGCATCAATGACTGCTTACAGTCAGGTCATTACCCTTATGTTGTGTTATAGACCACAAAGTCAAATTCGTTCACTGTGAATTTTTTAAAATCTGAGAAGTCAAGAGAGTTAGTGCTACAATTCTGAAATCCTGCTTGAAAAATAATTTTCTTAATTTCCATTTCAGATTCATCAAACAAGAACATGTCACAAATATACAATTTAATTAATTTCTAAATTATCCCATAATTACTCCTATACCTACTCTTTCTTCTTGTATAGCTCTTGTATAAATGTTAACAAATTAATTTAACTTTCTGTACACTAATTTTAATAAGTTAAATATCAGTTTTAGGTCATTATTCTAATGTTTTAAATCTAGAGCTTTTATAGGCCTTTTTTTCAAACATTTTAGGTCATCAAAATCATGGCTCTGGTTATATTAGATTGTCTTACTTCAAAATATGGTTATTTCGTCAGAGATGGTGGATTTATGATACAGATAAATTAATTACCCCTCAATGTCGGGGTTGCTTTCTTGCTAAGGTAATGGATGGTTCTTTCTAGGGTGACCCCCAGAATTCTGTTTTGCCAGAGAATCTATATTGATTCCTCCAACTGTTGTTTGCTGGATATATAGTAGACTTGAAATATTATATAATTCAGAAATAAACAAAGGCTTTCATGGCCAGAGTCATAATTAGAATCAGGCCCAGTGGACCACAGCCTCTCAGACCGGAAGCATATTCTTCTAATTATTACATAATTCTCCTATGGTTGCGATATAACTCCGGCAATGCAATCTGGCGTAGGTAACTTTCTTCTATTTGTTCAAGTTCCTCCACCTGTGTTTTCCCTCCCATAACAATGTCTGACCATATGCACTACTTTAGCACGTATTTTTATAGTACTGTTTCCAGCCTTTCTCTTTTAAATAAAGTGTTTATGAGAAATCTTAAAATGTATTATTCTTTCTATCCTGCTCAGGTCTCATACTTTTTAAAGGAAAATAGAAATAAGTGAATCAAATAAATGAATGTAAAAAAGTTATGTATTGCATTCAAATGACTTTCAACTCTTCTACAAATATTACAATTAAATATATTAGCCCTACCAAGCTTATATTTACAAAACCATTGTAGGTTTTATAAAGTACCTAAACTCTTTGTCACTAACCAACTCTGATGTTCATAGATACAACACTATCCATAAAAATGACTGCAATTCCTAGTCACAGATTATGATTGTATGAAAATATGCCTAGTTTGCTGAAATAAAATTTAATGTTATAATAGGAATGTCACAATTTTAATAATTAAACAACTTACTTGAGTAGTAAGTCTTTTTACAGTATTGATGAATGCTTAAATAATACCGCAATAGTACACAATAACTAGGTTTTGTAATATTCCATTGACAATACTACTTTGGATTTGTATTCTATAATTTGTATAAATTCAATTATAAATTGTTGCACTTACTCTTAATAGTTCATTGTATATATTCTCCACTACTTGGAGTTACCAGTTCTTTGTGTACATGAACGTCGGCAGACTTTTTTCCAGGGTGGGGGGGGGGCCCACATGTTGGAAGTCTGCAACCAGATAATATTAATGCATTATTTTGTTGTCAAAAGTTATAGTATTTGTTGGAGATAACTGTATTAATTTGTGCTAAATAAAAATTGCTCTTTGCATGAAAATTAAAATAATAGTTTAATAGTCAGCACATTAAATTCATTAACTACCAAGAGGGGGACCACGGCCGCCCTTGCACCCCCCTTTGCGATGCCCATGTTTGTATATATTACTAACTTGATGATGATGATGATGATGATGATCATCATCATCATCATCATCATCATCATCAAATCTGACCTTATATAAAGGTTTGCCATGTGACACAGAATAACTTTCATGTGTTTGAAATGAATACATAAAAAGGTTAATAACAAACAACAACAACAACAAAACTAAGTTTTTGTTAGTATATGGTACAGTTAAATGATTATTTAATTTGTATTTTAGTACTTTCAAATTTAAATGTTATGGTTTCCATACAAATGATTTCAGTATATTGCCACACAGTATTTTATTGTGGTTAGGACAATGTCGTCCTGTAGCTGTTTAGGGAGCTTATATTGTTGTCTCCATTGCACAAATGATTTTGGTATTGTGCCCCTTGCTCCGAAGAATAGGCCTGTGACCACGATGTTGCTGACATTATATGAGGCACTGAAGAATGGAATTGTGGGCTCATATATTTTCTTCTTTTCATGATCCACTTCTGCTGGCTGGTCTAAGGATGTCTCAAACCTCACTGTGGGATCTAAGATCTAAGCTGTCTCTTTCTTCCTGTCGATAGCAATGACATCAATTCGACGGTTACTGCCACAGTCAGCCACACAGTGTACTTCTTCGTGGAGCTCTTATGGTGTTGTGACGCTTTATTCACAGCAACTCTCCCTGAGGACAATTCCCGAGTACATGCGGTAAAGTTTCTATCTCACTGCAGTGTCTTGTACCCGTGGAGCGTCCCGGAAGTGAACGTACTGGAACCACCATAGCTGTCATCTTCAACATGTCACGCCATTCTGAGCTGGATAATTCATTACGTTTCAAAATCCAAGTGTTGGCAGCAGGAACTTCGCCAAAGAGTGCCACTCCTCCTCCTTTCTGAGGGTATGCACACCCTCCTGGCGTCTTAGTTTCTCCCTAAGTTGTTTAACGGAGTTTGCGGAGGACTCCTCTGGTATATGCAACTCTGTGAGGCATCGAGTTCTCATGGCCGCAAAATTGCGAACAACGTTTACATGTTCATCGTCTAGATTTTCAAGTTTGGTGTTAATATTTAATTGTTGAAGATAAGCTTCCCAAGTTGCACGTATTATTGATAATCCCTTAAACTTTGTGCTGGTGTACAGCATACTGTTCGGGGTGTCATTTGGTAGTTGTAGGATCTCCTTTACAGCACTTCTGATCATTTTATCTGCTTTCTGGAGCCATACCTTTGGAATTTTCTCTATTGGAACTGACTGGAAAGGATAGACAAAAGTGGGCCCAATAAACTAATTTATAACTGTAAGTTTTTGACTAGGCTGGCGCAAGTGAGTAGAAGTAAGCTTTTCAAGATTTAATTTTAATTTTTCTAGAACCTGTGTTTCATTAAATACTATTGTGTCCCTAAATGTTGCACCAAGGTATTTAATCTCTTCGTCCAACCCAATGCTCATAATTGATCCAGCAGTGATAATCAGTTCCTCCTGTAGAAGCTTTCCGTTTTTAATTATAATAGCATTGGATTTCACTGTGTTGACGCTCAGTCCAATTTCTTGAAGGTGATGGATAGCACTATACCGTTCGCAAAAGTTAAAGACATGTGAACGCTGGCCAATGCTCAAGCAGAGCGCTGTTGCCAAGCGTAGTGCATGTGCCGGCAGGGGTTCTGTACATAAGGCGCGTGAGATGCGTGTACCACATTCGGCAGCGCTGGTGGGAGAGGCAAGCTTGGGATTTGCTGGAGTCTATAGTATGGCCCGCCTCCATATGCCTTTAACTTTTGCGAAGATTATAGTCACAAGTGCAGATGCTGCTTGCTCGTCTTTTCCTATACTCACAAGATCGTCAGCAAAACATAGGGCTGTAAGTAGTTTGGTGTCAGGAGTTAGCTGAAAGCCATATTTTCCTGAAACGTTTCTAACCGTCAACTCGTTCAGGATGTGGTTAATGCCCCAGTTGAAGAGCAGTGGTGATATGGGATCTCCCTGCATCACTCCTCGCTTAAAGTGGATTTTATCTGTATTTCCACCGTCGGTATGTATTTGAGTAGAATTTCCTGTCAGCATGTTAATTAGAAGTTTCTTGATTTGTTCAGGCAAAGCAGACTTTTCAATGGTAGCAGTGAGGTGAGCATGTCCAATACTATCAAAAGCTTTGCTAACATCAAGAAACACAATAGATGCTGATGTTTTCTTACTTTTAGCTGTTCGCAGGATTCCATCAATAATATTGAGGTTAATGAAAGTGCCAGGCATCATGACGAACCCTCGTTGGTATTGATTTAGGTTAATGTATTCTCGCACTATTTTGTCCAAGCATTTTGCAATTACCCTCCTCACTACAGAACATATAGTAATCGGTCTCCAGTTCTTTAAGTTGTCCAGGTCCCCACCTTTGTGTATTAATACAGTTCTTGCTGTCTGGAGAGCGTGAGGAACTATACCTGTCTTCAGCATTCTGTTAGCAATGTGAGTAATTACGTCAGCAGCAGCAGGGTGCTAATTGCCTTTAGTAACACTCTGGACCAGGGCTTGTATCTATAGCTATAGATTTTATAATTGAGAAAACAAGTTCTTGAGAAAATTCTATTGGACTGTTTACATCATCGCACGTAAAAGAATCATAACTGTCCCTTACATAGTTGTTAGGGGTTTCAAATAGTTGCTTATAGAAACCCTCAATGTCGTCTTTTGCCATTGGTAATTTGTCGGGCTGATTTTGTTGTAGAATTTTTCCCACAGCTTTCCTTCTTTGATAAAAGTACTCAAACTGTATACGTTCATATGTGTATTTTGCCTTTCTCCTTTCCCTGTCCCATTTGGAAGACCTTTGTGGATTACTAGAGTTTTTGTATTGGCGATTGTTATTTTTTAACTTGCCATCTCTATGGGCTTTGTAGTATTTAGATGCAGGACTCTATGGTCCAGGCAGGAGATCAATAGCACAGTGCAAAAATTCTAGGAAACCATAAACGTTACTCTGAAACTCCTCATTAGACATATCTTGTTTAAATATGTTAAGCCAATTCTGAAGTTCATTTTCATAAGTTTTTGCATTGTTATTATGTGATTTAATTTGTGAATCATCTGCATGTGCTCTGCTTTCTGAAGTTTTAGTGACATTTACAGCATCAGCTAATGTATCAGAGTGAATTTTGCTATTCCTCTGGATGGGCTTTACTGTTGTGGATTTTAAGCCCTTTATAAAGCTGGCCACAATGTGGACATTGTATTTGGGTTTGTCTCTTAACAGTTTCAACAGCATTAGCCATGCACCACACACAACATTAAACTAAAACTGCAAAACTGCCATTTTACTGAGCTAACCTCTTTATATAAACAAAAGGTAACCAAGCAGTTTCAGTCAGAATGAGATATGTATATTCTGACAAGAATATATGCGACAATTCTAAAAATCCTAAGTGTGGCTGATGGTACTATATAAATGTAACACAGTGTCTTGGTCACCAAAATTAGTGCACAGCAAGCACGTAAATCACATAAAAACTGTGAAATATAGCTGAGCAATCTTCTCTTTTCTTGCTGTTGATCATGGTCTACTACTATTCTTCTTCTTCCTCTTCTTCTTCATCATCATCATTAATTATTATTATTATTATTATTATTATTATTATTATTATTATTATTATTATTATTATTATTATTATTATTATTATTATTGTTGTTGTTGTTGTTGTTGTTGTTTGTTTGTTGTTGTTTTTTTTTGGGGGGGGGGTATTTATGTGTGTTTTGCTACTTGTATGTACTTGCTTACTATTGACTGGATTCAATTGTGTATTATACCATACTGTATTGCAATAAAGTTGAATTGAATTGAAAAAACAGTTATTACTAAACCTTTACTTCTCCCTACTTCTTCTTAACAAAGCTATAACATAATTCACTGCATTACTGATTTCCTTGCAAGCAGGTATAAGGCAAATATGCACAACAATAATCAAACTGCTTCAAAACCAGTTGATATTCACAGGACTTTTCTCAACTCACTTGTCTACAAACTATTCTTAAAAACATTATTCTTCTACCTATTTCTCTCAGCCTCTGTGGTGTAGGGGTAACATGATCTCTAGTTCCTCAGGTCATGGTTTCAAACCCAGCAGAGGGCAAGAGATTTCTTCGGGCATAAAGACCTTAGCATGGTTAGTGTAAGTAATGCTGGTGGTCCTTTTGTGTGAATACTTTCTTTAGCAAATTAAAGGATTGGAATTTATATGTTATGCAATCTTTTTATTCCCCTTTTTTAACTTATATTTTGTTCCTAATATCTCATAAACAAAAAATTCCTCTCCTAGTTACTCAGAGAGAAATTAACACATATAAACAATAATCCCTAGGGTGTCTCCTCTATGCAGAGGTCATCCTCATCGGCCGGCCGCTGCATCCTCCAGTCGCATCCAAGGCCAAGGAGGACTGCAGGTTGGGGGTGGTGGGGGTCAGCATGCCCACTCCCCCGACTGTAAGGCAATTACATGACCTTTTAGGGATGCTACCTTTCTATCAGGATATCTCCTCAATTGGCCCCTCAGGGATCTGACGAGGCTGAGTGCACCCCGTACCAGACCTCCCAGTGTGGAAAAATCCCATGCCAATACCTGGGATCGAACCTGGGTCCTCTGCACCAGAGGCAGGCATGCTACCAATGGCACTATAGAGGCAGTCACACATATAAATACAAAGAATAATTAACATATTGTTCCTACATAAAACATGCTTATGTCATGTATATTGCAATTTTTTCTTTACTGTCTGTTTGCAATTGCCTCGTGTACCCATTATTTATCACTATAGTCGCTGTTACAAACAAAAGCGGTTGCGCAAAAGACTAATATTCAATGACATCACAGTCACGTGTTTCTAGCCAATGAGGCGTAGTCTGTTTCAGAGCAAATGTGAGAGTACTTTCCTACAGTTTAACAGTGAAATTAAATAATTCCAAGCAATAAGTCCACTCCATTTGTGATAGCAAGTTCGTTAACAGTTCCGATGATGCCAGAAGCAAAAAAACGTATTATTCAAAGTCAAGCTACAGAAATGGTGTATAATGTGTACAAATACTTCCTGAGAAAGAAGGAAAACAGTTGCTACACAGCATTTCCCCTAACTACTATGAAGCCGAATGTTGTCAATTCAAATTTCCATATTTTCTCCTCCTTGTGACTGCATAATTAGCAAACACAATATATGCCAGAGCTTAGGTTGCATAATGAATCTTAAGTTTGTATGTATTTTAAGTTACTTGAAAAAATCCACAACTGGTTATTTTGGAATGTGCAAGACTTTTTATTGTCTTTTTTTTTTTTCCTAATATCTCATAAACAGAAACATTGTTCTCCTAGTTACTCAGAGAGAAATTAAACACACATAAACACAAAGAATAATTAACGTATCATTGTTCCTACAGTCCCATGTCATACATTTGTGGCACATGAAAGAACCTCAAGCCTGATGAAGATGTCCCTGAGCACAACTGAGCAGTCTTACAAGTCCAATATAGAATAGCATACTGGCAACTATAGTAGTTAAAAGAGCATCCATAAATAAAATTCAATTTCATTTCGTTTCTACCTATTTCTTGTTAACAAAGATAAACATTAATTCACTTCATTTCTCATTTACTCATTTAGTTGTAAGTATAACATATTATATATATATTTCACAAACAAAAATTGTGACATCTACCTGACAATAATCAAACCCTCTCAAAATTGGTCACCTTGATGGTGAGATGGCTTTGAAATTCTGTTCTTTCTGCATGAACATGAAAAGAGCTGCCTCCAAATTCAGTGGTCCGCAGTTCGATTTCCGGCTGGAGGATGCCAAATAGTTTTCTTTAAGGAGGATTATTCTCCATCCTCTTTAGAGTCCTGAAGTATGTGGGAGGAAGTAATTATGTGTATGTGTGTGTGCGCATGTGAATTTAATAGAAATGTGACATTCTGATAGCTATATGGTCCTTGACAATTAAACACTAAAAAAAGGAAGAAAAAGAAACTATAAACTACTGAAACTTTAAACCAATAATAAAGAACATCTCCAAAATGGCCACAAAAAGTATGTCCTTTAACGAGATCTACAATTTTTTTAAGGTAAGATTTTGCATATCTCTTAATGATTCATCAATTATAGAGAAGTAGTACAGAACAACAAGGACTTCAGAGGCAGAAAAGTCAACACATTGTATTTCTTATGAAAATAACTTAAACATATGGTATTCCATCAAACTGGTTATATTTCAGAAAATAAAAACTAATGAAACATTGTCCATGTAATGGGTTGTTTGTGTGGGGGTATTTTCCTTAGAATCTTTGTAACCTAACCTTGATAGGTCCTGCACTTAAACACCAAGTTTTATGTTTTGTATTTAACTGAATAATTTTTCATTCATGCGCACGCATGCACACACACACACACACCTACACACACACCCTCACACACACAACCTACCTACCCACACACGACACACACACAGGGAGCATCTAAACATGCATTTCCAATGAAATTTCGGCATTGAATTTTTGGTGGAATACATGAATTCTTCTACTCACTAAGTATGCACCCCCATAGACAAAACCATGGGTCATGTCTGGAACACATACATCTTAGATACGTGCCTATATACACGTCTACAGACATACAGAATGGAAACGAAATGATCTGTCAGACTTTAACAGCAAATTTCTCATGTTGTGAATAACAAGAAAGTCTAATCACAAAATGTTGAAAAGTTTATAGTTTTCTAGAAAAAAATATTTGTATAATAAAATGTATCATCACCTGGCTGAATTTATTATTGATTGAAGGTTCTTGGTTTATGGCTATATTCATAGAAAATTGAATAGACGACACCTTTCTCAATAGATATAACAAAATTAACAACGATCTTCCATTTGATGAAAGTTAACCTATTCCAAAACTCACACAAATAACAAGGAATATTTCCGAAGTGATTCACTCTACACAAAAATTTATTTAGATATAAATTGTGTGTTTTAGCAAGATGTACATTTTTTGTACTGTAAGATTTGGTCTATCTCTTACAGTTTACCAGTTACGCAAAAGTCATTCAGAGTAAACAGGATTACATGGGCTATAACCAGAAAATTCAAAATATACATTTCACATGCCATAAGAATATCTAAAAAATATGGCATTTTAATCAAAATCATTAGAGCCAATCCAAAAGTGGGAAGAACACTTTGAGCAGGTATTAAATACAGAGAAGGAACAAGCATTCCCCGCAATGCAAATAGAAGTGGTAAGCAGAAACAGTATGGAGATAACTACAGAAGAAATCAGAGACACCATAAGAAAGACGAAGAACTACAAAGCTCCTGGACGAGACAATATCTGTAATGAACACCTAAAGGACTCTGCATATATCCTAACTCAATTCTGGAAAGAACTATTCAACAAATGTATCCAGACAGGAGAAATACCCCATGAGTAGAGAACAACAAAAATCAAATTACTATATAAAAGAAAAGGAGACCCCAGAAACCCTGACTCCTACAAAGGAATAGCCCTGGAAAACAGTGCTTTCAAGATATTTATGAAAATAATAACAAGCAGACTGGAAGAGCTTACAGAAAATCAAATACCAGAATGCCAATTCGGCTTCAGGCGGAACAAGGGTACATTACAAGCAGTAAACTTCGTCCTGGAAGAGATAGAGGAGGCGCTAAGAGGGATCACCGAGAAACCAAAATACTATGCAGTCTTCATACACTATAAGAAGGCTTTTGACCTAATAGACAGGAGGAAAATTATGAGGAAAGTTAAAGGAATCATCGGAGAAACACACCCAATAAGAGCAATACTGAACAACATCCTGGCATACAACTTCATTGGAATCGAGGATGGAGTAAGCACAGCAGCAAAGATAAGGCAGACAAATGGAGTACTCCAAGGAGATCCATTAAGCCCCTACTATTTAACATAGTCACTGCCAACATAACAGCCGACAATATGCAGACAATATGATGCTAGGAGGACCAAACAAGGAAGAAATACAGAAAACTCTGCAGGAATTGGTAAAGTGGACCCAAGAAAATGGTTTCCACATAAAGGAAGAGAAAACTGTACAGTTGAATTTCAGAAGATGAGGTAGACCAGCCAAAGAAGACACCCTATATCTCAACAACAAAGCACTCAAGACAGTGAACAGGTTCAAATATCTAGGAGTCACCCTACAAACGAGAACATCATTCCGATACCACGTTCAAGAGAGAGAAACAGCTGCCATCAAGCGATATATAGCATCGAGGAGCTCCATCTGCTGTCCCTAGAAACCCCAATGATTCTATTCAATTGTGCAATATTCCCAATAGTAATGTACAGGATCGAGCTAACATGGAAAAAACTATCTTGCGGTGATGTAAAAAAGATAAAACAGGGAAAAGCCCGCTTCCTACAACAAGCGCTGAGAGTTGGCATAACAGCACCGTCAAGACTGGTATGTGAGCTAGCAAAAGAAACCTTCTACATAGAGGATCTGAGACTTACACTGCCATATACAAGAGCCTCAGATAAATACAGAGCTGAGACAAGAAGGAAACAGAATGAAATCGACCCCGAGTTTTACGACACAGATGCCATAGTATACAGGAACTGGGCAGGAGAAAACCAGGAGCAGAGGCACATCATAACATGGACAGCCATACATGGATTCCACCATAAAATATGTCATCGAAAGATTCCACGAGTCAGGTGATGCCTGTGTCTGCAAACTTTGCAACCAAACCTGTGGCAGATACCACATTGTGCAGTGCAACAGAAGAAAAAGATCAATTACAGACTATGCAAAAGACTAATGCAGAACTATTAATGCTCAATAGTGTGCCACTTTGTATTATTATTAGAACCATTTTCGAGAAAATCAAAATTTTCCTTGAAAAAGGTAGTTAGAGGGCAGAGGAATTTTCTTCAAAATCTTTGTCGCATCCTCAAAAGTTATTAAATTTAAATACCAACTTTGGTTTTAAACGGACTTTTCGTTTTTGAGTCCACAGACTGTCCACTGATTGGACTGGACTGACTCACACACACATGAGCGCATGAACCTTTTTCTAAAAATGCTTTTTTTGGCTTCAGGAGGCCTCAAAACATACTTCAAATTGAATTTTTGGGTGGAATTCAATACTTCCTCTACTTACTATATGCAGTAGAGAAAGTAAACACTGGGCAAAATTGTACTCATGTATGTTCAGGCATCAACTGTTAACTTGAAAAAAATTGGTTCTATAACTCAGAACCTAATACTGTTCATGAAGTAGCCCTTCATGATGAAAAAATTGGTGCATGGTGCACCATTAGCAGAGAAAGGTTTCTCAGAGCACCAACATAGCAACAGTGACCAGTTTCAGCATCTCCTTTCATAAAGTTGATAATTAAAGCCCTTAGAAGTAGTTTTAAAAATGTTGTATGGTTTTATCTGCACCTTTCTACGATTGTGGCAGATAGCAAAGAGTGCTGAGGATGCGGACAGGTAAAACACTGCGCAGCCAGTTTGTAACTTTTTTGTTTACCCGGTATTTGATGATATTCAGTTCATCACTGTACTCTCCTTTGTGCATTGGTATGTTTACAACCCTAAGGGTTTTTGAGTGGAATGTAACATGTTTATCTAGATAGGTAAACCATCAAACCACAATGCACACAACAAGAAAACAGGTCCATCACACTCAGCTATCACAACCAAATATCTACCAAGTTGTCATGATTAACGAAATCAAATGCAATATAGCAGCATGAATACAAACAACACACTTAAATGACACCTCAACAGCGAACAAACACAAACCAACACAAACAGAAGTGCCTAACTCATGACTGTCTCAACTGCTCTGCTGGCCAAAAAGGAAAGTTATTCAACATTATATCCAGAGAACTATAAAATAAATCATTAAAAGAACACCAAATCTAATTTTGCTAGGCACATGCTTGAGAAGATCACAGTTTCAAAAATGTAAACACATTATGCAGAAGAAATCCAGAAAAACCCTCGAGTTATTCAAAATCTAAAAGTATACCAAGTTATTTCCCAAATCCAACTGAACAGCCATCTCAATTTCAAATCTCACAACCTACTTGATTCCATAATAACTATAACAAACCTTTCCCCTTTTACCTACTACCATAACCTAACTGTCCTAAGGACCATCAAACCACTGAAAACGTTTGGTCAACCTCAAGAAACTGTAAAAATAATATGCGTATGTGGAAGTTTTTGTCCACAGCAATTTAGTACTCTGAAAAAGTGAGTAAAATAAAAGCTTCAATAAAAAACTGAAGGTGTTAACAGTGAAGCAATAGAATTTAAAATAAAAACAAACTTAGAGACTAAAAGCTTCACTTCTCTTAGTAATGCTAGTTCTTTAAATTTCCAAACAACTGTTTCATGATAAACATCCACAACATTCTCAATGTGGACCAGCTCATCAGTCACTTCAGAATAAAAGAAAAACAGAGGATTTGCAACAGCCGCTACCTTCCTTGATGTACAAGGGGTATTCGACAGATGCTGGACACAAGGCCTCCTGTACAAAATGAGGCTAATGCAAATCCCTGAAAAACTGATTAGCTGGGCAGCCAGCTTCCTAACAAACAGAGCAGCCCAAATTAAGACGAATGGAATTCTGTCCACACCGATAACCCTTGAAGCAGAAACCCCACAGGACAGTGCCATATCAAGCCTACTGTGTATGATATACACAGTTGATACTCCACAAACCATCCACCCGAGCATACAGCTAGCGCAATATGCAGGTGATACTGTTGGTTATTCTGTAATCGTTTATACAACTTTTGTGTTTTGTTTTTGTAGCTTAGCAACTCTATTTATTCTTCTGATAGCTTGCCCATGTAACGGTGAAAGTGTTAAAATAAATATCCAGTTATCTTAATTGTGTCGTATCTTTTATACATATTGAGGCTTCCAGTCCGAGAGAATACAAACAACAGGTTATGGGCCCAGGCATATAAGTATAAAGTGTGATACGCAAAGCGGTTTATTTTCAGTTTCGTTACATAAGGTTTAAGTAACAAAATGGCTGACTTTTGAAGTGACATCGTAAAGTTGAATAATCATAATTATTCAAACTGGAAATATAAAGTACAACTGCTTTTAATGAAAGATAACTTGTTTAAGAAGGTAATTGAATCTGAAAGACCGATAGATACAGGTTCAAACGAAAGGTTAATCGCCGATTGGGATACAGCTGATAGCAAAGCACAAGCCTACATCGGACTTACGGTGGAAGATGATCAACTTATCCACATCAGGGGTAAGTCCACAGCAAAGAAAATGTGGAATGCTCTTAAGGAATATCATGAGAAAAGTACGTTAACGAATAAAGTTCATTTAATGAGAACAATTTGTTCTTTGAAACTCGAAGAAGGCGGTAATATTCCACAACATATTACTCGCATGCAAGAATTGTTTTTAAAGCTTCGAGACATAGGTGAAGAATCTTTATCGGATAAATGGAGTGTTGCAATGTTGTTGAGCAGTTTGCCTAGAAATTATGATCCATTAATTACAGCACTGGAAACACGTCCAGAGGATGAACTAACGTTTGCCATAGTACAGCAAAAGGTGATTGCTGAATATGAACGTAAACAATATGCAGAAGGGGCTTCCTGTAATTCTTCAGATAAAATGATGAGGACAGTATCCAGAAAAGATTTTAAAAACACTTCCATGAAATGTTATTTTTGCAAAAGGTATGGACACATGAAAAAGGATTGCAAGAAATACTCAAGTTGGAAAGAAAAACCAAATAAAGTGAATGCAGTTGAACATAAAGAGCATATATTTACATTTGACATTCCGTCAAATAGTTGGATTTTGGATTCAGGTGCCACTCGGCATGTAACCAATGACAGAGAGTTTTTCACATCCTTGGATAGATCCTATGTTAATAAAATTGAAGTTGCAAATGGTGAACTAGTTGATGTTATTGGCATCGGGACAGGAAAATTGATGTTTAAGAATAAAAAGGGAGAAGTGACACCAGTTACTGTTACCAATGTGCTTTATGCTCCTAAAGTTGTTGGAAATTTAATTTCTGTTCGACAGCTAAACTTAAGCAATTTTTCTGTTAACTTCAGTAAAGACTATTGTGAAATATGCAAAGATGGAAAACAGATTGGATTTGCTAAGTCCACTGGAAACTTGTACAAATTGTGTGAGCCATACAAAATCCATGCAGTGTTGGAACACAACAGCAATTGTATTCATACATGGCATCGGAAAATGGGACATCGTGACCCAGAGGCCATAAGGAAAATGCATGCTGAGGGTCTCTTAGATGATTTGAAGATAGTTGATTGCGGTATCCAAATGTCATGTGATACGTGCATGAAAGGAAAGCTGACCAGATTACCATTCCCAAAACAATCTTCAAGCGAGTCTACCAGATCACTTGATTTGATCCATACAGATGTTTGTGGACCAATGCAGACCATGACACCAAGTGGTAAGCGATTTATAGTCACATTTATAGATGATTTTTCAAGGTATACTCATGTATATTTATTGGCAAACAAATCTGAAGTTCCTGATACTTTGAAACATTATGTAGCACTTGTGAAAAACAAGTTTGACAGAAAAGTCAAGATTATTCGATCTGATCGTGGAGGTGAATATCTAAATAAACAATTAAGAACATATTTGGCCAATGAAGGTATCCAGACTCAGTTAACTGCAACTTATTCCCCACAGCAGAATGGCATAGCAGAGAGGAAGAATAGAACTCTGGTAGAAATGGCACGTTGTATGCTGATTGATGCAGGCTTACCAAATCAATTTTGGGGTGAAGCTGTGATGACTGCTAATTTCATACAAAACAGAGTCCTTACTCGAGCAAAGAAATTAACACCATATGAACTGTGGAATAATGAAAAGCCTAAAGTAAAGAATTTACAGATTTTTGGTTCCAAATGTTTTGTTCATGTTCCAACCCAGAAACGCCAGAAATTGGATAATACAGGAACAGAAGCAATATTTCTTGGATATGATGAAGAATCAAAAGCTTATCATTGCTACAATTTAGCTTCACAAAAGGTGATAATCAGTCGAGATGTCAAGTTCAGTGTGGAAGCATATCAAGGGAAACGTGATGATTTAAATAGATCTGAAATCGACATAAATGTTGATTCCAAAGTTAAAATATCACATCGAGTTGTAGAAATTCAGGAGGAGAGTGATAAAGAAAATGAATCAGTTAAAGACTCTCAGACTCGAGTTTCTCAGAGATCAACAAAGGGAATTGCTCCGCAAAGACTGATTGAAGAGTGTAATATTACAAGAGAAGTTATTAAAGAACCCAAATGCTACAATGAAGCAATTTCCAGCAAATTCAAAGAAAGTTGTACTGGTGGTGCCAGTGGAAGTGGTGCTGGCAGTGTCAGTGCCATTGGCAGTGGTAGAAGAACTCATAGTGGCAGTGGCAGTGACAAAGGAAGTCATAGAAGCAGTTTATTGGCTAGAGGGTCCTCAGATGTGATGCGTGAGTTGGTAGCAGTGAAGAAAATCCTAGTAGAACACATGGAAATCATTACAGAACTCTGTCAGAGAATAACCATATTGGAGGACTGTGTGTCTAACCTCCGAGCACAAGCTGGGGATAAGAGGGTAGAAATGGAGCAGGTGAGTGGCGAGATTGAGTACCTGGAAGAGGAGCAGGGTCAGATGGAGGCATACATTTCAGCATCACAGGAACTCACTCATGCCTATGTGTGACTTGAGTTGCAGCCACTGGAGATGACCAGACCATGGAAAGTGTCAAGAAGCTCTGTGGTTGCAGCATTTGTTGAAAGACATGCACCAAGATGTGAACAGTGCCACAATAATTTAAGAGGACAATCAGAGTTGTTTATCTTTGATTAAGAGAAAAATGTAAGGTTGTGTAAACGAGGAGGAGTGTTGGTTATTCTATAATCGTTTATACAACTTTTGTGTTTTGTTTTTGTAGCTTAGCAACTCTATTTATTCTTCTGATAGCTTGCCCATGTAACGGTCAAAGTGTTAAAATAAATATCCAGTTATCTTAATTGTGTCGTATCTTTTATACATATTGAGGCTTCCAGTCCGAGAGAATACAAACAACAGATACGACATATTAGTGCTCAGCAGTATGTGTATGAGTGGGGCGACAGGACCCTTTGTTATCAAAATTTTGCCCATGTTAGGTTAGTGTATGTATGAGTGGGGTGACAGGGTCCTGTGTTATCAAAATATTACCCTTGTTAGGTTAGGTTAGTTTAGTGTATGTATATGAGTGGGATGACAGGGTCCTGTGTATTATCAAAATTTGACCCGTAGAGTTCTGTATTATCGAAATGTTGCCCAGGTTAGGTTAGTGAGTGGGGTGACAAGGTCCAGAGATATCGAAATTTTGCCCGTGTTAGGTTAGGTTAGTGTGTGTATATAAACTGAAGTTAGTGTTTAAGATATTGTTCAAGGACCTGGCGGTGAAGTTCGAGATGAGCACGGATATTCTACATTTTGTTTTCTGAAAATAAGGGTTCTGCTGCCTTTGTTAAAATTGAAAATATGTTCATCTATACTGATGTAAAAGTCTTACCTTTTATAGATGGTGAGAAGGGTAGAGTATTACTGCAGCTTTAAAAAACGCATGTGGCCTGTTCCGGTGACCCGAATACGGCTTCTGAACAACAACTTTTCCAGGTAACCACTGTAGTGTCTTTTTGAGTCCGTACCGAGGAATTCTGGAGCGTAGTTCCCTCCACGCTCGTTTAATGTTTTGAGTGTGTTCCCCGGTATCTAGATCTACAAAGCTGACACTGTGAAAAACAGTCAGGTGCAGGAAGCCCTCCTCAGAAAGACAATTGTACGCCTTCCAACAGCGGCTGATGATTGTGGTGCCTGGCAAAACATATACATAGTTTGATGGCGGCTAATATGGAGGCACTGTCGCTAGTTTCCACAGGTAGGACGAAAATGTTTACTGGCTTTCGTCGCTCTACGCCTCCGAAAATCCACTGTCCCTCAACAGCACGGTCACCAGTGGCGGTTCCTGGGTGATTGCATACTCGCAACTGCACACTCACTAATTTTTACTTTCTCTACTGGCAAGCAAGGTAACTAGAGAAAGAAGGTAGGCCACTCCGGCACAATTGCTGCCATTGGTTGCCGGCAAGATACGTCACACGGAGGTCTCAGAGCGCGCGCAGTTCAGACGGCAATAGAAAGTGAGCGCTTTAAACCCGTTTTGACATATACCATTTAAAGCATTGACTGACAGTTCCAGTGCGTAAACACTTAAGCAATAATTAATAAAGTGTAGAAAAATACAGTGATGTGTGATAGAAAAGATACCTTAACTGAAAACACATTAGAAACGTTCACCAACCCATTCTACTAATTACAAACCAATTTTACCACCGCCACCGAAACTACAATCAAAATAATAAGTAACAAATTATTGTTTGATCTTAAAAGTAGACTCACATTTGGTCATGTTGTTGCAGAAGAAGTAGCTGACGCTTCCTCGCGTTCGTTTTTGTCATACTTACAGCTTTTAGTTTGTTATTTAAATGCCGTATCCTAATGAAAGTGCGGGTCCTGACGTATAGTGAAACAATTCTTTCATCCAATTCAGGAAATTTAGAGCAAATCATGCCAGTAAGCGCTTTCATCACTCCAGCACATTTTGAAACATTAAAGCCATGGAATCCCGCAAATATAACTTCAAATTCCTTCACTTTTTGGTACCATCGTTCAGTCGGCCGAACAAGTTCGCCCTTTGAAATAACTGTAATCCAGTCCTGTGGCACTTGTTTTGGCAAATTATAGTCACTGTCTTTGCTTCCCAAAGTACTGTCAAAAGACCGGAATTTGTATGCAATGTAACCCGCAAGATACTTTATAGCGTCCTATGTTAAAATCTTTCATTTCAGAAGTATCGCTTATACTCGTATCTTCTAGTAGTATTGCCTCCTCATATTCAGTGGGTGCCGAAATTTCTTTAGCAACGTCTATGCACAGCTCGGTAGAAATGAAATCTAAGTACTGAGTGTCACAATCGAAGTCTTTTTTAGACTGGTTTGTCTGATTAATCGCCTCCACTGATGCTCCATCGGAAATTGGAACTTGTTGCCTGTAAGAAGCAGTAGGCGAAATTGGGGCACCTGATTGGTCAGTATAGTGAATCACATAAAGATATTATTTAAAATATTGTTCTGTGATTTGCCGAAATAATTGCATAGGCGTGACTTCAAGATGTGTTTTCCAGAAAATACGAAATTTTCTGTCTTAGAAATTAGTTCGTTAACACGTACGACAAAATGCATCTCATAGGGCAATTCGGCACGTTTTATTATGCTACTTCGTGCCATTTTAAATGCGCCCGGGCTCAGACAGAATGACTCCAACCCTTTTAAGATAAACAGCAAGATAAAAGGAAGCGAAATACAATGATCTTTGTTTTGCCAAAGGGTGTGCACCGCCTTATCCCAAACCGTACTGAAATTCAGGTATAACATGAACGAAAGGCTGATGACCCTTCCTGTATAGCTATGCAGTGCTTCTTCTCGGCGGCGCCGTGGCCGAGCGGTTAGCGCGCTCGCCTACCACCTAGGCGGCCCGGGTTCGATCCCAGGAACCCGCATGTGGTATTCGTGGTGGACGAAGCGGCGTCAGGGCGGGTTTTCTCCGGGTACTCCGGTTTCCCCCGCCATCTCATTCCACCGGTGCTCCATCTTCATGTATCATCAGTGTCACCGCCTGCGGTGCCGTAGTAGTAAAAGCGGGCGTTAAACACTACTACAACAACAACGCAGTGCTTCTTTCACATTCGGGAAATACGGACAATATTTTCTTTCCCATTTTAAAGAAAAGGAGCAAGATGCTGGAATTACCTTGCAATTATACAATACTTTGATGATATTTCACAAATAAACGTAATTTGCAATTAATCACATTATTTTACAGCCTCAAATCAGATTTTCTCTAGTTTTGATCACTGAGGTCATCTATGAAAACGCGCAATATGTATAACTAAAATTATTTATAGTTGTTTAATGTATTAAAATTTGCACAGCATATATTTCCATGATAAAAATCTGATGTGCTATATACAAATTATTTTCTTTGCTCACTCTTGCGCAAAGTATTCTTACCAAGACTTATCCTTCTATATATTCATGTTAACATAGATAAAATTTCATTATACATTATAAAGGATTCATAGGTGAAAGCGATAGACAAAACTTCTCCCCCCCTCTCTCTCCGTTTTTGGTATTTTCAAAAATGATAGCTCTCGTAATTGTGTTATTTATTTCATTTTCCTCTGCACTTTATTTTCATATTGCTGAAAAAGAGTGGCCACACATCTATTCTTAGAAGAACAGCTCAGTCAATAAAATACTGTCTTAATAGGGAAAGAATGTCAGTGTCACATTCTGTTTTCGTTTATTACATTATTAAAAGGCCTTTTAGTAAGGGCTGCGTTGCAGTTATAACCTAAATCCTAAAGAAAGTGGAAAAAGCGTGTTGAAAGCTCTTAACAAAGTAATAATTGCACGATTATGTGGCACATTGTTGTTCCTTCCACCTACAGATAATTTTCATTTCTGTTTTACAAAATATAACACAATGAGAGCTTTGTTTTGTTCAATTAAAACGCCTGCGTTGACATTTCATGTCAGAAAACAAGGAAAGTAGAGTAGAGATACTTAGATAGTACGATGGGATTTGAATTATATCGTAAAATGTAAGCTGCACGTGTGCATATCGGTACTGTGAGACTCCCGTGTGACGTCATCAGCAGACAGCTCTAGGAAGGGCGATTGCGCGGGAAGCGGGAAGAGGCCCCCCTGACTGGCAAGTAGGGGAAGTATTGTATTGTATTCCACCCACAAATTCGATGTCGAGATTTCATCGGAAATAAATGTTTTGAGACCCCCTGAACCCCCCAAAAAAAAGCATATTTAGAAAAAGGTCTGTGTGTCTGTCTGTGTGTATGTGGATAGCATAACTCAAAAACGGAAAGTAGGTTAAAAACTAAAATTGGTATTAAGTTTAATGTCTTTCAAGGATGCGACACGAAGATTTTGAAGAAAATAGCCTCACCCTAAACTACCCTTACATGGAAAATTTTTCGAACATTTTGATTTTCTTGAAAATGGCTCTAACGATTTTGATTAAAATGTCATATGTATGAGATGTTTTTATAACAAATGAAATGTATATCTTGAATTTGCTGGCTATAGCCCCTGTAGTCGTATTTACTCTGGACGACTTTTGCATAACTGATAAACCGTTAGAGATAGACAAAATCTTAGTCTACAAAAAAAAAAATATATATATATATATATAAATACACAATTTATGTCTGAATAAATTTTCTTGTAGGGTGAACCATTTCGGAGATATTCCTTGTTATGTGTGTGAGTTTTGGAAAACTTAAAGCTTTTATGAAATGGAACATCTTTGTTCATTTTTGTAATATGTTAAGTGTGCAGAGAGAAAGGAATCTCAAAGCTTTAAGATTTGACTATCGCACAAAGCCTACTGTATTCTAATATTCCCCTTGTACCTACAAGGGAATAAGCAATAAGATAATTTGTACAAATGCTTATTTCAATTAACACAAAGAAGATATAGGTATAAGAGTTTGTAAGAATGGTTAGTTCAAGAGTAGAGAAAGTCATGCGAGTGAAACACATCAGATTTTTTCCTGTATGTGAATATGTACTGATATGTACTATCTTTCACAAAAGTAAATACCCATCTTCGGTGAGACGTGCGCGAAGGGTTACCTAATTCTCAGGCGTGCTAGCATAGGTGGCATGAGAATTAATTAGTCATACATGCTTCCCTTGCTGCTCGGAGAACATGGCAGCCATGTCACCTCGCAACTCACCTCGCCTCGTGCCTTTGAAAAGCAATATTTCAGCAATACTTCTACATTAACGGGCAAACATTGCTGATTCAACTTCAGTGCACCTGCAGAACATGTGTTCTTACGGTATTTCTATTAAGTTGTGGATTAGAACTAAAATGATTCAGTTTTGGTGCTAAAGTTACAGAACGTGAGTTTAATCAATCAGACTGAATTTCACGGTTCATTATAGCTGTGCTGGCTAAGGGGTGTTCTTTCAAATGAACAGTGTGGGCTGACATGGGTTCGAATCCCATCTAAACTATTCCTTTTTCCCCCCCTTTTTTCTTTTTTCTTTCTTAACGGGAACATTATTATTTATATAACCCGAGCGAAATATAAAATTATAAAAACTAATGGAATCTATTTCTAATAAAATTCCTCCTTTAGGTATTTTTATTCCACGTACAGTTGTAATCTTTCCTACCGTCTTATGAATACTGTAGTATGATGGAAATTTTACAAATGAATGCTTCCTAAGATATCAATTGCTGAAAATGAAGCAGGGAACACGCCTACCTCAATTGTCAAACATTCCCCTTGAAATTAATATTTCCCTTAAAACATTCACATTCAAAAGCATCTCTACGAATTTCGTAGGCTGTTACCATATTAAAATATATAAGCGTGTAATAGTGTAAATTACCAGATCTGGATGCCAGTGAATGTGACACATTAAACAGAACAGAATGCAGTTGTTGAAGCAACATTTGCACCCAGCAAGGTTATCATGTAGTTTATTTCCAAGCAGACACAACGTTGCTATGTCCCCATTAACTCAATTTGTAGCAGTGTGCCCTCTTCTGACTTTCCGTTCCTCATAAAAGTCTGTAGAGAACTAATCACGTTTGTTAATCTTGTGTATCAGAAAATAAACATGCGAATGACGAGGCTCGAACCCCCGCCAGCTAGCACTTCTGAATTTAACAGTCAACGACGCACTTAGCTATTCGTCAGCTGGACCTTCGTCCTCTATCATATCATATTAAGCTTGCTGTCACTACCTCAGCAGCTAATTTCACTACAAGGCGGAAAGTTCGTGTGCACCTAAGTTGGTATTTAAGTTTAATGTCTTTCAAGGATACGACATGAAGATTTTAAAGAAAATAGCCCACCCATAACTAACCTTTACATGGAAAATGTTGATTTTTGTGAAAATGGCCTATGACGATTTTTGGATCACTTTGCAAATCCACTTATATTACAAAAAATGTCTCCAGCCTAAACCACCCTTTACATGGAAACTTCGAAAATTTTGATTTTCTCAAAAATGGCTCTAACGATTTGGATTAAAATGCCATATGTTTGAAATATGTTATGGCGAATGAAATGTATATTTTGAATTTTATGGCTATAGCCCATGTAGCCCTGTTTACTCTGGATGACCTTTGCATAACTGGTAAACGTAAGAGATAGACCAAATCTTACTATACAAAAAAGTAAATATCTTTAGAAACACACTACTTAAGTCTAAATGCATTCTTTTTGTGGGGTAAGCCAATTCGGATATATTCCTTCTTATTGGCGTGAGTTCTGCAGTACTTGAACTTTTCTGCAAATAAATAGTAGTTAATTAATTTGTTATTTTCTCTACTACGTATAGTAAAGTAGAGGAAGTATTATATTCCACCCATAAATTCGATGTCGAGATTCCATCGGAAATACATGTTTTGAGGCCCCCTGAATCCAAAAAAGCGTTTTTAGAAAAAGGTGTGTGTGTGTATTTGTGTGTGTTTGTGTGTGTGTGTGTGTGTGTGTGTGTGTGTGTGTGTGTGTGTATGTGTGTCAGTTTGTGGACTGTCCAAACTCAAAAACGCAAATCGGTTAAAAAAGTTTAATGTCATTCAAGGATGCGACACGAAGATTTTGAAGAAAATTCCTTCACCCTAAACTACCCTTTACATTGAAAAAATTTCGAAAATTTTGATTTACTTGAAAATGGCTCTAACGATTTTGATTAAAATGCCATATGTTTGAGATATTTTATGACAAATGAAATGTATATTTAAATTTTTGGCTATGGCCTAGGTACTCCTGTTTACTCTGGATGACTTTTGAATAACACGTAAACCGTAGAAGATAGACAATCTTACTATACAAGAAATGTAGATCTCGCTAAAACACACAATTTTTGTCCAAATACATTTTTTTGTAGCGTGAACCATTTCGAAGATATTCCTGGTTATTCCTGTAAGTTTTGGAGAACTTGTACTTCTGTGAAATGGAACATTGCTATTCATTTGTTAATATGTTAACCGTGCAAAGAGAACGGAATCTCAAAGCTTTAAAACACTCGCTCAAGTGCAGTCACGTGACGCCATGGTTACTAAACTTTCTTTGCGTCTTTAATTTTACAAATATTAATACACGTGTACATCATCGTGAGAGAAGACATTTGGTGAACTTTCTGCAGCTAGTGCTCGCAGAAGTGTGAAGATTCTCTCTGGTGCACGTAATCGTAGTGAAGTGCTGGTGTCCAGTGTGCTTGGTGTTTCAAACTACAGGATTGTGGTGCCATACAAAGTGAATTTTATTTGCTGTGCACGTACTTTTGATATTGTTGCTTCATCTTGATTTAATTTATAATTGAGATATATTAATTCGGTCAGGTGCCGACATTTAAGTGTTCCTCGGTGACGGGAGGAATCCTGTCCCACTCGCCGGCCGATGGCCGAGCCTTCTTTCCCGGACTCGGATAAAGGAATGGTTGAAGCCGAAGCTCCGGTTTTGCCGGTTTCGGAACTACTGCTAGCCTCCCTAATTCTGTTAAGGAAAAGCTGTTATACTCATTTAATGATTTGGCTCCATTTTTAGTAGTCCTTACAAGCAGTAAGGGTGACGTAGCTTCACTACACCCATTGAAACTTGGTAAACTTCTCTTTGAGAAATATGCAGAATATCATGTCACTAAACTACAAAAAGCTAGAAGAAATCGTTTTGAAGTATATTTTGAAAAATTTTCCCAGGCGAATGCATTTTTGCTATCCGGGTTCGACTCGGAGACTAATATGCGTTCCTTTATTCCACAACATCGCATTGAGACGAGGGGCATTATAAGAAATGTGGACGCTGACATTACTGAACAGGAGATTATGGACTTTGGAAATACCGAGTCTAATGCCCCCATACAACATGTTTACCGCTTCAAGCGTAAAGAAATAACCCCGCTGGGTGAAACTGTATACCACCCCACACAGACTTGTGTTATTACTTTCCGCAGTCAAATTCTTCCACGTTCTTTCCGACTATACTACAGCACCTTCAAAATTACCCCATATATCGGCCGAGTGATGCAGTTTTCAACTGTGCCAAATATGGGCATTCGGCTAAAGCTTGTCGCACCAATACAGTCTGCTTTAAGAGTGCCGAATCACATACCTCCTCATCTTGTTCATCAAACAACCTACGTTGTGTACACTGCAAGCTTACACATCCGGCAAACGCAAAAACTTGCCTCGTCCGCCTTAGGGAGGAAGCAGTCCTGAAACGAGTCGCTGAACTTCGGGTCACGCGCTACGAAGCTCTGGCGATGCTTAGGGGGACCTCTTCATTTACCGATGAAGTTCGAGAAAATGCTCCGCATACAATACGCCCCGGTGAGACTTCACCGACACCCCAGACTCTAACATTGACTAAACATAAACGTCTGGCTGAAGGAGGGTTTGGCCTCCCCCGGCCTCCTGTCGCCGAACAAACCTCACCATATTTCAGCACCACCAAACGTGTTCGCCTGGCTCAAAGGCCGCCTCCGAAGCGCGCATTCCCCCACTCCTCAGAAATATCTTCTGGTCGCCTATCTCAGGCAGGCCTCTCTAAGCCTGTATATATTTCTAGAATTCCCGGTGCTCTTCCGAGCTCTTTCACATCCCAGGCGGATGCTCCCGCCAACAAACCTCACGTTGTAACACAATTGGTAGACAGTCTCGCATTTCGCCGACAACTCGAAGATCTGCGTCTCTTGGTGGAAACTGAAGCGTCGAACTGGGTTGAACAGGCTGGGCGTATACTCGCGGGCCTGATCTAATATAATTAATCTAATTAATATAATTAATATAACTCCTATTTAAACCATGGACAAACCACTATCCATACTCCAGTGGAACGCGCGTAGCATCCGCTCTAAACGGGCGGAGCTCCAAAATTACCTGTTTAACAAACATATTGATTTGGTGCTTATTTCAGAATCCTGGCTAGCGCCACACCAAACCTTTCGTTGGACCTCTCACCGTATTATTCGGTACGATCGTAACCGGGAGGGGGGAGGTCTACTGCTCCTACTTCACCCTTCCCTTACCATCCTCTCCGTTCAAATATCTAGCTTCGATGAACAATTTCAGGCAGTGCTATTACAACTGCCTCAACTACAGATCCTCACGGTTTACAACGCTCCGGCACATCATATTTCGCAAACCTTTTGGAACTCCCACGTTTTGCTGCAGCCCCATTTACCAACCATCATATGTGGCGACTTTAACCTCGGACTCACACCACAGCAGATAAGGGACGGTGCAAATACCTACCGGCTGTTACACTCTTTTGCCTCTTCCCGCCTCCTTCTTTTGAATACCGATAACCCTACGCGCTATGGAGCTCCTCCCCAACGTCCGACGTCTCCCGATCTTACCTTTATCTCTGACTCACTCTGGCCACACTCTACCTGGAGGATGGATCTTGATAGCCTCCGCAGTGACCACAGGCCCATACTGCTACAAATTTCTCCATTTGGTCCCTCCCAACGCCATCGTCATATCCCGATACGCCCGCAAATACATAATTGGATCCAATTCAAGCAGGATCTGAGTAGTGCTTCTCTTCAGCTCACTTCCACACTACTTGCCTCTAATCCCCTCGCCCTCTTGGATGCCGCGCTAAACTCTACCCTCCCTAAGTACTACCCCAAATCTCGTCCGTACGCATCGACACGAACTGCGAAGCCACCGTGGTGGACCCCGGAGTTCTCTGAGGCAGTAGCTAAACGTCGCCGTGCCCTGCGACTATACAAATCCTCCCCTACCAGATCCCTTTACTTGGCCACACAACGACAATATGCCCAAACTAGACGGATTCTACAACAGGCGAAGCGCCTTGGGTGGAGTAATTATTGTTCCCATCTCTCAACCCGCGTATCAACCTGTGAGATATGGTTCACGTCGCGTGTTAGGGGCCCAATGTCTCCCATAGATTATAACCCTGAATTTCAACGAGACTTTTTATGTTCTGTAACCCCAGACTATGCAGACGAGAGCCCGGAGGTGGAGGACCGGCCTGACAGTCTTGTGGAGTTACTTCCTGGGAGACGGGAGTTGATTTCCGCGGTGACGATCCACGAACTACAAAAGGCTCTCCAACGGCACACTCACTCTTCTACGCCGGGTCCTTACGGTATTTCCTACAACATGATTCGTAATCTTCCGATCAATCTTCTCCACCTACTTACTGTGTGCTATTCTCACAGGAACTTTTCCCGAAGGTTGGAACACTTTTTACGTGCTCCCTATTCCCAAACCGGGCAAGTCGGGTGAAGAAGCAGCACACTATAGACCGATAGTGCTAGCCTCTGTACTTCGCAAACTGTTAGAGTCAATATTGGTTTCGCGGCTGTCCTTTTACCTTGAACGCGTTGGTCTCTGGCCGAAGGGACAGTATGGATTTCGCAAGTCTTTTTCTACTACGCATAATCTTTTACAACTTACCCACGACGTTCGAGTCTCGTGGTATAAGAAACAAGGGGTTTTGGCCCACTTTTTGGATATTTTCCATGCTTATGATTCTCTGTCTGTTGGCCCATTAATACAAGGTTTACGCCACTTTACCTTCCCACCTTCCCTACTTACACTTTTTATCAACCTTCTGTCAAATCGCCGCATTTACCTTCATCCTCGCTATATGTTACAATCCCCACGTTTCTGTTCCCAAAGTCTCCCCCAGGGCACGTCCCTTAGTCCTCTCCTTTTTATCTTCTACATTCACACATTAAGTACATTGCCGTTTAAGCAAAGCCAAATTCTTTTATATGCCGACGACTTAGTTTTATACTCCCAAACCCCTCTACATACTGTGCGTCAGTCTCCGACCACCCTTCAGGCCGATTTAGACCTCCTACTTGGGAAGCTCAATGACCTAGGATTGACGGTCCGCCTTGACAAATGCGTATCGATTTTCTTTAAACGCGGACCTCCTCTGCTACATGCGAATATGTCTATTGGGGAAAATCCTCTTCCTTTAGCTAGATCCGTCAAATTTCTTGGGTTACACCTGGATCATAACCTGAGTTCGAAATCGCAGGCGATGCACCTGCATTCGTCCCTCTTGGCTTCTAGTACCCTCTTCCGTTACTTGCTAGGGCGTAACTGGGGAGCACACCCCCCAGAGTTTATATCACATATACTTATCTTTATGTCAGGCTAAATTAGATTACGGTTCGATAGTCATTACTCATCTTCCTAAGGTGTGGCAGACGAAAATAGACTCTGGCCTTTACCGCATTGGCAAAGTCATACTTGGGGTAGGGGGCAAACCTTCTATGAATAAGGTGTTTACGGAGCTGGGAATGCAGCCTCTTCTGCGACGGCAGGTAGACCTCGCAGTCCGATTTATTGTCCAACTATTTCAATACCGAGAAACGCCATTGTACGCGAAACTCCTGTTAAGTGCACGCTTACCACTTTACCAAGTAGTTGCTTCTATACGCTATCCTCTGATTTACCTATTAGTTTTTCGGAAGTGTCAAGAATTAGAGGACATGCCCAGTTTCCCCAGGCTTCCGCTATACTTAGTGGACTACTTAGTCCACCAACCGCAAGTGATTCTTTTGACTGCTGACCTACATCGCGGGGACCCGTCTAATCCAGAACGATTCCACCATTTCATGTACCAGCACTCGGCATCGGTGACTCAACCTTTCTTCCATCTATTTACCGACGGTTCCGTTACCCCAACAGGAGCGGGAGCAGCGTTTATAAACTGGACCACACAAACGTCTGCATGGGTGTCTCTACCTGCGGGATTTTCCAATTATTTTGCTGAGATTTATGCCCTTTATCAAGCTCTGCGATCTACTCTTTGTATTTCCAACTCCACGATCCTGTTTTGTTGGGATTCTTTGAGTGCCCTTCGAAGCATCAGCTCACCCAGTATGCATTCGGAGATGGATTGGTGGGAGGTGATGTGTCGTTTAGAAATCTCCAAACACCTTAACCGATGCAATACAATACAATTCTTGTGGGTCCCGGGACATGCAAATATTTCGGGCAACGAAACAGCTGACCGCCTGGCTAGGGGGGCGGCTCATCTCCCAGCACCGATAACCCTCCCTTGGAGAGATGCTGCACGGCTTATATCTAACCACGTGATTTCACAACTTTCTAACGATTCCGACATACCTCCCCTAACGAAGCGATCTCCATAGTTTAAGAAATCCACTCTCAGTAGAGCTGCAATCTCTTTGATCTCAAAAATTCGATTTGGAGTTGCCGTTACACCGGCCTACTTATTTAAAATCCGTCAAAGAGCCTCCCCAAATTGTGATTGTGGTGCCCACGGTGATATCAACCACATCTTTTTTAATTGCTCCTTACATACACTTTCTGTCACGCAATTTATCAGCACACTGGCCCAAAGTTATGGCAGTGGCCCATGGAATTTCTCATCTTTGGTGTATACTACTGATACCCATTTGCCATGGCTACTACTTCGTCATCTCGTTAACTGCAAAATGAGACTATGAACTGTGACCCGACCCTCCTTTAGTGTTGCATCGTTTCTCTCAGTGCTCCTACTCATTTCGATTCGACGCAGACATCAACTACTCCTGCTCGGAATGAGATAGTGCGTCCATAAACCCCAAACAATAACAACAACAACAAAACACTCGCTCAAAACCTACTGTATTCTAATATTCGTCTTACACCTACAAGGAAATAAATAATAAGACAACTTCTGTATATGTTTATCTCAACTAACACGAAGAAGATGTAGGAATAAGAGTTTGTAAGAGTGATTAGTATAAGAGTAGAGAAAGTCATGTGAGCACTCAGATGTTTTAGTCTTATCGCTACTATGCATTTGATTTTGTATACACGGAATGTCAAACGATGGTAGCAATCATATTGATATAATAACATTCAAGCCCCAGTCACAGGGATTCATAATTGATCCGGCCGTACGATTCGAGTCGTATGAGAATCAACCTGAGGAGGTCGACGAGGAAAACGAAAAGTCTATGAAGGAACCATAGAATATTGTAAAAATAAATACCACCTACAAGATATAAATATATTCGGCCTGATGATTGGTGCCCGTGGGACCATTCCCAAATTTGTTGTGGATTTCTGCAAAGACTTTGGATTGAAGAAAGACCTTATCTACCAGCTTGCAGTATCTACTCTGAAATATTCAATTGGAATTTTCAGAAACCATGCATACGGGACACAACTCAGTACCTAAATGTTTCTTCATTTACAGCTTTTGAATAACATTAATTTTGAGGGGATTTAATTCTTATATATTGTATTTTTATTTTGCTCTTGTAAATAATTTCAATTCAAAATGTAAATATTTCTTTTGTAACATTTAAAGTAAAATGCAGATGGCATTCTTTGTCATAGTGGCAACCTGTAAATGTACAGGAAGACTTTGAAATAAATACAATAAGGTACTGCTACATGGAAGTTACATTCTGTTCACATAATTTTCTGAGTACAGATTTGTAGGATTCATATAAAGAATCACTTTTCTGATATTTTCATTAAATGTCAAGCGTTGTGGGAAAAATTGGGAACCTGAGGGAAAGTTCGGCAATCTGACACAAATGTCAACTCAAAGTATCTGGCAACACTGCTGGAAACGCGTGTTTTAGTTTACTGGTTTACACAATGAGATATTGTTTTCATAGTTTGTGCCGATTTTATATTTTAAAGACCTGCGAGCTTGATCGCAGATTATTTTGATGGTTTTTAAATATTGTATACGTATACAATTTTTGGGCAAGTCTAGAAGAAGAAGAATGTGTCAGTGTTCTGCTGATTGCGGCAAGAGTAGGCAGCTTGGTGACATAGTAAGTAAAAGCTTTGAATAATTTTATCTATAGTGCCCTACCCAGTAGCAGAATAAAAACAGAGATAAAGAGAATTAAAATCCACAGTTACGAGCACGTTGTTTCCTAAAAGTGAAATCATTTATGCTATTCAGTTATTAATTTAACATGCCAGCATTAATCCGTAAATGCGCCTTTGTCTTCACTTACACCAAGGTATGAGGAATTAGCAGCAAATGCCATTTAAGTGCCCCTTTTTACACGTATATGAAGATATAATTTTTAAAATAATAATTATCAACAACTAGGTTACCTATTTACTCCAACATGGTTTTCTTATGCCGGAAAAATAGTACTTCGGGCGGCACTTGTTTTATAAAATGTTATATTATGTTGTACAAATTGTTAAGCCAGAACCAGTGTTTTACCTGCATTTGAAATAATTTGTCAGGAGAGGGATTCAAAGTTTGGGGCATAATGTAGGAAATAATGATATACTTATGAAACATATTGATAAATAAATAACGAAGTATTACAGCTTACTACAGTCAATTTATCACAATATTACAATAGGAACACATTTATTACGATATATAAAGAAAAATATATATATAGAATCTTCTGGTTCCAAGCACCTCTGGATATGGTGCAATCAAAAAGTAAGTTGCACTTGCTCGTCACAAGAGGACGCTGAGCGTCGTGACGGTGGCCAATTTGAAGCAAGCTACAGTAACTGCTCATACATCCGATAGGTAGGGTGGTAACCTACTGAGATCGGCCAAAGACAAACGCCACCCACACAAATCTGCAGGTGTATATAAAGTTCCTTGCAGTTGCGGCAAAGTATACATAGGCACTCCATGCGCAGTGTGGCCACCAGATTAAAAAAACATGAGCGTCATGCCAGATTGGGACATACGGATAAACCGTCTGTGGCAGAGCACATAATATTCGGCCATGATGTCAACCTTAAAGAAACCCGAGTCCTGTCTTCTACAGTTAACTACTATGCCCGACTACAAAGGGAAGTCATAGAAATCTACAAACACAAAGACAACTTTAATCGCAAGGAAGAAATACTTCGTGTACATAAAGCATGGATACCGGTCTTAGATAAACTTTCAGACACACACAACAGTTGTAATAAAACCCCACCTACAACTAGCCAATCGCTACCGTAGCCAACACAACAATGCCCTACCCACCCCCACCATATAAATAACCCTAACGGACGTTAACGGTCTTTACTTCCACTGTTTCTCTGAGTCCTCCACATTCAAACTCTGACCAGTGCAGACAGCTGATCGTGTTACCCTGATGATGCCAAGCGCAGTACTTGGCGAAACGTTGGTATCTACAAAACCTTCTAGACCACGGCCTACAAGCCCGGAAGAACTAAACATTTCTAATAGTCATAGGAATAAGAGTTTGTAAGAATGGTTTGTTCTAAAGTTTATCCAAGTTTTGTCCAAGTAACATTAGGCTATTGTATGATTGAACATTTGAAATATTGACCTAATAATGCCTGCTTCTTTTAAATATATACCATTGGAGTACTGTAATGCAAACACGTTACAACCTAAATTTCATCCATTATGTTGTAATAATTTAGATATTATGATCAAATTTCATAATTTTCTGTTAAGTCTCTGAAAAGCTTCTTCACGATGAAAAATTTTAAATGTGTTCACAATTACATCTAATGTAAACGAAGATATTTCATGAAAAACTCAATAACGCTGCACTATGTGGGCTGTTGCATCTCATTTCGGACAGCAAGAAACCTTGAAATTTTTTTTATGGGGTGCCGTTCAGTTTTCTATTATCTAAAGTAGACATTAAGTTAATGTCTCTTGTAAAATGGCAGCTATGATAAACAAGTGATTCAGAGTTTTTCCAAGATCCAAGTTACCGTAATTTAATATAATTACGCGATTCTAAGACTCGCAACTCAGAAACTATTCAATGTAAGATTTAAAATGATGATAAGTTTGTGTAGTTTGTGGTGGTATTTATTCGATATTTTCGGAACTTAAATTAAACGCAACTTTCACCATATTTCGCGCTTCATCAGAAAACTGATATTTTAAATGGAGTATAAATTATGACATATAGTTTAGCATTTAGCTTGAAAACAATAGTAGTTAACGTTTTATAGTATCTTAAACGGACAGCGGCAGAAAAAAAAGTAGAGGAAACAGCGTCAAACCGGCTAGTCGCGCTGAGCTATACCACGGACCATCCATGGGCCTCGTCAAGGACGTTGTCGATCCGCTGCCGTGTAAGGCATCATCATCACAAGATAGATGATTCACTTCTTCCAAATCCTTGGGATTTTGTAAGTCATATTCCTATTTGTGAGAAGTAGTAACATATTACTGGCAATGACAAAGCAATATTGCACAACTAACGAGGAAAAAACACATCCCAGTAATATGTAATGAGAGTAGATGTACAGAGTTTGGTTGGCCTCTGTGACCCGTAACTGCTGTTTGGTCATTCTTGGAGCTAAATAAATAAACAGATAATGTTGTCGCTCCACCAAACAGTCAAGTAAAGTGTAATATCAGGTGTCCTAGTCAGGATGTAGCATAGGTGCGTTCGTTCGAAAACTAGAACGTTTAAATAAACACAGCGGTCTCCCACGCACTTAGCGTCCAACGGAGGTTTAAGCCTATATACGTGTAATGCTTATAAAAATCTGATGTGTTGCACTCACATGACTTTCTCTACTATTGTACTAACCATTCTACTGCTGCTTCTACTGCAAGATCTGGATTTTTGTCTCTAACAAATCAATTCTTCTTGGCACTTTCACAAACACCTTTTCCCCCCCTTTGAGATCAATTTGTCCCCTTTAGGATACAATGTACGTCTCGGCTTACATACTTTGTAAACCATGTACATACTATACATGTAACGTTTGTCATATGTCGCAAAGATTTAGGCAACTCTTATGGTTAATACTTTCCTTTAATGTTGTACTTTCGTACAATCTCGTTTACTCCAAATAAGAGATTGAGAAATCCCCAATATTCAGGCAGAAGGATGCGGTAAATCGGCGGAATATCTTGACTATCTTAACCTCTTCCTCCGTCCGATATGACATTACGTTGGAGGACTTTAATTTAAAAAAATTAACCTGCTACTGAAAAGTCTTCCAAGTTGAGTCTTTACACCGAGTCCGCAGAACCTCCTCTGCAATATCGGCGTGAGATTCCCTTAGAGAATTATGGTTGTGCACTTAGATCGATGCCTAAGCACCCAACGTTCGCTTCTTTTTTCACCACGACGCTAAGAGAAAGATATGGGAAAAGTACCCTTAGTCCTAAGCCAGCGGGTTTTCGTTTCCAGGATCTTCTAAGGAAGCTTGCAATTGAAATGCCTAACTTGTTTCCCAAGGGCGAGAACCTCTATCCGTCTTGGTTACCTGGCACGCCCCGTGTAGATCTTGGGATTACCATACACCGGAAGTCCACGATGCCTATGTCCAGTATCCGCACTTGTTTATAGAATTTTTGTCAGGCTACACTGACCGTATTATTTACACCGATGGGTCAAAGAGCACCAGCGGTGTTGGATGTGGTTGTGCTTATGGAACCGAACACGTACATTCGGTTTCCATAATAGCACTTCCATTTATACTGCATAGCTGTATGCAATATACGGAGCTGTTTTATACGTGCGCCGTCGTAAATTAGGTGACTGCTTGATTTTGAGTGATTCCCTTAGCGCACTTCACAGCCTTCGTGAGCTGTGCAGCTCCCATCCTATTGTACAACGTATCCAAAATCCCTCCATGTATTACACGCTTCTGGCGTTAACGTGCTGTGTGCATGGATTCCTGGTTCACGTAGGTTTTCCGGGGAATGAAATGGCAGATCTGGCAGTAAAGGCGACAATCACAGAACCCAGTGTTACCATCTGTCGTATTACTTCGGAAGACTTTAGAATTGAAGTGCGGAGAGTGGTGCTGTCGTGCTGGCACGAAGAGTGGTCAGCTCTCTGCGGTAATAAGCTTAGAGGAATGAAAGAACTTCCAATAAACTGGAGATTAAATTGGCTCGGTTGCGATTTGGCCACTGCAATTTTTCGCATGGTTACCTATCTAAACGGGACCCTGCTCCTCTTCGTCCGCTGTGTGACAACCTTTTGTCAGCCCGTAGGTGCGGATTATGTTGCTATAGACAACTTGGTTTTCTTGCTGTTCCTCTCTTTTGCGTTTGCCAAAAGAATCTCATATGTCCATAATGCATGCACTCACTGTCTTCGTCACTACTCAAGTTCTATTGGTTTAAAATAAAAACAATGCACTACGACATGGAAGCTCATTCTTCAAATTTTGAATTCATTGCTGAGAAAGGTGGCGAGGGAAAACTAAGCGACCGCACGTGTGCAAGCAGTTGATTTCCAAATACTGCGGATCATGCTATGTGTAGATACATGTTCGATTGTGTTTTAGCGGCTTCCTGAGCGGCCTTTGGCTGCCAAGAGGTTTGGATATTAGGAAATGGATAACTATTACGGAATTGTTACTATTAATATAGTCTTCAATACATGGTTATTTTGGTTCTTAATTTATTGTTGAAATATTTCTGAAACTTCAAAACAGAAATGGACAAGTGGGGATTCTCTTAGTAGGTACGGGCAAAATTTTTTCCAGCACGGGCGTTGCCCGACCTGGCCTCCCTGTGGCTACGGCCCTGGTGATCTTTTAACATATGTAAGTATTTACGTTTTGTAACATTGAAACAAAAATATTTCTACATCTTTCATGCATATATCTTATATTTTTCCTACAGAAAAATACAATATTTTGAAGTTTTTAAGCACATAAATATCCGTTCACTAATAATAATAATTATTTCTAGGTTAGCTGAATGGTCTCCGCACGCCAATACTACCTACAAAATGAGGTATGTGCTCAGAACCTGCTGTAGTGAGCAATGGTTCTTAAACGGTCTTGGGCAAAATTTGCTTGAGAGGGAAATTTAAGAATTTTTTCAAACCAGCGTGGCATTAGCTCTTAGGTTGGTATTACCGTTATGTCGTCTGTCTCTTTCTAAAACAAATTTAATACTGTCAATACAACAGCGGACCGCATGATCGCAACTTAAAAGCGCCCGAGGTCAGCCCGTGACAGCTAAGCATGGTTGTCTATACCAGTGCGCAAAATACTCCTAGCCCTTCCATTAATGTCTTTCTGTTTTTTTGCAGATTTATAGTTCCAGAAACTACAATGCAATGCTGGCCTGACATAACATGTTTTAGACCCTGCCTGACATCTTTCGGGAAAATAGTAGATCGTTTGCCTTTGCGGGTGGCAATTCATGTGTTGTTAACGTTGACAGATGTAAAAGTGCAGTATTTTTTAAAACTATACCCAAGATATGCTTTGTAAAGAAGGGAAGCGAGCGGTAAGAATGTATGCTAGAATGTATAGTTCACACTTTCGTGTAGTATCCTATCGTATTCTTAACCTAAACATGTTAACTGATCCATTCAGTAAATTTAAATTTTTGAGGACTTCTGGTTCTTTAAACCACCTTAGATATTTCTTAAATTAAATTTTGCATCATTGCAAATCATGTACAATTGTTTATAACTTGTTTCTAATACAGATATACAAAAAGGTTAGGATTATATGCATAGGTATATATTTTAAGTGTTCAAGTTTCTTTTCTACTTAGTCTCAAAATGTAAATGGTACAAAAAAATAGTAAAACAACTGAAAAATACCTTAGAAATTGCGCGTGGAGTATATATTGCCATTTCGGAATCGTATATGTCATCCGCCCTTCCTATTTGTTTTCTTTTATAGCAAAATCATGGCTGAGGACAGCAGAAAGCGACTGTGTAGATACTGCGCGTGGGGGAGTACCAACCTAAGGAAGGGAATGAAACCCGCTAGTTTGGCGATCATTGGGTTTAGGTATGCTTATATTAAGGCTATGTTTTGGTGTCGCGTGGCCGCTCCACTCCTCTTCTTATAAAAAATATTCCTCTCAGCTTCGCTTTATTGCTTAGGCCCCTCATGCGCTTTGTGTGTTTACTAGTCTCGTGTTGACATATGTGATACTGTAAGTGGAGTTCACAGTGAACAATGCAATTGAGACCAAGTAGGAAAGGATTGCCTAAATTTCTGTCGGTTGCAAATATATGTTCCTTTTTTAGCACTGATATACAACAGTTCAATTTTGATTGAGGTGCAGCCTTTAGACACTTTCCAAAAGGTTTAATGTCTCATGACACTTGTGTGGCCTGTAGGTGCTGAATCTCCATTTTTCTTTTGTCTGCCTTTTTGTACCATCATCTTTGTATTCATGAGCATTTTGTGGTGAATGGGCAGATGTGGTGATTCCTGACTGAAAGAAGTTACTAGAACAACGATAAAATATTATTTTACAAGATTGAAAAATTCTTGCTATCTCACTGAATTTGAAACTTGATTTACACACTAATAATGACTGTTTATAAGCTGCTCTATGCTGAGTCTTTTTACAGTCACTTTTAGCCACTTTTCATCACCCTTATTCATTCACCTCATGCCCCTGAAGTTTGAATTCAGACTTCTGGATTATCAGCACTGGATTGATAGCTACACTCTACTTACTTTCTATAAGAGATCAGCATTGCTCAACTGCTTAACGAGTAAGGCTCCACGCAGGCTTAGCACCCACATTTGCCATAGTTACACCATTGCTGAACTTGTGTGTTTATCAGCTGATATTAAATGGTATGCTGACTGTATGGCATATGCTAAAACAGATTGTAATCTAATAGATACAAAATATTAGGTGATGTTCTGAAATTGTGATAGTGAAGAGCAAACATTTTGTTATTAAAAACTTCTAATTATTAGGAGAAACTGGACATGTCAGCAGAAAAACAGTATACATATATGTTTAAAGCAAAATATGTAGCAATGCATGCTTTTCCTTATTATGTTTTGCCCAATTTATTATTTTTGCATACCATATGTTTTTATAACAAGGCTGACAAACATTATTCAGCAGGTGTGAGGACATTCCCCTACTTCCCCTTCCTACAACACCACGAAAGTGGAATAGCAGGGAAAACAAAGGAAAAACTGGTTCTAGCCTACACATTCTACTGCAGTTATGAAGGTCGGGGGGAACTTCTCTCTTCACACCTTTGGAGTAACACTCATCAGCCCTGTTTTATAATCTTCAGTGTCATTTTTGTGTCAAAATTAATTGTTTTTACTTATATTTCTAAAATAAACAACAAAATTTGATAAATGGCTCATTACAGTCACCAAATTGCTTCTTTTTCAAAATATGGATGTCTTAGTATAACAACCATTGCTTTTAATCATTTCTTTAAAATATTGTAATTGAATCCAAGTGTAATTTTATTTATTTTTTTTTTAAGAAATTTGCTTTTAATGTTTAAATTAAAAATTACTCTGAATTTTGTTAATTTTCATTAGTTTAATTCCTTTATATTTTTCCTATTAAAATATTCAGCACCATCTTTCTAGGTTATCACCTCCAATTTTTGACACATTATGGTTTGTTTAAACAAAAATTTAAATGCTCATTTGTGCTGTAGAGCTTAAGACTAATACAAATAAAAATTATTCTTAGAATCAGTGCTTATAATACATAAGTCACAAGCCAAAATTTAACTACTAGCTGTAATAATATGTTGTCATAAGCACATTGTAAATGTTATTGTAACATCCAAAAACAAAATACAAAAGTTTTAAACGAAAAGTTAGTTTTATTTTCTGAAATACGGAGAGAATGTATTCATCAATGAATGGGTGAAATCACAAGAGAGAGAATTTGACAAACATTTTTAGCTAACAACAGCATTAGTGGCAACTCATGAGTTTTTTGAAACCAGATTAGAAACCACAGTAATAAGCCAATCAGCAAATTGTAATAACAGATTACATAATGTAATAACATAACTCATACCACAATTCACTGTAAAATGCTTAAATTTATAACAACATACATCTAAAATCTGCTGTGTCACATTGACATGATTTTAACTGGCCATTACAACTCCACATAATTCTGTATACTTCATAACATTTATATAAGTTTTCATAACACTTACCTATGTAAATGGTCATTCTGTTCACATTATGTTGCAATAAATACTTTCCTAAAACTGATCTCAAATTAAGCAATATGGACTTGGTTGTACACATTATACAAAAACAAAGCACAGATGATAGCATATCATATGTCAGTTTTTGCTACCAATAAACCTGTGTGGAAGAAGGATTACATAAAATGCTTTACAAATGCCTGAGAAACTTTAAAACATATTGTAACAACAAATATTTTGATGGCAAATGCTACAAAAAGGAATTATTTGCCAATTACCTCCACACTTTTTCTGCCATAAGAAATTTGTCTTTCTCTTACAGTTTACAGTTATACAAAACTGTACAAAATTAATTTGAAATATACATGTCTTCACAGGCTATTTACACAAAATTCAAAATATACAGGTGTAACAAAAAGGTATGTCAAAAATTTGTGAAAATGTTTCTTGCAGATATAGGATAAAAAATGTTGTATGAATATAGATTCAGAAATTGTGTATTTCCTTCTTAGATCACTTTTTCTACAGCTGAATCCCATACGAGAATACTCGATGAGAGAACCATGGGGAAACAGAAAATCACAGCACATGTTCAAAATGGTCTCCATTAGCTGCAATGCATTCGTCAATGTCACTGCATGAACTCCCTAATGCGCTAAATTAGGCCTTAAGAATTTTGCATTATTTGGCAACCTTCCACAATACGAGTACAAAGGGCCTCTAATTTGTAACTGGAGTTGCATAAACAAGAGATTTCAAATGTTCTCACAAATAAAAATTTAGTGGGTTTAAGTCAGATAAATGCGGAGGCCACAGAATTGGTCCACCTCTTCCTATCCATCTACAAGGAAACCAGGTATTCAGAACTCCACAGACAGAAAGACTGAAATGAGGAAGAGCTTCATCATGCATGAAGTACATGCCTTGTCTTATTGGTATTTGGAGTATCTTGCAACAAGACAGTACTATACTGCAGCACAATGACTACATCACCTCCATCTGATTTAACTAGACGTAAAAGCGAATGGTTACTACTGTGCAATTAAACAACTATTCTCTTGTGGGGTTATGGCCACAGGACAGCTACATATTATGCATCTCATCGTATAAGCACAGTTGTAGAGAAAGAGCTCTACCATGAAAATAAACAATTTTCAGACCTATGTTCGTATAACATTTTTTTATCCTCTATATGTAAGAAATATTTTCCCAAAGTTTTGACATACCTTTTTGTTACATTCTGTATATTTCACTAGCTGTCTTAACACTCAGACAAAAAAATATGTCATGGTTACTCATGCGGATGACAAGTATCATCCAAGATGAAAATGGTGCATTTTCATTTTTCAGGTTGTTTTTATGTGTAACTTTAAAAACCTTATTATAAAATAAATATGCTACAATTAATTTTTCATATTCACTAAACATTGAATTACAAATTCCAATGCTTAATTCAGTCTAAGGGAGGATTAAGGTTGTATTTGAAAATGTGTTTATTAAAATAAGCACAATAACATATTGTGGTTATTTAAACAAAACAGATACTTTTACTTCAAAAGAAAAACTTAGGTATACCTTTCAAAGATGTAGATAGTCACATTACAAAATTTAGGAATACTGAACTCGTAGAAGTTTATTTGTGTACACAATTTACATACACAGTAGAACCCCACTAATCTGAACCTTGCAAATCCAAAATTCCAGATAATCCAAACGCAAAAACTGTAATTCCAAAAAAACAATATTAAGCTTAAGTTAGTGTAGTGAAAGTATTTTTATTATACAACTGACAAACTCATTGAAACTACACACATTGAAACAAAATGTTTATTGATCAAATGGTGTAAGCCTTCACGGCCAGTTGCTGAACTCAGCTATAAGCAATATGCCTGTACATAATGCATCTAGTCATGTTACACAACATTTTTACATTTTTTTAGGTACTGTACGGGTAACTATCACATGTTTATGAAGCAGTAACTTGCAAAATCAGTAATCTTCTTCTGCCTAAAAGAACTAACTCCGCTTGAAGATGCGATGTTATACCAGCATTACATGAACATCATGTCATTCAGTGTGGCAGCAGCGTGCAATTTTACATAGCGTAATTCCAATTCAAAGACATCTGCAGCATCAGAATGTGACAATATCCGTAGAAAAATCCTCACCCTCACTATCTCCATCTTCAGAGTTGTTATGGGGTTGGTTCTGGACCATACAGACAATGGCTTCATCACTGATGTCTTGATTACCATTCTTGTCAACTGATATCCATTCAAGAAGGCAATTTTAAATACATTTTTTGCATTTTTCAGATAATTAGAACATTTCCAAATCCGAAAAGATCACACCCTCAACTAATTTGTATTAGCTGGGTTGTACTGTATATCTTTTTTATGATCCACACAGACCCACTTGTTACATACAGTACACCATCTATAGGCTGTCTTATTTCATTTCATGCTCTTCCACATATACTTACCACATGGACAGAGGAAGATAAACTCAGGAGGATTTATTTTATACAGGGATAGATGGAGTAACCAAATTGCAGAAAAATGGATTCCTCAGCAATTTAAGAACAAGATCTTACAACATTGTTACGTGTTTACCTGGACCAAGAAAGCTCGTACAGTGAAAAACGACGTAGATATTCTGAACATATTCTTGAATGAAAAAAATATTGCACATCATTGTAACATGCACAAACATTTATTTAGATGAAGTTAGAGCTAAATTTTCAAGGGAGAGGGTTGCTAATGAGACAGATATTATAGAAATTAGAGTCTGTTCTTCTTCTGAGTCTAGATTGTCATTTTCTGATAATTCTTGTTCTGTTTCTGAATTGTGACTACTTTCATTCACTAAATCTTCTTCCTCTAATCCATCATTATCATCACTAAATTGTCTGTCACTTATCTCTTGGAACCATTGTAACCATACATTTGGATCACTACTCAAGTTATGTTTTGATTTTTCGCTGTTGACATTTTTACTTGCAATCTGAAAATTAAAATAGAGGAGCAACTCTATAAACTCAGATCCGCACCTTTATTTAGGCTAATGTAGTAGTAAAGAAACATTTCTTACTTTGATTGAAGTAGTAATACAATTGCTCGTGCGGATGACCAGAGTTTTTCAGCTGCAGTGTGGACTCAGTGATTATTTTCTCAAAAATGGCTCTAGTAGTTCTCATTACATGACTAAGGCAAGCAAGTAGAGATAGGGAGGAAGGGAGAGAGTGTATATATTTTTATGTGTGTGTGTCTGTGCGTGTTTGTGTGTGTGCATGTGTGTGTGTTGACATTTCTTTCACCACTGAAGAGACCTGTTCTTCCAGATGGTAGTAGGCTATATAATTATTATTTATTTATGCCAACAAACTTACTTTAGAATCTTGTTGTTTCACTGTTAATAGCTTCAATTTTTCCTTATTTACTATTGGTGTTTTAAACACACAAGCCATGTATGGGCAATGTTTGAGAGGTAGAATTGGAACTGAAAAACTCAGTGTCATAGCTGGGATTTGAACCACAGACCCTCTGCTTACCAGGCAGGTGCTCAAACCATTAAGCTACTGTGACAACCTGCCAGAATGACATTGAATTCTTCAGCAAATTCGTAATTTTCCTTTTAAGCCACAAAGGCTGTCTCACATCAGAGACAACTACCCCAATGATGACTTACTATTGCAAGTACTTTGTCCAATTCCTAAATCTGAGGAATTTTGGTTGCAATTTTGTGTGGATGAAGCTCCACCTTTCATATGAATTTTACTTTCTATCTAGTACCATTTCCTTTTTCTGTTCTCTTTGGCTGATTAGAAGCAATTGAGAACTGAAAGACAAAACAATTGTAAATAGTAAACACCAGATACCGAAAATGTTTTTTTCTTCTCGTTTGTTACTACAACATTGTCATGCCAAAGGCTGCCCATTGAGGTTGGGTCTTAGCCATCAGAGATAAGGAAAATCTGCCTCAAGTTTCTTTTAAGATAATATATGCCATGTGCTCATTATAATTACGTAAAAATCAGTTGTATTTCCCTGAAATTTAATATGTATAAGTGCATTACATATAAATAAAGTTTTATTAATACGTTTCTAAATTGCACTTTGTCAGGAGCTTCAAAAATTTATGTATAAATGCGAACTAGGTTACGTATAAAGCAGGTCGAACTGTATACATTTCATTTGAAATCGAGGAATTCAAAGTTTTCAAAAAATTTTCCATTTAAAGGGTTGCTTAGGGTGGAGGAATTTTCTTCAAAATATTTGTGTCACATCATTAAAAAATATTAAACTTAAATACCAACTTTGGTTTTTAACTGACTTTTTGTTTTTGAGTTATGCTGTCCACAGACACACACACACACACACACACATACACACATTCAGACCTTTTTCTAAAAATGCTGTTTTTTTTATTCAGGGGGCCTCAAAACATATTTCCAGTGAAATCTCAACATTTAATCTTTGGGTGGAATACAATACTTCCTCTATATACTATATATAGTAGAGAGAGAGTAAAAGGGCATATAGAGATTGTAATATTGCTCTTGATTCATAAACATACCCAGATTTGCGTAAATTTCCTGCAGAAATTATGTGTATGTTTGGTAGTACTTACATCTGCAAATATTTTTTTCTTTAATGAACTTAATGAAACACCATCTATGAGCAAAATTATCTGATGTTATAACCTTATGTCTGCCTTGAGACTTGCTTCTATAACTAATACTTCACCAAATATTAAGATTTGGGGGTGGGGAAGCATAAACTGGGCATAATGTTTAAAGTGTGACGACATGTAGAGGTTTTAATGCGGAGCTATTTTTATTTAATGTTACAGGAGTTGTTGGTTTCCTTTCAAATTTGTGAAATTGAAAGTTCGTGCTTACGTGCTTACGTTTTGTGCTTTTAATGCTTTGTTTTCACAATATTAATTTGTTTTTGAATAATTACATTATTATTTTAATTCATATTAAAACCTAATAATCACAAGATCTCTGTAAATAAATAATTTTAAACCCTAAAAAAAAACAATAATAAAAAAAGTTGACTTCATTTTTCCTTCGAAATTTGAACATCCATGCTTTGCTGTGTTTTGCCTAATGCCACTGCTACCTGTGTGTATACTACAGTCTGTCTCTGAGCACTTCATGTCTGCAAGTATTGCCAAGGTCACGAAATTGTGTTTTGGTTGTCATTGCTGTTCTAGGACATAGATGGGAAGAACTGACACAATGTGTCATTTCCCCTACATCGTACTTCTAATCCTATCCACTAGGCTACACACAGTTACCAGCCTATGCCCCTGCTGTTATCTATCTACCTCAGAGAACCAGTCAGTCCCTCAAGAAGTTCTAAAACATTCTATGTGCATTGCTCTTACAAGATAACTGTTGTTTACTTGTTTGGGAAAAGTCTGACAATTTACTGATCATAAAATAACCCTACAATACCTAATGGAGGGGAGAAGATAATATTGTAGGAATATTTGTTTTTGCCACATGCTGTATGTAAAATAATCAAAAGAAAAATGAATTTATTTCAGCCACCTGAATTAACATATTGTTGACCACTTGGTCAAACCAAATTAAGTGAAACATTTTATGTCAAAGATTATTTAAAATAATGTCTCATATATTTGTCATGTAATGGTACCTCAGCAATAGTAGGCAGAGTTGGAGGGATGCAACTTAAATTATTTTTATAACTACCATAATCTGGGATTACTGTAACCACAGACAAGTCCCTCCTGTGAATTATTCCATGTAATAATTATTTACACAATTTATGTCGCATACTTTTTTTTTTTTTTTTTTTTTTTTTTGTGGAGGAACCATATTCGAGATATTCCTTGTCTTTTGAGTTTTCCAATACTTATACTTTTCCCAAATGGTAAATCATTAATTTTTTTTATCTCTTGGCCATGCAAAGAGAATGGAATTTCAAAGGTATCACATAGCAACCAACTGTGCTCTTATGACTTGACTCGTTTAAAGCTTACTGTATTCTCATATTTCCCTTGCAGCTACAAGAAAATTAACAATGAGATAACTTATGCAAATGTTTATCTCGCTTAACTTGAAATAGAGAAATAGGTGTTTGTAAGAATAGCTTGTACTAGAGCAGAAAAGTCTTGAGAATGCAGTGTATTATATATACAGTTGAACCTGATTTATGCTTATATCAAGGGGAAGAGGGAAGCTTTTGATAATGCATCACATTGATTTTTATACACAAAAAAGATATACAGTGAGCCTACATGTGTAACATTTTATAAACAACAAAGACATATGCAAGGAAAACATGATTTTGAACTTGATGGTGCTTCAAAGAAAGTAGGTAACTTGTTTGTTTCACTTTTCTTGCATTAAGTGCATATACCTCATTTTGCAAACTTATTACTGAACTTAAAGATTTTTCACTATAATTTTTCACACTTATGTGAGATTTACACACATTTATTGCTCTTAACACAGGTATTTCAAGATTTAAGTTGTCATGCCTATTTTTGGGTCATTTGAAGTTGATCAGCTCTCTTGATCACCACTTTGTTTTTGGCACACAGCAATAATCTCCTCACCCTGTAGTTCCCCACACAGTGAACACCAGATACCGAAAATTTGTATCTTCTCATTTGTTGCTACAACATTGTCCCGCCGAAAGCCGCCGGCTTTACCAGCCGTTTTCATCTTTTGTTTTTGCATCTGAAAACCATCCTCTCAGCTTGCATCTTTGTCAACAGAGATAAGGAAAGTATGGCTTGAGTTTCTTTTAAGATAACGTATACCACATGCTCATTATAATTACATAAAACTCAGTTGTATTTCACTGAAATTGTATACATAAAACAGCAAATTGTGTATTAATGCATTACGTATAAATAAGGTTCTGTTAACATGTTCCTAAATAACATTTTGCCAGGACCTAAAAGAAATGTATGTATAAATATGAATTACTGAGAACTGGGTTAGATATAAAACAGATTCAAATGTATATGTACCTTTTTCTTTTTTTCTTGTGAGCATGCAAAGAGAATAAAATTTCCAAGCCATCGCATAGCAACCTTGTTCTGTCCTGATACTACAGCCCTTGACCTACTGCCCAGCCACTGGATCCCCCACCTCTGCCCTCCGTAAGCATCATGAGTGGGGTCCAGTGGTGGAGAGTGGGACATGGTCAGTGCCCTGATCCCTCCTGGCCAGTATATGTGGTCTTCGTAACCCGAGTTGATCATACAGAGGAACAAGGATGGGTGATCAGCTCGAAGCCTGGCATGAGAGCGAGGAAGTGGATAATAAGAAATTTGATGATAGAGGAATTGATGGAATGATGGCGGGGGAAACCAACCTGGAGAAAACCTGCCCCCTGCACCAGTGTGTCCACCACACATTCCTCATGCAGACACTTGGGATCAAACTTGGGTCAGTTGGGTGAGAGTCAAGCGGTCTAACCGCTCACCCACAGCACTGCCATTTAGCAACCCACACTTTAAAATGTTACCATTGCTTAAAGCCTACTATGTCTTCAAGGAAATTGCAATGAAACAAAATTTCAAAACTTTGTTGATTAAGATGAAGTAGATAGAGGCATTAGTGTTTGTAAGAAATAATAGTTTGTATTAAAGTGAGTAGAGAAAGTTATATAAGTGCAACACATCAGATTTGTTAGTCTCACTTGACAAAATGAGTGTTATATACATGAAATAATTTATTTAGTGCACCTCAGTTGGGAAGTTTTCCTTATGAACTGAAAATCTGTTTGTATCTAGGTGTGTGAACTGAAGTTTTCTATAATTGATTTCCATGTGCATTCAAACTAGTATGGTGTTATATAGTAGCCTATACTTATATTCATCATGGCCTTTTCTTCATTCTAAGGGTAGTTTTATGTTACTATTATTCATTACAGAAGGAAATCTGTCACTTCTGAACCCAGCTATGATCTTTTTTAACTTAAATATTTCTCGCAAGCTGTATACTACATCAAGTATCTTAGTTTGAAGAAATTAGTAGAGAATGTCAGTATGGACAAATAATTTACAGAAACCTTCAATCAGAAATATATTCTGGAATTGTCTAAAAAAATACAAATATCATCGAGCTGGTGCAGCAATATCATCATCCCAGTTGAAGCAATTATTTTGTTTTGCTTCAGGTTGGTGTGATCTTTGAAGCAGGATTAGCCAATCATAGATGCAACAATTTTGATGCTGAATTACATAGTATTTTGTCGGTCACACGTTGATAATACTATTTAAAGCAACAATCCTTCATGCCACCTAATAATGCCTCAAAGTCCCTTTGATTCAGTCCTATAAAGCTATGAGGTTTCTCTCCCTGGGTATGCATGGGTTTTGTTTTGAAAAGATACACAAATTCTGGTGATAGCGAAGTTTCAATCTTTTCACTATTTCCATTGAGACGTTGCTGACTAATGTATGTCCATTATAAAATAATTCACCAATCAAATAAAGCTGTGCTCACAATAACACTTAAAATATGTTTTACTATAACTTTGTCTGTCCATTGGTTTTACGTACTTAGACATTAAAAAAAAATTAGGTCTGTTCACTTTGACAGAGAAGTGAAGAGTGATCATTTGCTCTGATACGTACTTAGACATTAAAAAAAATTAGGTCTGTTCACTTTGATAGAGAAGTGAAGAGTGATCATTTGCTCTGACTAAAGTGATACTACCCAAAAAGTTGTTGAAACTATTCAGCTTTTTAAATTCGTGAGGCTACCCCTTTTTGCGTTCATTTTCTCTATTCAGTTTTTATTGAAAATTATCACTCTAATTGTTATTATTTTTAAATTCTTTTTAAATGATTAATTTTATGTGTCTATAATTTCGGTTTCACAATCTTCTTCAAAATCATCACTTATATTTTAAGAACAGTCAATGAGTTGCCCTTGGTATTCTTTTATTGTGTGTACAAATCGAGATGTAAAAGTCCATCTAGTTGGTGCCTCTTTAGTCAGCTTTTCGCTCATAAATTGTTTCAGTTTTTATCTTTTGGAAGGTTCTGAGAAAAAGTGGATAAACCAGAGAGAATTTTGAAGAAAATCCAACATTGTGGAATGGGTGAAGTACTTTATTGCAAAACTAAATTTGGAATATGACTGTAACAATGGACAGACAGTACTAGGAGACACTTCTCTTGCACATTATTTTCAAATTTCTTTGTGTTATTGCCACAACTGAGGCACCATCATACATGTGTGCAATTTACTTATTGCTATCATATATTCTATGTGCTTGAACAAATTAGTAACAGTTTTACCAGAATTGACATTTATAAAACTTATAAGTAGATTTTCTCTGATGTTAGGAATGTTCAATTTGGATTTAATCTGTGTTACCTTTTCTAGGAAACTATTATGAGTTTTAAGGATTGAAGGGGGGAGGTTCTCTTCTGTCCATTTAGAGTTTGACAGTCGTAACATTTTCTCGTGTTGGAGCAATGCTTGTTCTTCTATTTTTGTTCTTATTGATGGGGTCCATGTTAAGGCACGCATGGCATCAATAGGTGTGGATTTAACTGCTCCAGTGATTAGGCGAAGAGCCTGATTTTGTATTTGTTCAAGTTTATTGATGTTAGCATTTGCTGCCGTTATTAAAGCTTCAGAACAGTACAAGAGGTTTGGTTTAACATACATTTTGTATGTTGTGTTAAGGACTCTCCTTGAGCAGCCCCATTTAGCACCAGCTAACCTTTTCAGGATTTGCAGTTTCTTTTCAACCTTTTCTGAGATGTTTGTTATATGTTTTTTCCAACTTAGCTTTCTGTCGAAAGTGATGCCTAAGTATTTGGCATCATCAACTGCTTTGAGTGGTTTACCATTATAATTTATGTTAATATTAACTGGTTTGTATTTTAGTGTAAATAATTCATAATTTAAGAGGTAGAACTGGAACTTAAAAATTCAATGCCACAACTGGGATTTGAACCACAGACCTTCCGCTTACCGGGTGGACGCTCTAACCACTGAGCTATTGTGGCAAACTGCCAGAATGGCATTAAATTCTCAAACCAGTTCGTATTTCTCCTGGTAAACCACAAAGGCAGTCTCACATCAGAGACAATTACCCCAATGGTAACTTACTATTGTAAGTACTTTATATCCCAGGATTAAATAACCTTCACATGGTAATTATTATTTATTTATGCCCACACACGGCTTGTGTGTTTAAAAACACCAACAGTAAGTTTGTTGGCATAAATAAATAATAATTCATAATTTGTTTTTTCCTCATTGATAGTCATGAGGTTTTTGGAGCTCCATTCATGTACTTTGTTTAGGGCTGTTTCTATTCTGTCTTTAATTAATTCAGGTTTTTTTGGAGAGCCTGAAGTCCAAATGACTACATCGTCAGCAAATAAAGCAATTTTGGTTTCTAAAGTTGTTATTATTGATGGAAGGTCATTTATATATATGTTAAAGAGTGTTGTGCTCAGAACAGCACCTTGTGGAAGTCCTCGGTGTGTTTGTTTATATTTGGAAATGTATGTATTATATTTTGTGGCACAAAATCTTTGTGAAATAAACTGAGTTATCCATTTAAGCACGTTACTTTTCACACCTATTGATTGCAACTTCTCAATTAATTTGTTTCTCCAGACTGAGTCATATGCTGATTTAAAATCAATGAATACTGCTAAGGTATCCTCCTTTCTATTGAAAGCTTCCTTGATGTTGAGACAGAATATTGATCAATAGAAAATTGTTCATGTAAATATTTTTGTAAGAGTGTGTAAATTTCTAATTCTTTTAATTTGGGTGTATCAGGGACTTATTTTTTTTTAATAATATTCAAAATAGACAATGTTTTCTCGTCACTTTGAGTTCAACCAATGAGAACTGTTTCGCGGATGAATACATAAGAATGGCGGTGTTGCGTCATAGAGACGCCTGGGACTCTTTTATCATTAGCGTCTGTATGCTCAAGGTGAAAGGATGTATATTTGCTGATAGCGTGTGAACATGTAAATTACACCCAAACTTTTAACCAGTGTAGATTCTATCGAATTTTGAAAGTTGTTAACTAATTAACATAGTGATAGAAGTGTAAATCAACGAATAAATATGTTGTGATAAAGGAACGTTGATTTGTGCATTCCATTCTGTGACCACAACCCTGAAGATAAGAGTAGCGTCTGCTATAACAAACTTTCCATCTTTCAGTAAAAACATTATTCCTGCTGCTATATTCCGGTATGCTAGGAAAAGACTTATTAATAAAACCCGTAACAAAATGGCTTACCCAACGTGGAGCGCGAATTTAGAATGGAATGCAAAATTACGAGTACAAAGTGTTAACACCAAATGACGCCATCCCATCGCGCAGGAAAAAGACGCCATTAAACATCGTTTGATATCATCGATATACGGAGAATCAACGTGGGAAAAACACCGGAGATCATCTAGCGAAGCCAACTACCCAGGAGACGTAAATAACTGGACGAAGAACCAACGGAAAAGAAAGTAGGATCCAAAATTTTTGTTTTTACATACATTTTATTTCCATTTGTTAATGCTACTCAGAAGTGGCAAAGTAGCGGGACTTTCAACCTTAAGTGAATTGGATAAAGAAAATAAAATGTCGCGAAAAGAGATAGAAACAGGAGTGGGGGAAGGGGCAGATAGGTCTAGTTACCAGCTAGAATTAGAAAGTGAGGAACAGGTGGAAATAAGCAAAGACCAAAGGTTAATGATGATCATGTTTGAAAGACTAGAACAAAGTTTAGGTCAGAAACTGGAACAAAACAAGGTAGAATTAGGTCAGAAAATGGAGCAAAATAATGCAGAATTAAAACAGGACATAGAACAAAGTTTAGGTCAGAAAATGGAACAGAATAAGGCAGAATTAAAACAGGATATAGAACAAAGTTTAGGTGAAAAAATAGAGGGAGTGAGAGAGGACTTGGAAAATAATAAAAAAGAGATAGGTCAGAAAATGGAGGAAGTGAGAAAAGACTTAGAACAGAAAATGGAATTAGGTAGACAGAACTTAGAACAGAAAATGGAATTAGGTAGACAGAACTTAGAACAGCAAATGGAATTAGGTAGACAGAACTTAGAACAGCAAATGGAATTAGGTAGACAGAACCTAGAACAGAAAATAGAATTAGGAAGACAGGAGTGTAAAGAAAATATGAAAGTAATGGAAACTAATTTAAAATTAGTACATAAAAACTTAAATGAAACAAAGGAAGCCTTAGAAGCTAGGATAGAAATTGTAGGAGATAGGATGGGAAAGATAGAATCAGAGATGAGAGAAAATAAGATTGTGTTAGAAGGAGAAATTGCTAGATGTAGGGATGAAATAACAGAATGTAATACAAGTGTAGACTCTAAGATAACAAATGTAAAAGCAGAAATAACTGAGGAATTAAGGAAAGAGATTGAGGTAGTAAAGAAAGACATTATTAATGAAACTGTAGAACAAATTGTAATTCCTAAAATTAAGACAATGAATGATGTGATGCTTTCACAACAGGATGCTATAAATGATATGAAACAAAGCCACTTAGAAATAAAGAATGATTTAAAATCAATTTGTGAAGAAATGAAAAAAGGGAAAGAAAATTTGGCTAATGTAAATGATGTTGTGAAGGCGTTACAAAGACAAGATGATTTAGATGTAAGTAATGTACAAGATGAGAGTTACTTGAGTAATGTACAAAATGTTGACTCACCATACAGAGAAAGAGGTTCACAACCAAACAATGACACGACACACAACACATGTTACACCAACAGCATATTACATGAAATCACACCACCTACATTTGACGAGGAGAAGGGAGACGATCCAAAACTCTTTGTTAAAGAGATGGAAGAATATTTTAAAGTGAAAAGGATACCAAACGAGCTTAGAATGATGATAGTTAAGAAAAGCTTAAAAAACAAGGCATTAGAATGGCTCAGGTTAACACTAGCTGGTCATGAGTCGTATAGCTCATTCAGAAATTTATTCCTATCAAGGTATTGGGGCCCAGCTAAACAAAATCAAACTAGGGTAGAGCTAGCGACAGGTAGATACGATCCAACCAAAGGGTTGTCGCTAGTCGATTATTTTATGAAAGTAGCCAACAAAGGAAAGCTATTAGACCCCAACTTGTCGGAGGCAGAACTAATTACCAGCATAACAAGACATTTCCCAGACACAGTGAGAACAGGGTTAATTGTTGCGAGGCCAGTAGATTTTGCAGATATGATAGAACTGCTGACAGCCTTCGAAACACAAAATGGTCGGCCTAATGAGCATAGACATAGGAACGGTCACCCAAACTCACCCATCCTAAACCGGAACACGACTACGAACAACCAGAGTGAGGGAGAACATAGAAATACTAGGAGTACCCATGAAAGGGGGAGAGGGGCACACCATTTCCCACAACCACATAATCATGGCGAGAGGATGGAGAACACAAGACAGCGGTACCACGACACAATACCGAATGGTGAATCAAGATACAGAACATATACATATGATCGTGGAAGACCAGGAGACCATACCCATCAAGTGAATCACATACGATTCAGTAGGGAACACTTGAACAGCCAAAGACCGTCATATGACAGAGGTTCACGCCAAAGGGGCAGAGACCAATGGTACACTAACAACATAAGACAGCAGGAAGTAGATGAAAATGTGCCAAATAGGGCAGATGCTGCACAGAATACAGAAACAACCCCCACCACCAACACTCAGGGAAATCACAACAACTAAGTTCATCCCAACCGAGTGGGTGACAAACAACAAAATCTCAGCAACTTACAATTGACATCGACACCATGATGGCTACACGAAGAGAAAGATGGAACCACTGGTCATAACAAAACAGCTGGGTGGCCACACGTATGAGCTACAGAATACAAATGGCAAGTTGGTAGGAAGATACCATAAAAACAAATTAAAGCCATACAAAGAAAGGACCAAATAGTCTTTGCCAACGAATGTGTAAGGCAGGAATAGTAGAGATGAAAGAAGATAACAATTTTTAATGGGTTACTTATAGAAAATTATGTTCAGATTAGGAATTACAACAAGGAAGAAAATCAACATAGTCATTGGCTATATCGACCACAAAGAGCATTGTCAACAAAAACAGACGAGGACACTGATTGTCATCAAAGAAATGAATCATAGCGACGAAAGATAATATGTTTTTGACATAAGGATGTCAGGGACAAAAATAAAAATGAATCAATTATGATGAAAAAGATATAATATTTCGACACAAAGATGTCGAGGGTAAATTGAGAAGAAAAATAATACAATTACAGAATAATTGTAAGTATAGAAGTTTTCTCTTATAGAAATAAGAGACAAAGAAATGACAATTAGTGAAGTGAGGAAAACCATAACCAGAAAAACAATGCCCATGAATTAAGATGAATATAGCCAATGCTAAACTCGAAGAAATGTTGAACCAAACAACAATGAATAATAACCCAATTAAGAAAGTTAGTACCATTAGTAACATCAGAGTTTAAGAACCGACTCAACAACCTGCCTATACATAATAAGCTTATAAGACAAAGAAGGCAAAGAACTGAATAAAATATTGCCATAAACATGATCATAATCATTAGCTCAAAATTTGTATCCTGTTTTTCTCTCCTCATAGCAATGAATACAAGTCAAAAACCACATAATAAACCATGATACGCTTAAATCATATTTGTGTCAATGTCAAATGTACAATAACTGACTATGTGTTGTATAAGAACTGAATATGTGTTGTACAATAACTGAATATGTATTGTATGATAACTGGATATATTGTGTAATAACTGAATATGTTGAGTAATAACTAAATGCGTTATGCAAAAACTGAATGTGTATTGTGTAATAACTGAATATGTATTGCATAATAACAGAACATATGTGGTATGATAGCAGGATATATTGTACAATAACTGAATATGTATTGTGTAATAATTGGACATGTTGTGTAGTAATCAAATGTGTTGTACAATAACTGAATATGTATTGTATAATGACTGAAGGTGTATTGTATAATAACAGAACATATGTGGTATGATAACTGGGTATATTGTACAATGACTGGATATATATTGTATAATAATTGGACATATTGTGTAATAACTAAATGTGTTGTACAATAACTGGATATGTATTGTATAATAACTGAATGCATTGTGCAGTAATCGAATATGTGAAATTTATAAAGACATGCTATATCATGTCGAAACGAAGGACAAGGACAAACAGTGAAGAAGACAAAAAAAAAAAAAAAAAAAAAAAATTGTACAAAGTGATTGAATCATAGGAGTAGGGAGAAGTATTGTATTGTGTTTCAAGATTGTAAATAAGGTGACAACTTGAAAAACAAAACAAGGGGCATATGAGACAGAATATTGATCAATAGAAAATTGTTCATGTAAATATTTTTGTAAGAGTGTGTAAATTTCTAATTCTTTTAATTTGGGTGTATCAGGGACTTATTTTTTTTTAATAATATTCAAAATAGACAATGTTTTCTCGTCACTTTGAGTTCAACCAATGAGAACTGTTTCGCGGATGAATACATAAGAATGGCGGTGTTGCGTCATAGAGACGCCTGGGACTCTTTTATCATTAGCGTCTGTATGCTCAAGGTGAAAGGATGTATATTTGCTGATAGCGTGTGAACATGTAAATTACACCCAAACTTTTAACCAGTGTAGATTCTATCGAATTTTGAAAGTTGTTAACTAATTAACATAGTGATAGAAGTGTAAATCAACGAATAAATATGTTGTGATAAAGGAACGTTGATTTGTGCATTCCATTCTGTGACCACAACCCTGAAGATAAGAGTAGCGTCTGCTATAACAAACTTTCCATCTTTCAGTAAAAACATTATTCCTGCTGCTATATTCACGCTGATATGTGTTGACTATCTTTTAATAAAACCCGTAACAATGTCTTGGCTTAGTAGGAGTACATTTTCACTTGTACTATGATTCTGTCTGAAGCCGGTCTGTGAACTATTAATTAAGTTGTAATATTCTAGGAACCAGCTAAGTCTAGATGCCACCATTCTTTCCATCACTTTTGCAATAACACTGGTCAAAGATATTGGTCTGAAACTATTAATATTGTTTGAAGGTTTGTTTTTCTTTAAAATCGGGATGATAATGGCTTTTTTCCAGTCGGAAGGTACAGTCATTCTCCAACACGTGTTATACAGTTTAAGTAGGATTTCTTTTCCTTTCCTGCCAAGGTGTTTAATAAACTCTGGGTGGATCTTGTCAGGTCCTGGAGATTTTTTGTTCTGTAATTGTTCTATTGCTAAATCCAGTTCTGTTTCGTTAAAATCCTGAATAAAAATATCATTTCGTATACCTTTTGGCTTATTAGTTTCTCTGATAAGTTTTTTGGATAGCCTTATCTTGTTTTTTATACGCTTGGGGTATTCTTTGTGACTGAGCATAAAACTTGTTAAGGGATTCTGCTATTTCCCTATCTGTAGTTAAGCTTTTGTTATTATGTTTTAATGGTTCAGTTGTATTTTTTGATAATTTTGTTTTATTAAGGAATTTGTATAAGAGAAAATCCATTGGAATTATTGCAACCCACCTTCAATTTGGAATTAATAGAGAAAATAAGTAAATCAGACACACCAAAAGAAATACAAAAACTTCTAGCTCTGGAAACAATCAATACTAGGTATCCCACAGAAGAATGGCTGCACATATATACTGATGGATCCTCCAAGGAAAACCTTACTGGAGCTGCAGTTACGTGCTCACATTTTTCCTTTTATCATTCTGTTGGCAGAGACACAACAAATTATGATGGAGAAATAGAGGCTATATACATTGCTCTCCGACAATTATTAAATCTTCCCTTAAATAAATTTAACAAGGCAGTAATTCTTTCGGATTCTAAAGCTGCAATTCAGGGAATATGTTCAAATACTACAAAGAAGTCAACAAAAATTAGAGAATGCTACAAAATGTTAACACAACTCCAAAAAGTTAATAAGACTGTTCAGCTCCAATGGATTCCAGCACATTGTGGAGTCATGGGGAATGAAGCTGCAGACTCACTTGCAAAGAAAGGCACAACGATAAAACAAAAGTCTAAATTCAACTTCTCATATTCCTCAATAAAACGCTTGATCGTTAAAAAATTTTCTCATTCATACCTACAAGAAATAGAAACAAATGCCAAAGATAAAAAATGGATTACACTACTTTCCAACCCAGATATAATCCCCCAGAGACCACGGAAAACAGCGGTTGCAGCCTTCCGACTATTGACAAATCACGACTGCTTGGCAAGTCATCTCTACAGAATAGGTATCTCAGCCTCACCAATATGTGTCCTGTGTAACGATCCAGCAGAAATGAATGAAGACTACTTGAAGACCTGTGAAGCATTAAGATCAGAAGAAACTACAGTTCAAAAGTATTGGAAAGCACGAATGCTAATGGCTTCATTGCCAGATGCAAGGCACTAGAAAACAACAACAACAACATTTATAAAACTAAAGTCACTTGTTTGATCAATAACAACAACCACAAAAGATGCTTCTTGTATTTCAATGTTTATATTATTGATCATAACTCCACTTATTGCAGATATCAAACCATTTAACATATTTTCAAGTCTGACAGACAAATCCAACAGTAACTATCACGTATCTTTATAGTATGTTTTGGATAACATTTTAGCACTTCTGATGGTACTGATACTCCCATATTACCTTTTTAACGAATACATACCTATTTGTCTCATTTGAAAATCGTGTTGCAATTTCAACAAACCATGTCATTTTCCTTCACTGCCAACTGAAGCACAGGAACTATATGTGCTAGAGTGACTATGCTTCTCGTACATCATCATCGTTGTCGTCATCAACAACAACGATCATTATTAATTCATCATTCATCATCATCTTGTTCTTCTTCTTTCTTCTGCTCTTCCTTCGCCTCTCATGTATCACATTGTGTATGATGTAGTAGAATTGTGATAGGACTTCAGAAACTGAAGCTAATGTTATGTGTGCCTATTCTTTTTAAAGAAAAGATATATTCCGTCAACAAAGTAATGCGCATTGGTGGTGATAAAGAAATGTAAGTACCAGTGCTAATTCCCCCTTACCTTTTGGTTGCACCAAAGCATGCATTCCCTTAACAGTGTTAATGATTGATTGTTTATATAAGCTTAAGTTGCTCATTCACCAGAGATCAGGTTAGGTTTAGTTCCCCCACCTCTTTCCTTTTTAACTTTCTCTACTACATGTAGTGAAGTTGAGGAAGTATTGTATTCCATTAAAAAATTTGATGTCGAGATTTCACCGGAAATATGTTTTGAGACCCCCTGAAGCAAAAAAAAAAGCATTTTTAGAAAAGTTCAGTGTGTGGACAACATAAATCAAAACCGAAAAGTTGGTTAAAAACCAAAGTTGTATTTAAGTGTAATGTCTTTCAAGGTTGCGACACAAAGATTTTGAAGAAAATTCTCCACCCTAAACTACCCTTTACATGGAAGATTTTTCAAAAATTTTGATTTTCTTGAAAATGGCTCTAACGATTTTGATTAAAATGCCATATGTTTGAGATATTTTTATGGCAAATGAAATGTATATCTTGAATCTTCTGGCTATAGCCCATGTCCGGTTTACTCTGGATGACTGTTGAATAACTGGTAAACCATAAGAGTTAGACCAAATCTTACTATACAAAAGATGTAGATCTTGTTTAAATACACAATTTATGTCCAAATAAAATTTTTTGGGGAGTGATCCATTTCAGAGATATTCCTTATTTGTGTAAGCGTTCCAATACTTCAAATCCTTCACATAGTCACCAGCTTTAAAAGATTTGACTATCGCTCAAAGCCTACTGGAATTGTTATTCCTTTTTTCCCCATTTCTCTTTCCCATGGCAAGCGCTTGTTACCGTGATGGACGATACACATTAATGCTGTTTTTGCAAGATATAAAGATGTGATTAGATGAAAGTATGAATGTAAAAAGTCTTGGAGCTTTCCATCAGTGCATTGAACTTCAAGGAGTTACCATACCACAAATATGTAAGACTGTTTTTTTTAAGCTTAATTTGTATTTATTATTTGTTATAACATCTACTGTTTTCAGCTGTTCATAATATTTGTTTACCTTTATGTTCCAATAGTTTTCATAACAGAGGTTACTATTCCAGCAAATACGTAACACTGTTTCATTTTAAATTTAATTTACTATTTGTTATAATAGTGTTTTTAGCCGTTGCTACTATTTGTTTAGTTTTATGTTACAAAAGTTTTCATAATGCCTTGTAAAAGACGAACTAGCTTTAACTTTAATCTTAAGAAATCCTTTGTAGTAAAAGCGGTTCAAGTGATTGCTGGTTCTCTTAGCCAAAATCATGCTATATTAGGTGACATTAAAAATACTCAGTATACAAGTAACTCAGTGGTAGCGTTATGTTTATCAACTGTGATAAGCGTTAATATTTGGAATTTTTATGTTGTTGATAAAATTCTTCATTTAGGCAATGATTTGCATTTGAAATCAATTTCAAATTATAATGGTATTGTGCCAAATCCACCTTATTTGTGTGCTGATGAAATTTGGCTGCAGGATATTATAACTGATGATGTAAAGGTAACCTGCAGTGCAGTGACAAATAATTTTGAATTACAAAAGGATCATATCAAGAGATGTAGGTAGTGCGCTAGAAAAGTTTTTCTAGTGTTATGAATATGGTGTGCTTACTGCACAATTAAAGTGTATAGCTCTTATTAAGAAAGAGTGCTTTTATATGTTAACCGTGCAAAGAGAACAGAATCTCAAAGCTTTCAAAGATTTGACTATCGCTCAAAGCCTACTGTATTGCCATATTCCTCTTGCACCAACAAGTAAATAGACAATAAGGTAATTTATGCAAATGTTTATCTCAACTAACATGAAGAAAATATAGGGATGAGAGTTTGTAAGAATGGTTAGTACAGGAGTAGATAAAGTCATGTGAGTGCAACACATCAGATTTTCTATTACACATTATTCATCCATTTTGAAGAATTAGTACTAGTAACTGGCTTGGTACACTGTACACCATGAAATAAATAATACTAATACAGCTGTTGAGGATCTTAACAATTGCACAATATTAAAAGCAGCTAACTCCAATCCAAACGTGTTCATACGGCACATTTTGGAGATGCTCGTGTGAGTATAGCGACACTGGATTCTGAAGCCTTGGGGCGCTTATTCCTGCACTCCTCCGTCTCACTCCTCCTTGCCTGTATTGTAGTGAAGGCTGTGGCAGCAAGCATCCGAAGCCCTATTCTGTCTTCTGTTCCATGGTAGAGAATGAGACGTATTCCATTCGACGCGCTAATTCTTCACGAGGAAAACTGGCTGGTACAATTTTGCCAGATCTACTTTTTTGGAAGGAGATCTCCTTATTTTTTGCACATCTACTTTCAGTTCATTACAAAAATGCAAAATTTTCTTTTTCAAAAATACAGGAAAACCTACTTAATTTTATTCTTTTTTTAAAGGTAATTAATAATTTCCTAATTGATAAAGAGTGTAGTCATGTTCATTACTACAGTGAAGAAGTCCCTTTCTCTCAGCCTCTCATGAGAAATACAAGATAAGATTAAACTACTGTGTAATGCCTCTACCCATTGAGAAACGAGGGGCTTCCCATCACCTTATCAGTCCTGTGATTCCGGAGTTACTAAGTTAGTGGTTTTCCTTCTAGATCTGGTGTGTTTGAGCACCTATTTAGTGGGCAAATTTTGCATTTAGTGGCTAGTGGGAATTATGGTGGATCCTAAAACTATTTGGATGGTTTTACAGAAACGTTATTCAAAATTACTTGATTCATTCAAAATACAGCAAATAACTCTAGTTGCTCTTAAATTTCTAGCGCCTAAACAATTTGTTTTGCAACATACGGTCTTTCGGCTTCTTTCCCACATTGTTTTACTTATTTATGGAATGGAATGAGTTAGAAATCAGTGACTATAAACGTCTTTCACTACAGTTTGTCCAGATCGTCCTGGCACTCCGTATGTGCAAGAGAGGAGAAATTAGAAGTGACTGGAGTGGTGGGGAACAAGCGAGGAATGTCAGAACAGTGTGTGTTTACGTATTATAACAATTATTGTGTAGTTATCACGGTCAGAGCAAGGGGTATACTAATCCCCACTATATACTAATACTAATTCCTATTATGCAAGTGGGCAGGTCTCTGCTGTTGTGTATTTATATTTCAGCAGTAGGGGAGTGGCACAACAAACTGGACGGGTTGTACTTGGTTTGTTATTCCTGGTGGCTGGTTTGCGAGATAAGCCTATCTCAGAAGCTGAGGCAGCAAAGCTCAGATTCCAAACAATAAACATGTGATATCACCTTTGTGTTCTGTGCACAGATTCGTAAGCTGAAGGCAGGCAATTATGATCCTAATGTGCATGAAATGAGGCGAGTTCGCGAAGACATTTCATAGTACTGTTCTAAGGTTCTCGCTCATATATGTATGATAAATGAAATTGTCTCAAAATAAGTCTAAGTGGTTTCTGGTGGTTTTGAATAAGCTAATTAGTGGGAGATCCCAATTCACTGTTGGCAGCACTGTGTGATTCACAAGTAAGTCGCTATCTCTACTGACCACAGCTACTTAAGTGCGCTAGATGCCATGCCTTCCACTGGTGAGTGTTTAAGGACAAATTATTTTGTTTTCAGGCCTATATTTACTTTTTAGTGTTGAAATTTAAGCATCATAATGCTAGTTCCAATGCAGTGACTGATCCGGCGGGAGGGGGGGGGGGGGGTGGAGGCAGATGGGAATCTGTGCCGGGTAGTCAGGGACGCCAAAAGACGAAAATATGTCACAATATGTCATTTCCCCTACATCGCAGTTTTTACCCTGTCCACATGGGCGTCGCGAACGGGGTGCAAGGGGGGCCGCGGCCCCCCCTCGGAAGTTGGTGAACTTAATGTGCAATCAATTACTGACTATTAAACTATTATTTTAATTAAGAACAATTGTTATTTAGCATAAATCAATGCGATTATCTGCAACAAATATAAATTTTGACAATAAAATAATGAATTAATAATATCTGATTGCAAACTTCCAACATGTGCCCCCCCCCCCCCTGGAAAAAAGTCTGCCGACGCTCATGCCTGTCCACTCTGCTACACACCAGCTAGCTATCAGGCCCCGCTCCCGCCGTTATCTAACTACCTCAGAGAACCGGTCAGTCGCTCAAATTTTGTCAGTAGTGGAATCACGTATAACAAGGTAAAAAGGTACTTCAGAGCCGAATGGGAACATAAGTACTTTTGTGTTTCTAGTAAAAATGAAACTTTGTGTTTTTCTTCGTCTTCTTTCCCTGATTACCCTCGCCTTATGTAGGACTTACAAGCCAGTGCCTAGGGTCAGACACCTGTCGGGGAGCAGACGAATCTATGGACTGGACTGAGTCCTGGAGGTGGGTGGTCAGCCAAAGCTTTGTGTTTGCTCTGCCAAAAGAAAACGTACGTAGCGTAATCACAATCACAAAACAAATACATCATGTTTCTATGCAGTTCTGCCACAGCTCGCCTTGAAACTTACCTTGTTTGTAAAGATGTGTGTGTGGAGAGGGTAAATACTCAATTCCATTCCTATCACCCCTCTTCCTCGTGTCTGGTCCAAAACTTTAATGATGATAATGAAGACGACGATGACGATTCTCTTAACGTATAATGCATCAAGTACCTATGTCTTTTTTTTTTTATCTGGCAACCCTATGTGCTATACACGCCTTTGTGATTATGTTTATTAAGTTATTCATCAATATTAATAAGTTTAGCCTTTTACCGAGTTATGGTTTGCGTCGCTCGATTAGTTCATCATGGTTTACTGGTGTCAAAAGCCTAGGCTACCCATGAGGAGGAAGCAGTCACTTCAGGTTTCTCTGACATGAAAATTTCGATAAAAACGCCAATTTACGCATGCAGAATACACAGTTCAAGAAGTGATAGAAGGCTGATAAAATGTGGGGCAGTGTGTGCTATAGAGATAAGCACTTCAGGTCAAAATAGGCCGTGATAAAACCATTGGAGTTAAAAACGGGGTATAAATGGGACAAAAAGAAGATCAAAATAAAATTACAGCAGATCGCGTATGGCAGCACACACATACGTGGGCCATAAGCTGTCCTTGCTTTTATCTTTAAGATAATTGAAAAGTTGACACTGAAACCGGACAAGCGCTATTTTTAAGCCATCAACGTCATATTCGTGAAGATATGAAACTTAGCTCCTTATTTGTGGAGCTTGTTTCCAAAAGGTACCAAATCCAAAAATTTTGAAAATTGAGTTATAGATGGCAGCATATTGTTGGTAACCTAATTAACCATGTAGCTATTTTTCTCCAAAAAGTACCAAATCACGTTCACAGAGGTCTCTCTAAGTAGCATTTCACAACAAAAAGTACCACATCCAACCGATGTTTCATGCCAATACATACCAAATCACAACGGTTCTCCCATTGGTACTTGGCATGTTGCATCATGGAGCTCAGAGCAATTTCATTGGCTGAGGAAGGTCACATGATTATTACTTGTGTAATGACTGCCGTGGCAACACATATTTGAGGTTTTAGTTAGTTTTATATGTAAAATATTAGTATATAATTTCACAATCATGTACAGTGACATATCTGATGAATATGGACATGAAGCAACGGTCACTGACAAACCTAGGAAGAGGCGCAGGTCAGTAGAAAATTGGAACAAAAATAAAGTGAAGGAAGGGAAACACGTGGAGAATGCTACCAAGAAATGTAAGATTTGACTGCAAGCATGATACAACTTTTTGCATGGCACTTAAGCTGACAGAACACCAAATTAATAATTTCAATAAATTATATTGGAGTAATACAAATGCGGTAAGTCAAATGAATTTCTTGATAACACATTGATGTAAAGCAACCACAAAAAGACAACCAAATCAGGGAAAAGTGGAAGGATCCATGGTCATCGCGAAGGGGGGGCAAGGGGGGGCCGCGGCCCCTCCCTGGAAATTGGTCAACTTAATGTGCAATCAATTACTGACTATTAAACTACTATTTTAAAAGATCAATTTCTATTTAACACAAATTAACATGGTCATATGCAACGAATATTATAAATTTGACAATAAAATAGTGAATTGATATTATCTGATTGCAAATTTCAAACATGTGGCCCCCCCCCTGGAAAAATATCTGCCGACGCTCATGGAAGGATCAACAAAAAATAAAACCATAACCTACAGTGTTCCGGCTCTAGAAGGGAAATTACCAGTGTACAGGGCTACATTTTTATCTATACTCAATGTCGGCAGAAGGAAAGTGGACCATGCTGCTCAAGAGCAGCTGCACCAGGGGTTGGCATCCTCAGAAACTCGAGGAGCACGAATGAATGCATTGCACGAAGAAATTGAATCCCATATTAAACGTTTTAGGTGCTGGGAACGACATTGGGGACGAGAGAAAACACCATTGAAGAAATACCTTCCACCTAATTGTTGAAAAGAAATTAAGAAAAACAAAGACCATATTATTGCCTGAAGAATATGACAAAATATTCAGCACAGTTGGCTCTGTTCATGTTTTATCAGATTTTAAATGGGTAAACTGGCAGGAGATTTCACAGTATTTAAGTTAATTTTGATTCATTATTTTTAATAAATTATAAAATTGTTTAATTAACAATTAACAAAATAAATGCATAAACATGACTGTATCAATGATAGATTCTCTTAAAAAATAAATACATTACTGATGTTTCTTTTATAGTCATACCAGTTTACTTAATACAAATTTCCTGCCAATATGTACCAAATCCAATTTTTGTGCTAAAAGGTACCACATCCAAATTAAAAATGTTAATAACTTCCTGGAAATGTGTTAAATATCTTCAATATATGTCTCTAAACCTTTGAATATGATCATTATACAGTAGTAAAAAGCTTAACAAAATCTTTCATAATTTATGGCCGTGAAAAGTTTTTTCTATTTCCTGTAAAATTTGTCCACTTGTATTTGGTACGTTTTGGAAACAAGCTCCACATTTCTATACCTAATTGGGAGGAGGACTGTTGTTTGTATTATTACCAAAACTCCCCCAAAAGACATTTCAATATTTGTTGCAAGTTTGTATAATCTGAGAAGTCCGAGATCGCGGTCTCAAACCCGATGGAGGGCGATGGATTTTTTGGAGCATAGAAATCCTTAGCACGGCTTCTTTCGGAAGGGAAGTAAAACCGATAGTGTTGTGTTATAGATTTATGGCACGCAAAAGAATCTCAAGATTGAATTACAGGTCTCTTTCGTGCCCAATACAGAATGGAATGGGACACAGAATTTAAAGTGTGTTCATAAATAAAACTCAATTTAGCTTTAATTTCTGAAAGTGAGTTTTAAGGCAACAGCTGGGTGACGGAAACGTTCCTTTCCCAGGTGTAAATTCGTGGTACGAAGTATTCAAGGGAATGGGATGATTCCGAGAGCTATGGCAACATACAGGCAGAGCAGCGACTTTGCTTACAACACATGTCAAATGGTCAGGCGTGACAGAGAAACATATTCTTGTGTAATTTAGCAAACGAAAAAGGATGCCTTTGGAAATTTTGATATACAGGAAGTTTAAAAAGTGCCCGATATTGCAATAGGGGGTGGGGTTGGTCAATACTAGAATAAATGTCCGGAAATAAATACGTCTTGGGATATGAACCATTTCACTGTCCTGCAAATTATAATTTTTGTTCGCCGGTTTGCGATCCGAAAGGTGATATCAACAAATTTCAATGTGTTAAATTGAATGGCGCTTTCCATTTTTCTCTATCACGTAAGGTTTTCTCACAAATCACAAAATAATATTTTGAAAGTAGTGTTTTTGATGTAAAAAAGGGTGCGTTATAAACTAAATATATAATGCAATATTCCTCAGTAATGAACACCTACAAATACCTACTATGTGCAAACAAAGTTGTGAAATTACTTTTTCTTATCCGGAAGGATGGCAACGTTGATTTTCTTTTATGTCGTGGTTTAGGAACTTCCCTTTTCAAGCACCAACAGTAGTCCGCTAACATCACAATGTTCCACCGACCCTGATATCTCCTCTCCATCTGCTTGATGAAATCTTTCACCTCGTTCATCACTGAGGGATACCAAACTATCAGGAAAATGGTCTAGGTGAGAGCAGTATGTGAGAGTACAAGAACTGAAGCTTTAAAATGTGTTACACCCTAGAGCTCGTAGCAGTGGCGGCTCGTGACTTGTCGCAGTGGGTGTACAGTACATCACATCCTCTCCACCTTTACTCCCTTTCTTTCTCTAACACACACCACACAATTCTAATTCTAAATTCATATGGGCAATTGAGCGCTTATGTTTTGCTATTTTTTGTTTTAAATGACCAATATCCAAGAACTATTATTTGTCCAGATGCCATTTCTCTCACTCGCAAACAATAAGCACGGAAAACAGCTTCTCTTATAAAAATAAACTCGGAAGATTTATCTCCTCCAGTTTCGCCGTGTTATTCATTTCCACACTTTCATAGATTCAAATTTCCCGCTATGTGCAGACCCAACTGCATGCAACTTGCTACCAGAACGCAAACATAACAAACAGTAATAAACACTGTAACAAAATAACTATTCCAAACTGAAGTATTGGCCTTAGTAAATGACGACATGAAGAGTAATTATATGCATTTATAATCGTTTAATAAGACTAGGTGTAGGTAATTGTGTTTATAACATTAATATAATATAGAAGATGGCTGCATTATATTTAGAACTGTCACGTTGGCTGCCTAGTAGCTTCTGCTAAACGGGAGGGAAATGCTTGTAGCAAGAAAAACAGAGGGACTTGTACGAGAATGTAGTGCGCTTGCGCGGTAAGAATCGCATGTGTTGGCCTTGTCGATTATGGTGCCTTAACTCGCCGTATTCTTAAATGCAAGCTTTGCACTGCTCCCGGCGTACCCCTCGCCTAAAAGCTACCTTCCCCAGTCGCAAAATCGGGCTTATGCGTCTCAGCTTGACTGAGTGAGTTGTCATTTGGTAAAGAGGGCGCGGGAAAATTAAACGAGCAAGTTCAAATACGTACAAGAAAGTTGGACATTCGACTTTCTCATATGTATGTCTATACACATTCGCATGCGGAAAAAATTAGTGGATGTGCAGTTGCGAGTTTGCGATCCCCCAGGAACTGCCACTGGCTCGTAGCTTTTGTAGCATATTTATCACAATTTCTTCGTATCGCGGATCTTTTGTATTTACAAGACTACCTCTTTGAAGTCACACCATGCTTGCAGTCCTTGGTCATTCATGATGTCCAATAGTGCACCATTCTTCATTAGCCGTCTTATCTGAGGTCCATCAAATATACCCTATCTTATCTTAGCTTCAGACATCACAGAACATTTACTGCTCAGGTACTTGAAACACGAACCCTTCTTGTCTAATGCTTTCACAATTGTTTCATAATACCTAATTCCATATGCAAAGGAGGCAATAAAATTTTCTTTGGTTCAACTAGACTGGTACGAGTGACTTTTTTTCTCTCTGTCTCTCGCGGCGTTAAAATTTTTCTCTTAGGCCATTCGCCCACTGTCCAATGCTGAACCCTGTTGCACTGTCCCACTCGCATAAAAAGCATGGGTATTTTGCTGCCCTATGGATACCTTTAGGTCTCCGCACAATAGCCATTGATGTTCCTTGTAATTAATTATTTCTAAAATTGTTTCAAGATTTTAATATAATTATTTTAGAAACACTGAAAGTGCAACCGGTATAGAGGGAAATTCGCTTATATTATGCATTTTAGACTTATTTTCAAAGCCTCTTGCAGCGTCTGACATCGTTTTTTCCAAGAAGCTGACGAGTTGCTTGAATCCTACTACTTCGAGCTCAGCATGTTCCTTTTCAAACCCCAACCTCAGTTTTTTGTCTAGTCTCGAGATCAGCAGTTCGTTGAGAAGTAGGTCTAAAATAGTTGGTTGGTCGTTTAAGACATTGAGGGCATCTATACTCCCTTGGAACGTGTTGATTAGGTGGCGCACCTCACTCTCGGTTGAGCCGAGTTTATTTGGAGAATCCATAATTTGCCTGATGTATTCTACTGCTATAAGCTTGGGCGAATGATAACGGCTTAGTAGGGTGTTGGTGCTACATAAGCACATAACAAAGATTTTCAAGAAAATCGTCCATCCCAAGCTGTTCTTTACATGGAAATTGTAAATTTTTGTTTTTCCAAAAATGGCTCAAACGATTATTTATTAAAATACCTTGTTTAAGATATTTTCGTGACAAATGAAACATATACATATCTACATTTTCTGAGAATAGTCTCTGAAGTTCTCTTCATTCTGGTTGACTATTGCAAAGACAAAATCTTACTATAATAAAAGTTATTTTCTTAAAGCACACAGTTTGTCTGTTTCCGAGATTTTCCTTGTTATTGGTTTCAATTTAAGAACATATTCTTATCTCAAATGGAAAATCATTATTTTTGTTTTGTTTATTTATTTAGTTTTTACCTTTCTTTTTCCCTCTCCTCTTGACCAACGGAATTTCATTTTTTAAATTAACGTTCTCCAACTTAGTGTCATATCGGACGGTGAATGAATGAAATAGGTGAAATGATGCTCAAATGAGCCCAAGGTCCATAGAGCTTTAAGTTACCCGACATTCGTCTTCTCAGGATAAGGAAAAACCTCGGTATAAAAAAATAAATAAAAAGCCTTATCCGGATAACTCAACCTTAAAGAGATTCGAACTCGCGACCTCTTAGACGTGAGGCAGACACGATACACGCTACAGAGGCGGGCTTACAGAATTCCGGTCATTACATAGCGAGCAGTTCTTAAAAGATTTGATCATCGCTGAGACCTACTGTATTCTTCATCTTTTGATTATACGTACAGGAAAAGATGTAATAAAAGCAAAACAGTTGCCTTGCCGTATGCGATGGAAGCATTTATACGATACGACTGGACATTTGCGCATTGTTCTCTGCCTTGAGACCTCAAAAACACCTGAATGGTCTTTAAGTTCGCACCGCACATGCGACAGTCGCATGATCTTAATATACACGAACATAGTACTGAGAGAGTAAACAAATTCCGAACTGGCTGCGCGGCGTTTTGCCTGTCGCATCCTCGGCGCTCGTTGCCGTCTGCTGGCATCATGGAAAGGTGCGGACGAAACCATAGAACATTTTAAAAACTACTTTTAAAGGTTTTACTTAACACCTTTATGAAAGGAGGTCGTTATTGGAGCTCTGAGAAATCTAATATCGTTCATGAACTACCCCTACATGACCAGCTTTTTTCGAGTTGACAGTTGACGCTGACATACGTGAATACAATTTTGTCCCCCCACCTCCCCCATCTTTATAGATAATTAACAGGCAGGGAGCGTGATTTTGCCTTTTTTTCAACAGGGCTCTGCAATAGCTCATAAGGCCAATCTTTCCATGAGCACAATTGAAAGTTGTTTCAGGACAGAATTATAGGTTTGTTGGCCCCTCGGTCCCCCGACCTATCCCCTGCGATTTCTATCTCCGGGGTAACTTAAAACATGAAGTGTACAAGACAAACCCACACACCCTGGAAGAATTCAAACAAGATATCCGCCGAAATATTGCCACCATTTCTCAACGTGAAGTATGGCGAGTGATGGATAGTTTCCCAAAGAGGTGCCAAAATGTGTGGACAACGACGGCGACCAGTTTCAGCATCTCCTTTCATAAAGTTGGTAAGCAATGTCTTTAAGAGTAGTTTTAAAAATGTATGGTTTCATCCGCGCCTTTCTATGATAGCGGCAGACGGCAAGGAGCGCCCAGGACACGGACGCTGCGCAGCCGGTTCAGAACTTTTTGACTCTCGGTATATGCACGTAGCATGGTCGTATTGTGAGTGAGTCAATTGAGTCGGAACTGCCACTTCAGCAAATCCAATTTTGATTTTTCAGTGTGGTTTATACTTTCACGTGTTGTGAGAATGATCTGGTTTTTATCATGCATGAATACAAAACATGTTATAGAAAAAATTCGTATTAAGAGTTCAGTTTGAGATGTTGCGTAAGAAACTTACAAGGGTCGTGACAATTTCCCTAATAGGTTTCTAACTAAACGCTCTGTCCACGAACCTTGTACTGTTTATCGGTTCTTATTTCTTCTTTTTCTTTCAATCTTTCTTTCTCCCCCCCCCCCCCCCCTTCCAGTTGTGACAGTGGCACAACACACAACACAACTGTTGAAACAAATGTGGAAACACTGGTAGAACTGATTTCCAAACATGCACAGCATCTCCTCAGCGCGATGGTAGTGCTGCTGCTTACCAAGCGGAGGACCCAGGTTCGATTCCTGGTACAGGCGTGGGGATTTTCTCACTGTGGGATACCTGGTCCTGGGTGCACTCAATCTCGTCAGGCCTTGACGTGCCAATTGAGCAGCTACTTGATTGAAAAGTAGATGTCCCTGGTAGAGGAGACCCTGGAGGACCCGGGTTCGATTCCTGGTACCGGCGTGGGGATTTTCTCACTGTGGGATACCTGGTCCTGGGTGCACTCCATCTCGTCAGGCCTTGACGTGCCAATTGAGCAGCTACTTGATTGAAAAGTAGATGTCCCTGGTAGAGGAGACCGCATAACCGGCCGGGAGGGACCGGGGCGGTGACTACGTCCCACCCCGAGTACTGCACTCCACTCATGACGCCTGTGGTGAGCAGAGGCGGAGGACGCAGCGTTCGGGCAGTAGGTCTTGGCCCGGATGGGCTGTTCTGCCACGGGGTTACGTTTCTACACAGCCCGACAGGTTGTATGCATAAATAGACAATTAAAATGATCCCTTGTCATCATTCCTTGTTCGCATTCATGAACGAGACCAAGAGAGTGAAAGGGTGATGATTAGGGTGATGATTAGGATCGGTGGAGTGTGAGGACCTACATCTTTACTGTGGATCCGGAACCAAGTTGGGCCTTGGCGATACTTCACATGAGCTAATAAGAGGCGAAGAATAGGGCCGACCCCCAAGAGCTGGACCCTCGAGAGCCGCGAACGGAACCACTGAGCTACCTCGGCGATCTGTTTCTAACCATTAAGGTATATACATATAGGTACACACAGCACCGAAAGAAATCAGCACTACCTATTTGCGGACACTGCATTCCTTACCGTTTGTGGGGTACCTTCTTACTCATGCTTTCATTTTATCGACTGATACTGTTACCTTGCAGGCGCGACTCACGCCTTGTTCTGTATCGAACCCAGGGTTGCCAACCCGTACGATAATTATGGGGGCATACGATAATTTTAATGTCTGTACATATGGTTACCAACCAGTACGATAATTATGGGGGAGTATGATAGTTTGAATGTATGATAGTTCGATACCGGTGAAATATTTTCACTGGTTTGTCGCACCAGCGAAATGAAATTAATTACAATTAGCGGTACCACTTTTGCCCTCATGGCCTGTCTCTAACCCTCTAAGGCAACCATTTCATACACTACTAAGCCCCGTACTTTTTATCCTCTTGTTGCCAGTGTGCCCAGATCTGGTAATCTCAATGAAGAAGGCACTATTCAGGAAATTTATGATTAATGGAGAAAACTCGGAATAAGCGATATTCCGTGTGAAATAAAGAACATGCCTGAACCTGACAGTTTCTGGAGTGCTATTAAACAAATGTCACGTTGGTGGAAATATGACTTCAAAGAACTAGCAGCCTTTGCATTATCAGTGATTTCTTTGCCCCACAGAAGCGCTTCTTGTGAAAGAGTGTTTTCTAAACTGGGTTTAATAAAAACCAAAATTAGAAACAGATTGGCGCTAGATACGGTAAATGAACTCATTCTGTCGTCTCAGCTTATGCAAGAGTGTGCTAGATCCGAAAATCTACAAGTCACCGAGAAGCTGGTAAGGTTTATCTCAACAACAAATTTGTATAATGCTGCAACGTCTAAGGAAGATTCAGATGAATAGTGCGAGAAACATAAGTGCTAAAGTTGTAATACTGATTGAGGTCATCAATATTGTAAGTGGATATCATAATTAATATTACATTTTCATTAGTGTTATACTGATATTTTTATTGCTGTAGTATTTGGTTTATGATGTACGATAATTTTGAATCCAAATCTATAATTTTGAGTGGCTGGTACGATAATTTCACGTTTAAATGTTGGCAACACTGATCGAACCTATAGAGCCTACTTGTGCTGGTGAAGCCACCTCCCTCAACTGGAAGGGACAGGAGGTAACGTGTCCCCTTTCAAACTGGAGAGACCAATATTAGAAGACACGCCCTATAAATGCCCCTACAGACAATCATAAATTCAATATATATTACTATTTATGCTCTGTGAACAGTAGAATCCCGATAACTCGAGCTAATGTGGATTGAAAGGGTGTCCAGTTACCGAAATATGTAGCTTCACGGAATAAGGGGTCTGTTATTTACAGCTCATAACATGATATTGCAAATTACATAATTGCACAATATAGAAAATAGAAAAGATTAACATGCATACAATTTATTGCGTATTAATATGTCCCCTTTGTCCGGTGTCTTTAACGCATCCAATTTAATCTTCATTGTCATGTTAACTGTCTTTTCTGCTCGTTCGACATTTTCAGTGGCATAAACACAACTCAACACAACACTCACAGTAAGCCTGAAATCTGAGGAACTGTATTGTAACCAGAAATATGTAACTGAAAGTTTAGTTTACCACGTACGTACTGGGTAAAGTAATGAACCTTCAAACCTTCCAAACAAGTGTTTGTGCTATGTACCCATGTTATTAGCGGCAAACTTTTTATTTCGTGACTATGGTCTGCCGGCTGCGTATGTTCTGGTTGGTCAGCCCGTTTGCTACTGCGAGGGAGAATGCAGTAGGTTGTGAATAGGGTTGCCAGGTCTCCCGTATTTCCCGGGTTCTCCCATATTTGAACCTTACTTTATTGAGTCTCCCGGCACCCCTATTTTGGACTATTTCTCCCGTGCCATGAATTCTGAGTTTTAGAAGGACATTTGGAATATGCGATATATCGAAGTGGTAATTCCTTTTTCCCAATGTTGGCAGCAGCAGCGAGAATTCGTTTCTTATTGGCGGTAGAGTGTAGGCAATCCTTAAGTGTTCCTGTGGTCATGTGATGCGTGACGTGAGCACGCGTCTCGTTCACTTGTGTCTTTGAATTGAAAAGAGGGACACGTGTTTTGTTTGTGGTTCTATAAGGCAAGTAAAATCATGGAAGGCGATGGCCACAATGAACTGAATACAACTCCACTCAAGAAGAAACCTAAGGACATGTGTGTTTATCTTTCTGTTTGGGAAGATACTTATTTTTGGGCAAGACCTGTGAAGAGTAATAAGCATTACGCACGTTGCTCTTTATGGCTGTTTAAAAGTGCGAAGGAAGCGAGATTACGAAATCGCCACTTTGTAAATATACTCATTGTTTAAATTTTACGAATAAATATGTAAAACCTAGTTCTGTGTAATAAGCATACATCTTGTAAAATCAATATAGAGAAAAACCGACATATCGACAATATGTTCAGGTATTAAGGAAACATTTTTTAAATCTCCCGTATTTTTAGCTTGAAAACCTGGCAAACCTAGTTGTAAATGTACACTAATTAAAATTTACTTATTCTCTATATCGCAAAGCAGATTATAAAAATTATTAACAACGAAGTTACAATAAAAATTAAAAATATTAGAATAAAAAGGTCGTCAAGTTATTGGGATTCTAATGTACTATGAATAAACTTTATATAGTAGTTTAAAGAAAAAAATTAGGAATGTTTATAAAGATTTATGCAACCTCTTTTTTAATCCTCATTTCTGTTAAAACGATAGCATAAACCGGCAGCAAAGTGTAGTGACATTATTTATACTTGATATAGGCAAGTAAATAGAGAATAAAAACTGTTAAAGGGGCTAAGAAGTAGAGTGGGAGTTATTCTCTGATCTGTATTTGTTTTAACGGCTATTCCGTGTCGCAATTGTTTGCCGTTCGAGTTCCCGCAGATGGAACCTAAGCTTATTTTTCATTTGTGTTCGCATCTGTTGATGTGTCGTCAGAAGGGAAGAAGAGTAACAGTTTGTTTATGAGTGGGGGAGGGGTGATCCTATGAATGCCTCGAGGTTTTATCAGTACAGTGACGTATTAGCGGACAGAGATAAACGCCTTTAAAGTTTCTCTTGTAGTAAACACGAGACCAGTCCAATTGTGCCGGTTCGACAATGGAGTTCATCTTCGATAGGGTAAGTTCATCACACGTGTTAAATTAATATCTTATTCTTGTTCTGAATTAGAGCAGGAAATAAAATCAGTTGGTGTTGAGAATAGCTCTGTAAAAAGTACATCTAAACAATAATCCTCAAAAGTACAACAAGATTTAGGAGAAAAAAAAAAGTCTCAATAGTCAGGAAGCGAACTTCGAAGCTTCCTTTTTCCATACCGACAGTGGCCTATGCTGGGATTGGGACTTCGGCTATCACTAAGCCTATCAGATCCGGACAATAAGGGTTTGTTGATTAACCTCCCGTTAGGCGTGCGCCCTGCTAGAAGACCCTTGGTCGCGCAGGGCCTAGTAGGCCCGCGCTATATTTTTGTGCTTATATGCTTGTATTTATTTTCTTAAACTTCGTTTTCCCTTCATTCTCGTGTTTAGCTTTATTTACCTTAAATATACACGGTTTTATCAGCATTATCTTCCTAGATAGGTCAAAGATAAAATGTAGCCTGAATTTATAATTTGTGTTACACTACATGGAAGGATAACAAATTGCGATGTTCAGTGTACAACTTGTAATTTGAAATGTACGTGAAGTGGAATATGAGAAAAAAGTGAGTAAACCATTGAGAGAATTACATAATTGTCTGGTTTCCTTAATAAAATTCACAGATTGGGAAATTATAAGATTATCCTATGCCATCTATAGTCTTATTTATTCTTGTTTAGTATTATTCTTATTTCTTTTGCTTCTGCTGACACTGCAAGTGCGGAAGAGCTGGAGTAGGCTTTCCCAGTTTTACTATCACTAATTTGTCCTCATACTTCAACTGCGAGAATTGTCATTTCACTAATTATTTTACTACACATTGTTCATCAATTTCGAAGCATTAGCACTAGCAATTGTCTTGTAGCTGTATACAGTATTAAAATAAATAATACTAACACATATAGCTGTTGAGGACCGTAACAATCGCACAATTATAAATTCATTCTTTCTTGCTTTTAACTCCACGTGCTATTGCTATGCAGAATTCATGTTCATACAGCACATTTCAGAGACGCTTGTGTGTGTATAGCGATATGGAATTCCGAAGCCTTAGCGTGTTTATTCTTGCATTCTGCCACTTCACCCCACTGATGGTTTTCAAGTGTACTTAAAAACAACAGCTCCATGTCAGTAGATTTACTGGCATGTAAAAGAGCCTCTGCGGGACGAAATTCCGGTTCACCGGCGACACTGATATGTGGCTTTTGCGCATTCAGTCACTGTGCGCTGATGATTTATTTTGTAGTTTCGATTATTTGTTGAACAGCCTCCTTTAACTTCTTTGGTCATATCGGTAGTTTGACTTGAGAAACAACTTGTCGATTGTAGATTCTTTAACGTTGGGTTTTTAGCAATTCCTACTTGAAATACACATACATTCATTCTTGCATGCATACCTCCATACCGTATGGAGAGTGTAGACAAATTCCCCAACCCAGCCGGGAATAGAACGCTGGACCTTTGGGTTGAGAAGTCAGAACGTTGACCACTTGAACACAAAGACAGTATTTCTGGCTGATCTGGTTCACTTTATGCTGGCGCTTTATTAGCGAGTTTACACCGCACCCTTAGGTTGCTTGTCTCGTTTCCATCTGATGAGTCTACTAGCTCTGCTGAATGGTGAGGTGGTTCCTATTGGATTTCTGTGAATGTAGGGTTAACAAATTGGCCGTCCAGCGCGCAAAGCGTTAATGACAAGAGGTGTAGAGGCTGGTGTGGTCATATTTAATGCCGCAAACTTACAATACGCTTAAGTAACTAATATTTAAGATCGAACTTATACTGTATATATACCTAACGGGATGGTTCAGGCGGTAACATCTGTGGTCCGCATTCAGGAGCTCACGGGTTCAATCCCTGTGGCCGACCTTCCTGACCCATGGGTTATTTCGGGGGTTTTCCATGGTCGCCAGGTGAATGCTGGGAATGATTTCCATATCCTCCGAAATTCCTGTCCCTCCATTTCGTTACATAAATCATTTAATTTCACCCTTCATCCTGTTAGGTTTCTTTCAGAGTTGGAAGCGTCGGCGAGCCTCGTGGCAGCTGCAGGGCAGGGGGAACAAATACGTTTTGAAAATGTCGTGCCCCGGATTGTAAGGCGAGCCGCTGGCTTCCAGGACCCCTATGGGAAGGTACAAGCCCGAGGGGAAACTAAGCCAGCCTCCGCCGGGGTGCTTCTAACTGGGAAAATGTAGGGAACCTGCCACCTGCTCTGCCGTGGTAACGTTCCGGCCGCCCTTAGGAACCATTCGCCTCATCCATCCTTGAGGGGGTGCCCTGTTAGAGGGAAGGCACAAAAGACCGCCTTTCAGCCGAGGAGGTGCCAAACCCCTTCCGCAAGTTGTCATTGAGTCATACTGTATACCGGGTGGAAGGGAAGTCATATTAATTTAAACCAGTGGTATATCTCGGTATTTGGAACAGATTTTGTATCTTACGTTTTTGTCTCTGACGATTTCCTACGGAGATATTTTAGTTTTGTCGAAAACAAGAGACAGACAAACTGACAACACTGCAGATTGTGTGAGTGTCACTTTCACTACGTCAGCACATAAACAAACACCGCAGCGGCGCGACTTGTAAGCGTAAACAAATACCATGCAGTGTCTTCACGTTTTACTGTGCGAGTGTAGGCCAATCAAAATGTCATTTGCACTCGTTATCTCTTAAAAAATTACATCAGCCTGCGTTGTGTTTGCAAGCGATCGATGTGTTCACATCCAGAAGCCGGTTTGGATCCCTGACCAACCTCAACGCAACATTGCCGAGTCACGTCACGTCTGGAAAAGCAACTCGGAATATTTCTTTAATTCTTTTAAGTTATTAATTATTTCAAAACCCTATGTGATGCCCCATAATTACTACCGAAGCTATGTCAGAAATACTTTACTCTACGGGTCTTACAAGTAATAAATTATCTTGGTACATTCTTGTGGAATTACGCCTCCAATTTGGAACAAATACCATTTATTTTTTCGAAATCGGCTGATCAAAGAACAAAATGCCATTAGACTTTTTAATTTTTAATGCTTCTATGAAGCATATGTTAGAAGGAATGTAGTAGTTCCCATCCACCCGGTATACACTCACAGAGGAACGCCAAAAAATAAAAGAGAATAATTCTGTGGTGGGAGCAACAAGTTGATGTTTGCATTTTTGCCATTTTTGTTGCTTTAATGGCAATCTAGAGAAACAGAGCCGTAAAGTTAATTGCACACACCTACACCTATGATTTGTGAACAGAATAGTAACACCCAAAGGCTGTTATATGGCACGTGTATTTATCACTTTGGTTACGACAGGTAGGCCAATACATTAGCAAAACATGCTAATGATGTCTTAAAATGGAGACCTGCAACAGCTACCACGTGATAATGTTTACACTTGCACTTAACATGTACTATATGTACCTACATCGCCTGCAAGTATAAGTGGAATTGCACGTTTAATATTCAGAATCCAGCCACGTAATTGCGTCTTCCATACTAGAAAACATTCGGAGTTAAAGCTTTCTGTGGGTAGAGGAATCTACACATATGCTCTTATTTTGACCCAAGGTTTATCACTATAATTAGCGAAATGTTTCTGATTTTAAAATGTACTGTAAATACATCTTAATCTCTGGCGTCGGTGTGGGTGGCTCAAATGGTTAGACGTTGGCCTACTTATTCCAAGGTCGCGGGTTCAAATCCGGCCCATGCCGATGATTTTTAAAAACGACAGCTACATTTCAGTAGATTTACTGACATGTAAAAGAACTCCTGCGGGACAAAATTCCGGCGATGCTGTTGTGACCCTGGCAATTGACAGCGTCGTTAAACAATTTTTGTTTCTATCTCTGGTAGTTATTGTTTATACATTTTTATTTTCTCAACTACGTAAATAGGGAAAGTATTGTATTCGACCCAAAATTTCGATGTCGAGATTTCACCGGAAATATGTTTTGGGGCCCCCTGAATTAATAAAAAAAAGCATAATTAGAAAACGTTCAGTGTGTGTGTGTGTGTGTGTGTGTGTGTGTGTGTGTGTGTGTGTGTGTGTGTGTGTGTGTGTGTGTGTGTGTGTGTGTCTGTGAACAGCATAATTCAAAACGAAAGTCGATTAAAAACCAAAGTTGGTATTTCACTTTAATATATTTTGAGAATGTGAGTCGAAGATTTTGAAGAAAATTCCTCCACCTTAAACTATCCCTTACATGGAAAATTTTTCGAAAATGTTTATTTTCTCGAAAATGACTCTAACGATTTGGATTAAAATGCCATATGTTTAACATATTTTTATGGCAAGTGAAATTTATATTTTGAATTTTCTGGCTACAGCCTGTGTAGTCCTGTGAATTATTGATTTCTGCATAACTGGTAAGCCGTAAGAGATAGACAAAATCTTATTATACAAAAAGTGTAGATCTTGTTAAAACACACAATTTATATACAAATGCATCTTGTGAATTGTGAACCATTTCGGATATTTTTTTTTTCTCTCTCTCTCTCACTTGGTCGCGCAAGGAGAACGAAATTAAAAACTTTCATATGGCGACCAGCTTTAAAAGATTTGACTATCGCTCAAAGCCTACTGTATTTCCATATTCCCCTTGCCTCTACAAGAAAATTAGCAATAAGGTAATTTCTACAAATGTTTATCTCGATCATGAAGAAGATAAAGGAATAAGAGTTTGTACGAATAGTACAAGCGTAGAGAAAGTCATATGAGTGCAATACATCGGATGTTTACTTTATTATTGGTAGAAAAAGTTTAGTACCGAGAGTTACATATGTGGAAATTCACGTTTTAAGATTCCCTGAATAAAATTTAGAAAAGTTTCCCCGCGTGTGTGTTATTTTGTCCGTCCGCATGTCCGGCTGTCTTTGGAAACCTTTACTGTGAAAGCAAAATTCAGGTTAATAGCAGTTTTATTCCTGGGGTCAGACAATGTTAAACGATTCCAGGCAATATTTTCAAGAACATCCTCCCACATTAAAGTACCATTTACACGGAAAAATGTTATCTTTTATTTTCATAAAAATGACTAACGATTTTGATGACTTTAAACATCAAGCCAAACAAAATGTAGCTGTATCTTGAATTTTCTGCAAACAGTATGTGAGAACCCCTCCAAGTTGTTGCATTTTTATAGTGAGAAACTAAAAACGTTTATAACTTGGAAACCATCAGAGATAGACAAAAGCTTGAAAGTTAGAGATTGAATCTTCTAGAATATATGCAGAGCTCGCTAAAAATTGTGACGTTGTCGTAATATAACTATTTCCGAAACATTGGCTGTTGTACTAATATTAGTAATAGTTAACATACCTAAGTATATTTGTAATCAAATAGATGCACGAGAAAATAATATTATAATGTCAATATATGTACATTATTGTAGACATATATTAGTTTCTGAAAATAATCTATCTACTCCAAATAGTTTCATCTAATTATTACTTTTTTACCGCATACAAAGTAGGCAATTAAAACTTTATTCTACTCACAAATGTAATGTTATATTTCGATGAAGTACACCTTCTGAGGTCTCCTGAACTAAAAGAATAAGCATAGTTTTTGTCGCGTGTCTCTGCGTCTACAAATAGCACAGGTAATGTAAAAACAAACAGCATAGAAATATCAAACTTCATATAAGTTTACTAAGATATAATGCGACATTTGCATGAAATTTCTCTCCCAAACTCCCTTTTCCTTAGGCTTTATTTTCTTAAAAAACGGCTCGAACGATTTTGATTAAAATATATCTTGAGATATTGATATGACAATATGCGTGTATCTTGATTTTTTAAATGTTCCATTTATATGCCAACTTTAACATCAAAGGTCATATCGGCGGCTTTTAAACTCTTAGAGCAATGGTGTTCGCTCATTTAAAGGTGAGTTTTTTTCTTTAATTTATTGCATTAAGTTCACACGCACACTGACACTCCCGTTCATATATCCAGGCTCGAGGGTAGACGGGGAAGATCCTGGTGGAAGAAAAATTCCCACCCTCCAAGCCGGGAATCGGACCCGGGACCTCTTGCACAGTAAGCAGGTGCTCTACTGACCGAGCTACGAGGCCAATTTTAAGTCGGTTCATTCTTATTGAATTTTGAGTATTTGTATAACTGGCAAATTATAAGAGGTGCGCAAAAGCGTACTTCAGAATTAATGTGGAATTCATTGGAATAAATGTTTTTGTCATCAACTTTTGTTGTGGCAATAAGGTTATCGAAATAGCCCACGTTGTATGTTCCAAGGCTGATTCCATTCCGTCGGCAAAGTGAGATGTTTACTGTATTTATTCGTCCGAAGAGTTCAGGGCCAGTTATATATATTATAAACATCTGATTCCTGCCTAAGCCCAAATTATCTCTTTTCTTCATGAATTCGTTACTGCGACATATTATTTAAACAGTAGCAGTTTTTTTTTTTCATGTTTTGTATGTTATTAAATTGAATTTGAAATTCTTTCTAGGTTCTCTTGACTGAGTAAGACGGATTTTACGAGTTCGTTGTGATTTACGATGCATTTTCACGTGCTTTTAACAACTTTCGGTTGCCATACTAAATATTCCTTTAATGAGATTGGTTCAGTGTAAAATATTTGTAGGATGGGCACTTTAGGCTTTGTGCATCATATCTGGATGTCAGGCGATTAAAACAGGGCTGTAGATCCTCGGATAGTATAGAATAACTAAAATAAACGTAAATAAAACGTATATTCATATAACTGTTTATTAAGGTATGACTGCATGGGATGACTGACCTTTCACGGGAAGTACATGTGTTGAAATCTTCTGCGTCCCACCGCCTACCCTCAAAATAACTTTTAGGAAAAGTTCAATGAGAGAGAACTACATAACTGAAGCCCGAAAAGATGAATATGCACGATACCCTGTTTTCCAGTTCAAACCTCTTTCAGAGATGCAGCGCGAAGATTTACAAGAAACTCCCCCATCCCATGCAAAAGTTTTCATACTTATTTTCTCACAAATGGGCCTATTTTGAATTAAAGAACAAGTGTTTAAGATGATTGCATAACTTATAAAACGCCCATCTTGAATTTTCTTTGAACTTGCTGAATGAATGTAATGTAACAGATAAACCATAAGAGATGGGTGGAAACTTACTTCTCAGGAAGTATAGAGTTTAGTAAAACACAGAGGGTAGATAACAGAGGGGGACACCTCGGTACTGCGGCCTATGCAGATCTATTGCGGCTAACACCTCCAATAGGAAGGGATGAAGTGAGATAACCGCAAGAGGCCAGAGGCTTTCAGGCAGACGGGCCACTGAGACGCGCGATAGTCCCTAACAAGTGTTGAAAGTTCTTCATCCGGCACCAAGAACACCGCCCAGCTCCAAGAACACCCTTTATAATGCGCAAGCATCCGCACCATCTGTCCGGCACCACCATACGCCACGAGCCTGAAAGCACATCCGTAAGATAAGGACATGAAGTGAAATGGTGGAAAGGAAAGCGTGGTGTGAAAGTAAGCACCCCAGCATTCGCCTAAGTGACAAAGCAAAACCCAAGTCAGAGTGCGCGGTCGACGTATATATATAATTATTGTTCCTAAAGGTGTGTTCTTAATATTTCGACAGTAAATCAGTTCAGCATAGCGCTAAAAATGCATGAAAATCGATGTGAAGTGGTTTAGCAAATACGCAGTATTAATCAAACACTAATGCATAAGTGCAGTTGGTAGCGTGCTTGCCTCTGGCGCGGTGGACCCGGGTTCGATCCCCGGTACCAGCATGGGAATTTTTCCTCCGGTGGGAAGTCTGGCACGGGGTGCACTCAGCCTCGTTAGGTCCAGGGGGGAGCAATTGAGGAGCTACTTTGGGAGATGCAGCGGCTGGGTGGCAAGTCTTGGCCCGCCATGGGCCATTGCGCTGGGGTTAAAAAAAATACATGCATAAAATATTTGATTTCTTTTATCACCTTTCGAGAAAAGTATATTAATAATGTCTATTTTACATTATAAAAACCTTTCCGCCTCTTTTTCAAAACAAAAAATCCCACAAACATGCAGAGCGAGAGAGAGAGAGAGAGAGAGAGAGAGAGGGAGCGATATTTGCAATCCAGATTAAATCGGGAGGAATTGCTTAGTACATGGTAAACATTTTGCTAGAATAGTAATTTTTTCTTCATTTATGCTATTTTAAGCATGAAAAGAGTCGTCTAGTTGTACCAGTTATCCTTAAAATGGCAAAATGTCGCATCCGAAATTTTTATTGTCTGAATGCCTTCTTGGTATTTAGTTCATAGCTGTTTTATAAGCTGTTATCACGTGAAAGGTTATGTAACACATTCAGTGAACTAAATAAAGGTGCTAAGGAAACAGATAAACGTTATCTAAAGTGAGAATGCATTTTGGACAAAACGTAAATCACGCTGTGACGATGTTGTACGTGGGGGGTCGGCCCAAGGCTACCAAAATGTTGGGTTTCGTGGCACTACGATATGTGCAAATCACAAAGATAGTAACTACGCACTGAATATTTTAGGGATACTGTTAACTATGGTATGTTAACAAAGGCATTAAATATCATACGTTGAGAAGCTCGTTCTGTAACAAATATAATGACTTTTGCTCCCTTTGCACGTGCTTAGAGGAAAAATATAATGTATTCCACTTAAAAATTAGATATCGAGGTTTCACCAGAAGTACAAGTTTCAGCTTTCTCTAAGCAACCCCTCCCAAAAGCATAAATATGCATGTGTTGGAGTCTCAAAACATGTGTTTCAGGTTAAAACTCTATGTAGAACATTTTTTTTCTTAGGAATACGATTATTTCCTGTCATAAGCAGGGCCCGGAAGTTCATACCCTAAAGAGCTAAGAAATATACTCTAAAAACTTGAAAATGCGTCAATAAATATGCACTTAGAGTATAATCAATCCCTAGGGCGTCTCCTCTATGCAGAGGTTACACTCATCGCCCGGTCGCTGCGTCCTCCAGCCGCAGCCAAGGCCATGGAGGAGTACAGGTTGGGGGTGGCGGGGGTCAGCACGCCGATTCCCCCGACCGTAAGACGACTACTTGACCTTTTAGGGACGCTACCTTTCTATTAGGATAGCTCTTCAATTGGGCCCTCAGGGACCAACGAGCCTGAGTGCACCCCGCACCAGAAAAATGGGAAAAATCCCATGTCGCTACCGGGACCGAACCCCCTTCCTTGTCGCCAGAGGCAGGCACACTGCCAACTGAGCTACGGAGGCGGTCACTTAGAATACACTTTATGGAAGTATTTCTGAAAAGTTGAAAATATGCACTTAAAATACTTATGTACTTATGCTTTATGTCTATAATACTCTTCACTAGAAAGAAAGGGAGATAAAATTGAACTTAAACATTTATTGTTGAGGAGCTTCTGATTTACTGCCCATAAGAAGCGATGAATTGCAGTCCACAACAGTCACGTAGCGGAGGTTTTCAAACTTGAAATAACACCTGTTATTTCTAAAGATGAGTATATATCTTGAGAAACTTCTCTCCACATCCTAGCCGTGGCTAACGAAAAGTCAGGCTGCGGCTCGAATCGAGTTACGTAGCAATGGTAGTCTGATGCATGAAAATTAAAAAAAAAAAAAAAAAAAAAAAAAAAAAAAAAAAAAAAAAAAAAAATATTTTGTTGTTTAACGACGCTGTCAATTGCTAGGATCACATCAGTGTCGTCGATGTGCCAGAATTTGGTCCTGCAGGAGTTATTTTACATGCCAGTAAATCTACTAACATGGAGCTGTCGTTTTTAAGTACACTTAAAAACCATCGGTCTGGGCTGGATTTGAACCCGCGACCTTGGCCGGCGTCTAACCAACTTAGCCACCCAGACCGACATGAACTCAAGGAGCAATTGTTGTAGAATAGTGGCAAAAGAAAGTCTTGTGATTGTAAAAAATCAGACTTTTAATATTTGTGGCCTGCATGATATACCTACTTCTTCGTATTACTAAACCACATAATATATTTTGATGTCACCACATTAGTATGTATTCTTCATGGATGAAACAATTTATCGTGCTTGATTTTCATTGTGTTCAACATATGCTTCCTCAGCACATTTCAACCTACGTAAAATCTCTTGTTAACCCTATTTCATGTTATCAACTCTACAATCACTTAATGGGTGGTATTCATTGAGCGCTTGAGTGTTGAATGCAGTGGCGTAGTAAAGAAAGATTTGTTCGTCTAGTGTAGTAACTATTGCAGAAATTACATTTGTACCTAGTGAGAGAGTTTGTGGAAATAATGTGAACATAAATTAAAAGCGGATATTTTTCCACTTACATTGCTATACCAACGTTCTACATTTATTAGTAATTTATGGACATTTATTACGCTTTCTTCATATGAAATTGATTCTTGTGTCAGATTTTCTAAGAAATTACAATAAATGTTTGTCTATAACTGTTTTCATATGAATGTGTACCAGCTTCGTTATAGTACAATTATCCCTTCTGGTTACATGCAAGATGCCCGAGCATCCGGTGCGCTCATTGGAATAATGCAATTTATGTCGAGTGACATAAATTGACCCTTTAGAAATAATGGCAGGGAATTTGCTCACTGTAAGTCCTCGTCCTCCGGTTCCGAGGAGGTTCTTTCGGCCCCTCCAGGGGATGTGTAAGACCACAGGGGGAAAAGGGGCCGGTCGTGTGAGCCCTTACCGGTGAGTTTCAGTCTCTTAGAGATGCTGCCCTGTGCTATGATATGTTTTCAGGTACCCTCTCACCTCAACTCTCTCTCCCGGGGGGAGGGGCGCCCCCTCAGGGACAGGCATAAAGGATTTTCCATAGGTCGAGTCCTAAGTGCCTCTTCCAAGCCATGTTATGTAGTCATAGTCATAATTCTTTAAAAAGTTTATTGACAGTGATATTCAATCATGTAAGCTCAAATGTGACTCATTAATGAATCACGATTTAAAGGTTTATTTCATTTGGTAGATAACAATATGTAAAATATGTTCTGTACATACTTCATCTGGTAAGCATATTGCAAAATATTAAAATGCTACAGTGATTGAGAGGCAGAATCGGAGCTGAAAAATCCAATGCCACAGCTGGGATTTGAACCACAGACCCTCCGCTTACCTGATGGGTGCTCTATTTTTCATTTCCGATTCTGCCTCTCAAACATTGTCCACACACGGCTTGTATGTTTAAAAACACCAAACAATTTATTTGTGTGTATAAATACCTGGGCGACCGAGCTTTGCCTGGCATCATTCCCCCCGCCCCTTTTTGTTTGTAAAATCTTGTTCTTTGGGAGAAGATACTTATTTAGTGAAAAGCAAAACGTTAAATAAATACATTTTTTATCGCAATACGTTGCGTGGTAAAACGGATTGCATAAAAACCTTCTCAATGAAAAAAACGCTTAGATATACCAATTTTCATGGCGATCGGTCAACCGGTTTTGGAGTTTGCTCGTTTTTCAACATGCAAATTGTTACGTAAAACAAAAGTGAGTAGAGAAAATAGCATGAATGTAATACGTTGTATTTCTATTTCAGATATATAGACGGGACAAACTGTAACACTAATATAGCTAGGTCAACTTTCTTACTGTTTTCTGCTAGCCCTGGAAGAGGACTTTAAAACGCTAGCTCGTTTGCTGAAAACAATTAACAAAGAAATTATGGCTAAAATAAAGTTTCGACTATTTGTGACTGTTACGCGTAGACTAAGATAGCTAAGTTAACTTTCTTAAGGTTTTCTGCAAGCTCTTGACGAGGCCTTTAATATCCTCGCCTGTTTGTTGAAATTGGCCCATTAACAGAGAAATTATGCCCAAAATAAAGTTTCGACTAATTGTGACTTACGCGTAAAATCGCGTTTTTTTTCTTCCAGGAATTACACCTATACAGATAAACTTAAAAAGTAAAAGCCTATCTGAATACAGAATTTGATCGAAATCGTTAGAGCCGTTTCCAAGTTGCGCGGACTCGTATTTATATACAAGAATTGCTCGTTTAAATATATAAGATAAATAAGTAAATAAATAAGTACCATCTACCATCTGAAGGTTATTTAATTCCGGGACATAAAGTGTGTACGATAGTAAGTCGCCATTGGGGTAATTGTCTCTGACGTGAGACTGCCTTTGTGGTTTACCGGGAGAAATACGAATCGGTTGGAGAATCAACCAGAGCACTCTCCTGGTAAGCGGAGGGTCTGTAGTTCAAATCCCAGCTATGGCATTGGATTGTTCAGTTCCGATTCTGCCTCTCAAACATTGCCCACACACGACTTGTGTATTTAAAAACACCAACAGTAAGTTTGTTGGCATAAATAAATAACAATGCTACACTAAATTTAAAAAAATAAGTGTCTATTTTTAAATGTACACACCTGAAGCTATTAACAGTGAAGTAATTAATCCACAAATAACACAAAGTAATTAGAGACTCACACTTCGCTATAATAAATTGAGTTGCACTCAACATTTTTCACAACGATCGTTTCGACACAATACGTGTCATCGTCAGGCGAACTCACCTTATGCAAGGACACGTCGAAACGATCGTTGTGAAAAATATTGAGTGCAACTCAATTTAATATAGTGAAGTGAGTCCCTAATTACTTTGTATTAAGTGTCTATTTTGTTGCCTATTTTCACAGTTTTAGTTCCTTTTTGCCTGTCTGCTTTGAATTTCTTGAATGCCTAACATATGGCCTCTACTTAAAAGTTGAACACCTGGTTGAGCAAGCAGCGTTCAGCAGTGTTATCTTGACAACCAGCTGTTGTATAACAAACATATCTGCTACAACCTGCGTTAAGCTCAAAATTCATTACTGTTGTATTCGCTTTCTGATAAGGTTGCCACGCAGCATACACCTTTAGCTGTTTATTCGCTTTAGCTTAGCAAATCGAATGCATTCTACATTGTATAAGGTCACATCTGGTCGCTATGTTTTCCTTCGTCATTTTCGTTCAGGCATTTGACGCATGAAAACATATAATCAGAGATTTCGCAAAGTAGTCTGTCTAATCGCTCGTCAGTGCGATTATCTAGAAAAGTTATGCAAAAATTGTAAGAAAGCCTGTTTTAGACCGAAATGTATATGATTACAAAATATGCTTACTTAAAACGTCACTTAGTCTATTGGCTATCGTCGATATAGTTATCTACTGGCTATAACTTAATCACTATCATCAATAACTTTCGAGCATCACGCCTAACCTTTGCTTCAGGTTGGAAGTTTGTCTCTTCAGCGTTTCTTCGGTCGTCCAAGATCTCTGTGGTTGCAGAGCAGCGATGTCTAACGTCCCCAGGGGGACGCTGGGTTTACCTCCTTCCACAATACGCGGACTTTGCCCCTCTTTAACCCCCAATCGTACATTGTGTTGCAGTGGCGGGTTGGTTACATATACTTGCATTTGATTTACGAAAGCATTTTCAAATCTTATGGGATGAACATCTTCATTAGTGACTTCTTTGGTACTGCTTACGTTTAAGAAGTTTATCAATATTTGGCGACAAAGTCGAAGTGCATAGCCTTAGAAGCATTTTCAGAAAGTATCTTACCTCGTACATGAAGAAATACAAAGATAAACTTTCGTAAATATAGTTTTTTAGAAGCTATATTAAAATTAACGATACTGGATAGAGAAATTCTTTCGAATGTAACACATCCAACTTTAACGGGATGGCTCCACAATCAACAACTTTTGTATATTATTTTACTATTTGTCAGACATATGACCCTCTGTTCTATTGAACCATATTGATTGGCTAAGATTTGGGCTGTTAGCGTAATTGATCACAATTTCCTAGTATTTTTCTAGCATGTAACGCTTGTTCTAAAATCGTTCTACATAGAGTATTATTCCATAGCTTCACTTTCAATACGTGTGAAATGCCAGTCTCATTTAATGCCTTGATAGCCATAATGCGTTACTGAAACGCTTTCATTTCAATCTAGATAGCTTCCCATTAAATTTATCTACTGTGAATGGCAATGCTTCCGAGCATTTCTTGTTGAAGCTGATTCTAAAATGATCTCTTTCAGCGAGGGATTTCAAAATGTTGGACCTCTAGTAGACTAATATAGTTTTAGGGCGTATTATGGGACTATTGCTAAATACTCGAAGTTAAAATTGAAACAGCATAGCAGGAAATACATTATTGTTGTAACAAAATGACAGTGTGACAAATCCCATTTCTGACACCAGTATGACAAAATGACAAGTTTAGTTACTGGTTCTGCCACTTTATTTTCTTCTAGTACCACTAGGCTAAACTAGGGCTTAGAGCCGCACGTGAAAGAGGGTCCGTTTCGAAGCTATTGTGGTTTTATGTCGACCAGCGGTTCGATCACGATTTCAAGTTAGGTAGACATTGAAATGCTTAGTTCAAATGAAAACGGAAACCTTTTAGGACTTTTAGAACTTAAGCTGAATATGACCACTTCTTGAAATTTATATCAAAATGCTCAAGAAGTGGAGAAACATACCACTTGTCTAAGACAATTAGTAGTGAATTCCCGTTAGATAGCGTCACTGTTTTCATAGTACCATTTAAAGTTACACTTACAAGTCAGTAGCATGGCATCCCATATTACCCCGAGAGATATGAAATTATGCGCAGGATCAACTTTATGGGTTTGCAGCGTTTGAGCTCTAAAATACATCAGTGAAGAGAAGTGTATCCGAAGTTAAGTAACCTTTTCTTATACAGAATTGCTATGTGATAACAGGAAATGTTCGTGCTAGAAAATTGGGTACCTATGCATCTAGTTGAGAGAGAGGGAGTGGCATTGGGATATAGCTTCTTCTGAGTCATTTCTGATAGGGTAAACTCTTACCTTTAAATAGACTTCACTGAAGTAAGAAAAACAGAAAGTGATGTAATAGGAAGCCAGACAATTATTCTTTGGAAATCCTTTTAGTTACCAACCGCAAATTTAAAAAAAAAAAATCTCATGTATTGCACTCACATGACTTTCTCTACTCTTGTGCTAACCATTCTTACAAACTCTTATTCCTATATCTTCTTCGTGTTAGTTGAGATAAACATTTCCAGAAATGACCTTATTGTTTATTTCCTTGTAGATGCAACGGGAATATGGGAATACAGTAGGCTTTGAGCGATAGTAACACCTTTTAAAGCTTTCAAATTCCGTTCTCTTTGCACGGTTAACATATGAAAACATGAATAACGATATTCCATTTGACAGAGGTATAAGTTCTCCAAAACTCACACAAATAACAAGGAATATCTCCGAAATGACTCACCCTGTAAGAAAATTTATTTAGTCATAAATTGTGTTTATGTTAGCAAGATCTACACTTTGTGTAGTAAGATTTGGTCTATCTCTTACGGTTTGCCAGCTATGCAAAAGTCATCCAGAATAAATAGGACCACATGGGCCATAGCCCATGATATACATTTCAAGATATACATTTCATTTGTCATAAAAATCTCTCAAACATATGGCATTTTAATCAAAATCGTTAGAGCCATTTTCAAGAAAATCAAAATTTTCCAAAAATTGTCCATGTAAAGGGTAGTTTAGGGTGGAGAAATTTTCTTTAAAGTCTTTATATCACATCCTTGAAAGACATTAACCTTAAATGCCAACTTTGGTTTTTAACCGACTGTTCGTGTTTGAGTTATGCTGTCCACAGACTCACACACACACACACACACACACACACACACACACACACACACACACACACACACACACACACACACACACACACACACACACACGCACGCGCGCGCGCGGACCTTATTCTAATTTTTTTTATTTATTCAGAGGGCCTCAAAACATATTTGCTGTGAAATCTCGACATCGAATTTTTGGGTGAAATACAATACTTCCTCTACTTACTAGTAGAGAAAATAAAAATACAAACAAAAGAAATTGTAAAATATATTCTGTGTGTTTGATGATGGTTATTGATAACATGTACTTTTGTGAAATAAGATTCTAAATAAATGTCAATAAAATGAGGGAAAAAACAGAAATATTATTGGTATTAGTATTTAGTGAACAATGCCTATTTTTAGCATATAAAAACCTAAATCATAGGTGTGTGGCCAAAAATAAGAAAAACAGAAAATCATAGGTGTTTGTAATAATGATCTGCAAGGAAAACCTAAAAAGTATTATTTGGGAGCATAGGAAATCTAAAACGAAGGCTAACAGGAGCTAAACTTCCAGGTCCTAATCACAAGTGTTCACAGCCTGTGATGTCATAGAATTGGTGTTAACACTACATCTTTTTTATGTGATTGTGTGGAGTAACATAGGTAAATTGTTTGAAGCCTATCCCAAACTCTCCAATATATACCTGTAAATCATACCTTGACTTGCTAATAGTTAACAAGGAGTTTCTATTTTCCTTATGACGAAATATCGCTACAAGGTGCCTCAGCACGCCCCAATAAGGAAACCTAGGAGTTACTAGAGAGAAATCTCTGATGTTATGATACGAGGTCACAGAACTTCACTGGTGCACTGGAGAAAACCCAAATGTTAATTCCAAGCAGGAAAAACAGTCACTTCGCCATTTACAACCAAGTCATTCTTAATGTAATTGTTGTACAGGATATGACGTAATCCGAAACATTTCTAAACCTATGTTTACTTTTTCTACTGGTAAGTAGAGGAAGTGTTGCATGCCACCCAAAAGTTCATGTCGAGATTTCAAAGGAAATATGTTTTGAGATCCACTGATTAACAAAAAATAAATAAATAAATAAATAAATAAATAAATAAAGGTCCGTGTATGGTGTGTCTGTCTGTCTGTCTGTCTGTCTGTCTGTCTGTCTGTCTGTCTGTCTGTCTGTCTGTCTGTCTGTCTGTACAGTCTATGAACAGCATGACTCAAAAACGAAAAGTCGGTTAAAAATGAAAGTTAGTATTTAAGCTTAATGTCGTTCAAGGATGCGACATAGAGATTTTGAAGAAAATAGCCCCACCTTAAACTACCCTTTACTTGGAAAAGTTTTCCAAAATTTTGACTTTCTTGGAAATGACTAACGATTTTGATTAAAATTATATGTTTAAGATATTTGTATGACAAATGAAATGCATAGATATTTTGAATTTTCTGGCTGTAGCCAGTGGCGGTTATTCAGGTGAAGCAGGTGAAGAGGTTTTCACCTGAAAATAGCAGTATTCTATTTTTGTTAATGTTGGCATTATTACTGTCATTCTAACAGTTTAGTCACAAATTTCAGCTGCTAGGAGCCGTAGCAGGGTCAGTGACCAACCCTTCTTTTGTTTGGAACTTACAGCCAGGCAGTCGGCAGGGAAAATTGGTGGGAGGGCATCCTCAGATCGGTTCCAAGGACAAGTGCAGATGTCAGGATTAGGGAAGAAACTGCTGCACTAAACAGCTTGGTTGCCATGGCAACATGACGTCACGAAACAACGTACTACGGGGAAATAACACGGGCATGCACATGTTTGAGGCAAACAAGAAATATTTTCACTTGGGCAGAGGCACAGAACACGGTAGAGGGGATGGTTTCTGTTTTCGCGCGCTTAGAAGATAGTATTCGTTTACCTCGAGGAAGAGCTGGTGGTAAACTTAAAACGTGGTGTTTTAGATAACTGTGAACGGTAGGTATAATTTACGAGTTTGCTAGACTCCAGTGCTTTTAATATTTAAATTACGGAATGTAACTGTTTTGTTATGAATCCAGTGAACCATATAGTTTGCTATTTGCTAGAAACCCCATTTTCCAGGTGGAAAGATGAAGACAAGAAGGATGTTTTAAACTTTGGGCGGCCCACTGATATCATTGATGTAGCCCTTAAAAGAGAGGATAAGAAAATAAGGAAGACTTATAACATTAAATTCAAAAGCTCTTGACTCGATAACTATTTTTGGTTATGCAGTAGTCGTAGTTTGCAATCGCTATTCTGTTGGCCTTGTTTACTTTTTAGCAACAAAAGTAACCTGTGGGACAAAGAGAGATTCACAGATTTCATTAATATAACCCGTTCCCTTCACAAGCACAATGATTCGGCGGGACATTTAAAAAAAATAGAAACATAATGGCTGACACTCTTCAGGAAAACAGCAGACTTTTTCATGTACGTTTCAATGGAAATGTGACATTAAATAGGCTTTTCCTGTAGTTGATCATTAAACCAACATTGTATTTAGGTAAACAAGAGCTTGCATTCTGAGGTCATGATGAGAGTGCGCTTTTGCTAAGTCGGGGAAATTTCAAGGAGCTTGTGTACTGAAACTCCATTAGAAATCCAAAACCACTATAATAAAATTAAAAGTATATTCAGCGGTGATTCTAAATCTATACAAAATAAGGTGATTGGATGTATTTTGGAATACTTACAAACCTGAAATTAATGTCTCAGATTTTTTTTTCTGTTGAAGTTGACGACACTACAGATATTTGTCAACAGTCTCAGTGCTCTATCATTGTAAGGTACGTGAATACAGAGAGCACATTGGTTGAACGATTTTTCGGATTTCATGATGGGAGTGTTGACAGGTCCGCGGAAACATTGTTCCTTTTGCTGCATGGTGTTCTTAAAGAATTTAATTATGAACGTAAATTAGTTGCACAATGTTACGATGGAGCGAGTGTTATGTCAGGACATTTGAATGGACTTCAAAAAAGAATCAAGAACAGTGCTCCTCAGGTAGTTTTTGTACATTGTTTGGGTCACCGTTTAAATTTGATTTTAAAACAAAACTATATATTTGCATCCGCCATGTTTATTTCTCTCACTTACTACGCAAACTGTCATATGTATTGGACGAAAATGAATCATAGTGTGACAGTTTCTTTTGTGTATAGCTCCATTGGATACAAAAAGTTCGGTAAAAAATGTTGGACCGTGTTACACCGACTTTGCATTGTATTTTCAGCATGCTTAAGTGAACTTCTTCACCTATTTTGTAAGGCACGAGCCGCCACTGGCTGTAGCCTATGTAGTCCTGTTTACCCTGGGTGACTTTTGAATAACTCGTAAACCGTAAGAGATAGACCAAATCTTACAATACAAAAATGTAGATCTCGCTAAAATACACAATTTATGTCTGAATAAACTTGTTGTAGACAACCATTTCGGAGGTATTCCTTGTTATTTGTGTCAGTTTCGGAAAACTTAAAAACATTTGTGAAATGGAACATCGTTGTTTGTGTCAGTCTGTGTGTCAGCCGTGGACAGCATAACTCAAAAATCTGATGTGTTGCACTCACATGACTTTCTCTACTCTTGTACTAACCATTCTTACAAACTATTATTCCTCTATCTTCTTCGTGTTAGTTAAGATAAACATTTGTACAAATTATCTTATTGCTTATTTCCTTGTAGGTGCAAGGGGAATATTAGAATATAGTAGACTTTGAGCGATAGTCAAGTCTTTTAAAGCTTTGAGATTCCGTTCTCTTTGCACACTTAACATATAAAAAATGAACAACTATGTTCCGTTTCACGAAAGTTTTAAGTTTTCCGAAACTCACTCACATAATGAGGAATATCTCCGAAATGGTTCACCCTACAAGAAAATTTATTGAGACATAAATTGTGTATTTTGGCAAGATCTACATTTTTTGTATAGTATGATTTGGTCTATCGTTAACGGTTCACCAGTTATGCAAAAGTCGTCCAGAGTAAATACGACTACAGGGGCTATAGCCAGAAAATTCAAAATATACATTTCATTTATCATCAAAATATCTCAAACATATGACATTTTAATCAAAATCGTTACAGCCATTTTCAAGAAAATCAAAATTTTCGAAAAATGTTCCATGTAAACGGTAGTTTAGGGTGGAGCTATTTTCTTCAAAATCTTCCTTGATAGACATTAAGCTTAAATACGTTAATTTTTAACTGACTTTTGGTTTTTGAGTTATGCTGTCCATAGACTGAGACATACAGACACAGATACACACACACACACACACACACACACACACACACACACACACACACGCACGCACGCACGCACACACGCACGGACCTTTTCCTAAAAATGCTTTTTTTGGATTGGGGGGGGGCTAAAAACGTATATTTCCGGTGAAATCTCGACATCGAATTTTTGGGTGGAATACAATACTTCCTCCACTTAGTAGTAGAGCAAATAAAAATGGAAAAAATATCACGAAAATCCTATTTCGACTCCCTTTAAGAATTTGCGGAATTTAGTTTTTCGTAGATGTCTTGCCTCAAAGCGAGCATTATTTCAGTGAATAAATGTCCTTCAATATGCCATAGTGTGAAAGATACTGAGGAAATGCTGAGTCATTCAAGAAAGCGGAAGTTTTTATGTGTGATATTATAGCTCGTTTACGGTGTTCCTAAATGCCATGTTGGAGACAACATAACCATTTCGTCCTTGAGGAAATACGTGTTCATAGGAACAGGATTCGTTGCTCCAGATAGGCAGTGCACCGTGTCCACCTTTGTTATTCTTGGTTCGGCCGCAAGGAGCATCGCAAAGGGTTTTATTTTCGTCGTCATTCGGACTTCGGGCGACAGAGCGGGTCGGCCTGTCTATTTGTTGTGGTTACTGCTCAGTCGACATGGGGGACCCAAGTCATCTAGAACCGCCCAAGGTGAGTTGTCGACAACCGCAAACTTTTCTTCAATTAAACGTAACCAGTGAGCGTGTGAAGAGAGCTGTGGCATTGAGTTATAACGGCATACTAACGGAGTGCAGCTGTGTAAATAAAATCTGATGTGTTGCACTCACATAACTTTCTTACTCTAGTACAAACTATTCTTACAAACTCTTAACCTTTACCTTCTTCATGTTAGTCGAGATAAACATTGGCAGAAATTATCTTACTGCAGATTTCTTTATAGATCCAAGAGAAATGTGGCTTTGAGCGATAGTCAATTTTTAAACCCTTGAAATTCCGTTCACTCTGCACGGTCAAACAGATAAAAAAGTGAATAATGACCTTCAATTTGCAAAACTCACAAATAACAAGGAGTATCTCCGAAATGGTTCATTCCAAAAAAAAAAATGCATACATATACATACAACTTGTGTGTTTTAACGAAATCTACAGTTTTTGTATAATAAGATTTGGTCTTATCTCTTGCGGTTTACCAGTAGTGTAGTAGTCGTCAAGCGTAAACAGGACGACATAGGCTATGGCCGGAAAATTCAAAATACACATTTAATTTGCCATAAAAATATCCTAAACATGTGGCATTTTAATCAAAATCGTTTGACTCATTTTTGAGAAAATCTAAATTTTCAAAAAAAGAAAATTCCAAGTAAAGGGTAGTTCAAATGGAGGAATTTTCTTCAAAATGTTTGTGTCGCATTCTTGAAAGATATTAAACTAAAATATCAAATTTGGTTTTTAACCAACTTTTCGTTTTTGAGTTACGATGTTTTCTCTCTCTCTCTTGCTCTCTCTCTCTCTCTCTCTCTCTCTCTCTCACACACACACACACACACACACACACACACACACAAACATGCGCCTTTTTGTAAAACAGTCTTTTTGGATTTGGGGGGACTCAAAACATATTTCCCATGAAATCTCGACATCGAAACTTTCGATTTACTTCCCCTTCTTAATATACGCAGTAGAGAAAGTTAAAAATGATGCAGGAGAAAAGAGTGAGTGAAATGGAGTTTAAAGCTCTCAATGCAACGTTTAAATGATACAGGATCAGTTAAATAGACATTTGTGATTTAAAAATGTTCAACATTAAAAAGCCATTGTGTAGTATGAATGTAGAACAAGAAGACATACACACAAAAAATCGTAAGAGTTGATATGTTTCACCAAATTACATGATGCATTGGCTTGAATGACGGGAACATTTTGTTCAAAATATACGTCGTTCAAAGCCATGTGTTTTTGCTGTAGTACTTCTTCATGGTTACCACTTCTGTAACGCATTTCTTTTTACTGAAATGCACTAGTGAAAAATCTTAAACCCCAGAGTTTTCACATCTCGGGATGATGAAATTGGATATAAAGACAGTATACAACATTTTAATAATAGCTTTTGCCTTCTTTATTTCATGAATTTTGTGTTAATTAAAATGCTAAATGTTTGTTACATTGTTCAGAACTTATTTTGACTGTAAAAGATTACATTGGATTTGCTAAAGGTCTAATTAAGCTATGCGAGAAAACATTATAAAACTTTTCCATATACTTATTTGTTTCTATTTAGTGTGTAAAAAGATATAAATGATTAATAAGACATAATCGTGTACTTTCAAATACAGGCATGCGAACTATTCTAGTAATTCTGACGTTTGATGGAAATTTTAAGTTCATTGGTCGAAAATTATAGCAGTAAAACATCTTGAGAAAAAAGATTTGAGAAATTGGTATATGCATTGCGGTGCTAAGGCCCAGGAATATTTAAGTGATTGCATAAAGCTCTAAATATTGTTGAAATTAGAAATCCAATACATCAAACTAAAGCTTGGACGTTAACTCAAAACGAGCCAAAACAGCTTTTTTTACGAGATATTTGTCTGATTCAATGGATTATCGTCTCAACGAAAAGGCCGGTGTCTCACATGAATTTTTCTACCCACTATTCGTTTAGGTTTATAAACCTTTTGCAAACTATTCTTGCAAAACCTTGTTTTCTGTTTGTTTAAACTTAATTGCTACAAAAGTGCATATAAATAGTTTCATTATATATTTCAGTGTAGGCACTGAGGGAATAGCCACGTAGAATGCATAAACCAGGTTTTAAGTTACAGTCGTTTTGTCGCTTTTTACTACTCGAGGTCGAAGAATGTGGCGAATTTTAAAACAGCATTCCCAAAAAGGCGATAACAATCTGCCACAGAAACAAACGATGTACCGCTCTCCCTGCCAGCTACTCGTTTTGAATCTGGTCTGCGTGGTTAAATATGCACTGTGTATGTGTGCTTTTTAAGAAGTGATAGTTAAATTTTTTTAAAGGAAGTAGCGGAAGTACTGTTTTGTATGTACATATGATATGGAATGTTTGGATCTATCTATATGTGTAAAAGTTAATTTAGAAATAATATTTCATTTAGCAGATTACTGCTGGGTTCCTTCCAGTATACACATATTTGTTTTAAAATCTTGATTAATAGCATAATTTATACAATTTTCTAGGAGAATTTTGCATAAACATCTATTTGGCACAAATGTTAAATTTGAGTTGTCCATTTTTGCGACATTGTTTTGTTTTCCAGCTTACATCTGGTTGCTATATAGGTACTAAGCCTTAATATTCATGACTTTGCGAGACAGCTGAACTTTGGCAGTACTGTAAAACTGACAAAAACATTGAAAAATTCAAATCAGTAACAACGGATATCTCGGAAATGGCTGATGTCAAACAAGAAAGAAAGAAAAGAAAAACGAAGAGCTTATTTGAAGTAAGCTGTGATTTAAAGAAATCCGCACTTCCTGTGCAGCACGTTTTTCCTCTATCTCTTATGGTTTATACATAAACAAAGGTATACCAGTCTTACTAAATGAAAATGACTTCACAGACTATTCACAGAAAATCCAATGCATTTTGTCGTGTAAATATGCATATTACAAAGCTATTCATTCAGATTGACAAAAAAAAAAAAACAACTACGCAACACCGTGTTGTCGTTTCTTATACCCCCAATTGTTTAATTTATGGAACAATAATAATTGAAGACGGGGTATAGTCGTTCTAGAAGTGTTGGAATACCTCGATTCTAATCAACCCGCGCTATGAGAGTAGGCAGATAAGGCAGCGAGAGGGCTGTCTATGCTTCAAGATCGAGCAATTAAATTCTGAGGAAATAGGAGCATATCCGTCAAAAGCAGTACTTTATGCGAAAGAGAGGAGGGTAGATTTGCATCCACTTACTTTTGGCTGAGCTATGAGGCATTCATGGGACTCAAAACAAACCTCTCTAATGTTTGGACACCTGAATGAGTGAAGGGGCAGTGCTTCATACAAGAAAGGAGGTGGGTAAAGGTGACGTCATTAGCACATAAGCATGGCTAACGAGAAAGACAGGGTACGGCGCGAATCGGAGTTACGTAGTACATGGCTATCATTGTATTGCATCATAATAAAACTATTTTTTGTATGAATTCAACGAGAAATTGTTTTGGTTGTTTAGAATATGGATGTACGAGGCTATTGTGGTTTTACTTTGACTGGACTAGAATTACGTTACTGCAGTTCCGCCGTAGCTACGCACATAGAAAAGTCGACTATCGCTGCTCCTAGGCTTGTGAGGAAATATTTACAGACTACTAGATTTGCAAAGTAATAATGTGGTTGTTTCTGCTATTAATGATACTTGGCAGTAGAAAGAGGCCACTTTCATTCTAGGCATCTGACTTTTAGTTTATGGTGGAAGTTTAACTTGTTCGACATTTAGAATCATAAACAAATAGCCGACTTACCCGACGTTACACAAAATAAATAGACGGTTTGATGATTAATGACGCTGTCAATCGCCGCCGGTGTCCCGGAATTTCGTCCCGCAGGAGTTTTTACATCGGTCAACCTTGGGATCCGTAGGACAGCGCCTAACCAACTGAACTATCCAACCGACACTTAAGTTGCACGGTTGGTTTTATAAACTAGAATGACGATTTAATTAATCCATTTCATTACACTATTATGTTTAATCCTTATAGTTATAATTTCTCTCAGCCCTGTCTATTTCTAGTATAAATAATAACGGGGGGGGGGGGGGAGGTATGCCCCGATATTCACGCAAAAGAATGTAAACATCGGTATAACGTCTTTAATCTCCTTCCGACATTTTCTGCTCCATGAGACCTCAAAGGAAGGTCAAGGCCTTGGAAAGGGGTATAATTTTTTTGACTAGTGCTGTATCGACATTACTGTTTATGATAAGTACTGCGCTAAACATTCCAAGTGCTGAATACAATTTTTAGCAGGGTTTTCAGACATCGGCAGTTTTGCAGATACCAGTGCTGCAGTGTTTTTCATGTCTGCTCTAACTTATTCTTGAACATTGCGCTTCTGATGCAATTTAGCTTCATCTCAGTTTCACTGTAAAAGTCCCCTTCTTTTGCTATTTCGAAGTTAGTCTACATTTCCCTGAGATTTGACTATCGCTCAAAGCCTACTGTATTCCCATATTCCTCTTGTACTTACAAGAAGATAAACAGTAAGATAATTTCTGCAAATGTTTATCTCAACTAACGCAAAGAAGATATAGGAATAAGAGTATGTAAGAATGGTTAATACAAGAGTAGAGAAAGTCATGTGAGTGCAACACATAAGAGTTTTTACCTACTGTACACAGTTATCAGTCAAGGTGGTGAGCAATCTGCGCTCTGAGCACCAGTTGCCCAGCCCTGCTTCATTGGCTGATTTTTTCATCTCTCAGCACTGATATATTCAAACTTGCAGCAAATTTTCATCTGTAGAAAACAAAAAGGTTTGAAATAATTAAATATTATCTTCCTTTTCTGAAGGAGCAAATATAAAAAGCATTTTTGTTAAGGCCAAACTCCACGAATTGGTATTATAATGCAATAATCTCGACAAATTCCAGTTACTGTCCCGTTTCGCTTTATTTTGCAAAATGAATATAATACATATAATTTTCGAATTGTACTTAACTATTTTCCATTTTAAGGATTATTTTTAGACAGTTGGTTTGATCGCAAACGCGAAAACCGCAGGTTCCTACTTATGCTTAATATTAACTTGATTAATTAGAGCTTCTTGGATTACAAGCCGTGTAATATCTATGAATTGTTCGAGCTTTCGGCCATATTAAATTCCATAGACGTCATCAGGAAATGAATAATCAACATTGATTAATATGCCCGAAAGCTCGAACAGTTTCATAAATATTACACGGCTGGTGGCCCGAGAAGTTCTAATTAATAATCATCGCCGTGAAAATGTCAAATCTTATAATACTAACTTTACTTTAACCTTTATTGTTTTGTATCTCTTATGATTTATAATATAACCTAAGAATTTACATAAAGGAAAACTTTTCAAAACATTCAACCGTTGATTGTTTTAGAAACCAATTCCGAAAATATTCTTACAGGTGTGCAATCGTTTTACAGTTGAAACTTTAGATCAGTGGTGAGCAAATCCCAGCACACTAGGTTCTGCAAGCTAAAAGGGTGATCCAAAAGACTGTGAACCAGCTGCGCTGTGTTTTGTCTATACGGATCCTCTGCGCTCGTCGCCGACTGCCGCAGCGCGGATAAAACCATACAACATTTTTAAAACTGCTTTTAAAGGCTTTACTTGCCAATATAATTAAAGCAGATGCTGAAATTGGCCACCGTCGTTCATGCATTTTTTTCACCTCTAGGAAACTATCCATCACTCGCCGTAGTTCACGTTGAGAAATACTGGCAATTTCCTGGCAGATATTTTGTTTTAATTCTTCCAAGGTGTGTGGGTTTGTCTTGTACACTTTATGATTTAAGTTACTCCACAGATAGATCACCTGGAAATCTTTCTGCAATACAAATAGCAATTTCAGTTGGCGAGCTGACTGAGTTAACACATACGAATCATAAATAAATACACGCTGTGCAATAGAAAACAAATGCTGAGCCATAATACACTTTGTGACTAAGTACAGGACGAAATAATAAAACACACTGGTAATAACTCAACCACAAGATAATGCGTCAGATCAATACTGCATTTTCAGAGCAGAGAAAAACAAGTCAACCGCATTACCTTGTGTACATCAACTGCTGTTATCGTGTTTCCAGCAGCGCAGTCTAAAAACACCTCGCAGCGGTTCTTATGTTTTTGGGTCTCTCTGTACTTGACACACAACACACGCTTGGGGTAAGACTTCAAGTAAGCGCTATTCCAAGTCTAGGCCACGATCACAGCCGTAATCACAACACGCGTTCTGCCCATGGTTGCTTTAGAATTTAGATCATTGAATTTAGTGATATGATGCTTGTAAATGGTGAAGGCATTGTTTTCATGTACTTATTTACTCCAGCATTACAGATAAGGTTGATAAAGAAATAGTTCATGTTTGCGCAATAAAGATTACATAATGGTCTCACATTTTTATTCTGTCACTACGATACCGTGATACTTTTTACATATTATGGAAGTTTTCAGCACATAAATATATGCATATTAAAGAGAGTATTAAAGAATAAGGTTCCTGACCCTGCCGATAAGACGTAACACAGACAGCCAAGGTCAATGCACCATGCGCCTTCCTCGCTCCCCTACTTGCGTCATCCGTGAGCAGATGTACTCCAGAACATAACCTTCTTGCATGTATATTTGAACTGTAATAACACAATTCCTTTTGGATATCGAAAAAAAAAAAAATCAAATGTGTTGCACTAACATTACTTTACTCTTTTAATAACCATTCTTACAAACTCTTATTCCTATATCTGCTTCGTGTTAGTTGAGATAAACGTTTGCAGAAGTTATGTTATTGCTTGTTTCATTGCAGGTGCAAGGGAATATTAGAATACAGTAGGCTTTGTGCGATAGTCAAATCTTTTAAAGCTTTGAGATTCCGTTCTCTTTACCTGGTTAACATATAAAAATGAACAATGATGTTGCATTTGACGAAAGTTAGTTCTCCGAAACAGACTCAAATCACAAGGAATATCTTCGAAATGGTTCACTGTACAAAAAAAGTTATTTGTGCATAAATTGTGTGTTTTAGCGAGATCTACATTTTTGTATAGCACCTAATATTTTGTCTATCTGTTACGATTTACGAGTTATTCAAACGTCATCCGGAGTAAACAGGACTACATAGGCTATAGCCAGAAAATTCAAAATATACATTTCATTTGTCATACAAATATCTTAAACACACGTCATTTTAATCAAAATCGTTAGAGCAATTTTCAAGAAAATCAAAATTTTCTAAAAATTGCCCATGTAAAGGGTAGTTTAGGGTGAGAAAATTGTCTTCAAAATCTTCGTATCACGTGCTTGAAAGACATTAAACTTAAATACCAACGTTGGTGTGTAACCGACTTTTCGTTTTTGAGTCATGCTGTCCACAGACAAACAAGCAGTCGGACAGACACGACTGACACACAGATACACACACGCACATACGCACACGCACACACACGCACGCGCGCGTACCTTTTTCTAAAAATGCTTTTTTTTTTATTCAGGGGACCTCAAAACATATTTCCGGTGAAATCTCGACATCGAATTTTTGGGTGGAATACAATACTTCCTCTACTTACTAGTAGAGAAAGCAAACATCTGATGTGTTGCACTCACATGACTTTCTCTACTCTTGTAGTACTAACTGTTCTTACAAACTCTTACTCCTCTATCTTCCTCATTTTATTCGAGATAAATATTTGCAGAAACTACCTTATTGCTCATTTTCTTGTAAAGCCGTGCAGTGGCCTAGTGGTTAGACCGCTTGACTCACCAAAGCGACCCGGATACGATCCCTGGCGTCCGCACGTGGGATGTGTGGTGGCACCGGGGCGGGTTTTTTTAGGGTTTTCCGGTTTCCCCCGCCGTCATTTCACTATTTGCTCCATAATCACCTTACTGTCATCTTTCGGCATCATTTCATATCGTCCACTTCCTCGCTCTCACACCAGGCTTCGGGTTGATTACCCATCCTGGTTCCTCTGTATGATTAACTCTGGTTCCGAAGACTGCACACTGGCCGGGAGGGATTGGAGCGCTGACCACGTCCCCCTACCCAACACTGGACCCCGCTCCTGACGCCTACGGTGGGGAAACCAGCGGCCGGACGGTGTCCTATGTTCCACAAAGGAATAAGAGGAACTTAATCATTTTCTTGTAGATGTAAGGGGAATACAGTAAGCTTTGAGCGATAGTCAAATCTTTTAAAGCTTTGAAATTCCGTTCTCTTTGCACGACTAAGAATGTAACGACCTTACATTTGAGAAAGGCATAAGTACTGCAAAACTCACACAAATAACAAGGAATATCTCCGAAATGGTTCATTCCACAGAAAAAAATACATTTGGACAAAACGTGTGTTTTAACGAGATCTTCATGTTTTGTACAGTAATATTTGGTCTATCCCTTACGGTTTACCAGTAATGCAAAATACATCAAAAGTAAACATAACTACATAGGCTATAGCCAGAAAATTCAAAATATACATTCCTTTGCCAGTTTTCGAAAAATTGATCATGTAAAGGATAGTTTACAGTGGAGGAATTTTCTTCGAAATCTTGGTGTCACATCCTTGAAAAATATTAAACGTAAATACCAACTTTGGTTTTTAACCGATTTTTTCTTTTTGAGTTACAATGTTCAGACACACGGAGCTTTTTCTAAAACTTTTTTTTTTTTTTTTTATTCAGGGGGCCTCAAAACATGTTTCCGGTGAAATCTCAACATCAAAATTTTAGGTCGAATACAATACTTCCCCTACTATACGTAGTAGAGAAAATACAAAGAGGATAAAGCTATTTTGCAGTTATCTTGATATGTTAAAGAGAATAAGGGGAGGTAAAATAAAAAAATCTGATGTGTTGCCCTCACATGACTTTCTCTACTCTTGTTCTAACCATTCTCACAAACTCTCATTCTCCTTTAATCTTCGTGTTAGTTGAGATAAACATTTGCAGAAATTACCTTATTGCTCGTTTTCTTGCACGTGCAACGCGAATATGGCTATACAATACACTTTGCGCAATGTCAAAACTTTTAAAGCTTTCAAATCCCGCTTTCTTTGCACGCCTAGCATGTAAAAAATGAATAGCGATGTTCCATTTGACAGTATAAGTTCTCCAACACTTATACAAATAACAAGGAATATCTCTGAAATGGTTCACTCTAAAAAATATATATTCGGGCATAAATTGTGTGTTTTTAACGAGATCTACATTGTTTTATAGTAAGATTTTGTCTATCTCTTACGGTTTACGAGTTATTCAAAAGTAATCCGAAGTAAACAGGACTACATAGGCTATAGCCACAAAATTCAAAATAAATATTTCAATTGTCATCAAAATATCTCAAACCTATGCATTTTAATCAAAATCGTTAAAGCCATTTTCAAGAAAATCAAAATTTTTGAAACATTTCGAAACTACCAAAAGGTAGTTTAGGGTGGAGCAGTTTTCTTCAACATCTTCATGTCGTATCCTTGAAAGACGTTAAACTTAAATACCAACTTTGGTTTTTAACCGACTTTTCGTTTTTGAGTTATGCTGTCCACAGACTGACAGCAACTTGACCCCTGGGAGGAACGGATAAGGAGGAGACGCGAACGGCGACCATATCCGGACGATGATGTGTGCTCTCAAAGTGGTCCCCAACGATTCCAACATGGCACTAATCCTGATGAGTTGCTCTACCTAAGCCACCTACAACATAGGGATCGCCGGGAATAGACGAGACACTCCTAGGAAGAAGGCTTCCCGCCAAGTGCTTGGTGAAATCCTTCCTTAGCGCAAATTGCACCGTCCTGGTGTAACAAACCAACCGCCGTCGCCTGATCCTCCAACCCTGAAACATTAAGTAAACCGATGAAAGGAAATGTCAGGGGACATCAGATGATTGGCAGGAAATGCGCGGTAGGAGAATCACTCCAGCATCACCTACCGACCCGAGGAAACCACGATTAAAATCCATGGTTAGAGTGACTTGCCTGCCGGGGATCGAACGCGGAACCTCGCAGGTTACCGCGGAGTCATCTCGCTTGGTGATGCAGAGTGTAGAAGTGTATAAGAAATACTGCACACTTAACATACTCTTTTTTTTCGGCGAAATTGACAATAATTGCATATATTGGAAAGTACTACTTCGGCCATGCGTTAATCAGGGATTCTACATGATGAATGTGACAAATATCTCCAATACAGTTATTGTAAATAAAGAACAGCTTCGCCGAAAAAAAACAATTCTGTCAAATATTTGGAGCCGTCTAGCTTCTTGACGAATGGATATAATGCTTTATTGTTTCATTAACTGTCGCACAATCATTGTGTGAGCAATTCTATAATGCATTCCTATCTTAATTCTAATGAATTTAGTCACAATCTAATGTTGAAATGTCACGCATAGTTTAATTTCTAAGAGATTTGGCAACGTAGCATTAAATTGTGACTAAATTCATTCGAATTAAGTAAAAAGACATTATAGCATTGTTTGTACAATGTTTGTGTAACAGTGAAATAGTAAACCATTTATATTCCTTCTTCAAGAAGTTGCATGGCTCCAAATATTTGACACAATTTTTTTCGACGAAACCGCTGTTTATTGACGGTAATAAAATTGTATTGGACATATTTGCCACACTCATTATGTAGAATCCCTCGTTATCGTAAGGCCGAAGCAGTATGTTCCATCTGGTATATGTATATACAGGGTGGAAGGGAACTTATTACATTCCTTCATAGAAACATTGCAAACAAAAAAGTCTAATGGCATTTTGTTCTTTGATCAGCCAATTTCGAAAAAAATGAACGGTATTTGTTTCAAATTGGATGCGTAATTTCACAAGAATTTATGAAGATAACAGTTTGTTACTTGTAAGATGCGTAGAGTAACTTATTTCTGACAGAGCATCGGTAGTAATTATGGGACAACACACAGGGTTTCGAAATAATTAATAACTTAAAAAAATTTTAAGGAATACTCCGAGCAGCTTTTCCAGACGTGGAGTAACTCGACAACATTGCGTCAAGGATCGTCAGGGAATCGAACCGGTTTCTGGATGTAAACAGGTCGGTAGCTTGTAGGGTGGTGTAATGTTTTGGGAGCTAACACTTGTGATTGGCCTACACTCGCAAAGTAAACATGGAAGGATATGGCGTTGTATTTGTTTACGTTCACGAGACAACATGCTGCGGTGGTTGTACTGACCTAGTGAAAGTGATACCCACACAATCTGCAGTGTTGCCAGCTTGTTTTCCACAAGACTAAAATATCTCCGTAGGAAATGGCCAGAAACAAAAACGTAAGATACAAAATGTGTTCCAAATAGCGAGATCTATCACTGGTTTAAATTAATGTAATGACTTCCCTTCCACCCTGTGTGTGCAGTTTAATATCCGACATCCTAAACACGTTTCCGCGTTTTAGTCATTTACGTTGACTACGTTGAGGCTTTTGGAACCATCTTTATGATAAACGCTTTCAAAACAAAATATTACTCTCCTTCGTTAGAACACAGTAATAAGGATCTTTACAATTTCGACTCAAAGTAGGATATGCGGAGGGATTTTGCGTTTAAAAATAAGACTAAGACTAAGTTTATCATCTTGTAATCAACTTTAGAAAAGCAAACCTTTTAGACAGTGTTGAAACCAGAATATTGCGTCCTCTCCGAGATATTAATACACCAGTGCGTGTAGCACATGCATTGTTTTGTAACACAAGCAAACTGCTGTTTAAAAATAACTTCATTCAGATGCTGGCATGGCATCAGTTGAAGCTACTGTGATAATTAGAATACTGTTTTAACAAGCTTCCGTAGGTTTGGATTATATACCTGTTGGCGACATGGAAGATGTAATATACATTTATTATTTATTCCCTCGGTACTAAGGCTTCTTTTTGCAGGGCAAGCTTTTGAAAAAGTTCCCAATATGGTCTGACCAATGCTGGTGGACAACAAATCTTATTAAATTAAATCACATCATTGCGAGAGAACAATGTTTTGAAGATCGCGGGTGCTACTGAGGGGAAGCGCTTCAGTCCTCCACCCACTGCTATGACGTAACGAAGCCTCCCCTACTTGTTCAGCGGCGAACTATGTAAATCGCCTTTACACTATAAACTCTTGTTTGTGTACTCAACCGTGACAGACTGCCTCACTGCCTTAATGTCCGGGGATAAAGACGTTGTACATAGCCTAAATGCTTGTCAGTTAAAGTAGACGTTACATTTAGGAAAAAAAAGTATTCACGCAAGTATGTTGTGCCAAAAATTGTCATTAAGTGGGCTACAAAGCAGCGTATTTTGGGGAAACTTTCACTTCACAATTGTTTGTAGAAATCAAGGTTTACATGTTTCGTATTTCGATCAGTAAATATGGTTTCTAAATCTAATTCATCGCGCAGACCAAACGATGACAATAATGGACGAAAACTGAAAGGGTTTGTGAATGGACATATTTCATTTCCCATATTTTTAGATGAGAAATTTTGGATTCAAATGTAGCAGTTTGTGTAGGATTTTTCTGTAGCCGATTAATGGATTTATAATTCGTAAGGACTGTATGCACGGGAAATTACACGTTCTCCGACAGATAATTGGTTGCCACATTTTATTAAATTGCCTATAAATGTATTTACTGATGCGATTAATGAAACAATATTTACATTATTGAATAACAAAATAATTATTTTTCCAGTTAGCATGGGAATGTGGCGTTGACATCATGTTCCCTGTTGTGTAATGCCGGCGGTCAGTGATGCTCTGTGCTCAGAACACGTCAATCAGACGTCTTACTGACGTAGTAGACCACTGTATTGGGAAGAGACAAAGACACAAAGAGCCACGCTTGCGCACCCATGCAGTTGACAAACTTCTAACAAGGGAAGGCCACAGTTGTCGCGGAGAATAGAACAAAATTATTTTTGTTTTGTTGCCGATTAGACAGAAAACCTCTTTGTAAAGTGTTAGCTGCCATGCTACAATTGTATTGACAGGAGAGGGAGGAATAGGTGGGGCGGTTATATATTTCCCCTCTCTACTAAAGCCCTCCATTTACATATCCAGCAGCAAGTAATATGGCCAGATTACAAGAAAAAGCTAAAGCCCTTCTTTGGATTACTCCTGGACAACCAGTAGAGATAACGAACTATACAGCTCTACACAGTCCTGAGCGCGTTGAATTCATCAAGAAGCTGGTTCTAGCAAAATGTACATACATTGTACAACTTGCTGACGTTTTCTTTTTCTGTCCATGTAACAATTTTGTGAGATGTATCACAATTGCAGTTACTGTATCTTCTGACAATAATATTAACATATGGCACAGAGATCACTTCTTACGCCTTCACTCGTTTATGTATTTCCATTTCTCAGCAGCAAGATTCTCCAACTTAATCAAATATGTATTTTTTCAATGCGGCTATACCAAAGACTTTCCTGGTCTATTTCAAACACTCTTGCAGTACTGCTTCGAAGAAGTATTAATGGAAGGGCGTTTTCACGGGAACTGTGACCAACCTTCATCAAATGTACACACCACTAGAACTGTCTATACATTGACCAAGCTGTTATTACTGACTTGCATATTTTTGCCTCCGATAGTGTAGTCAAGTGAGTAAACTGTTATATAGTGTTTCATGTCATATTATTAGCTATTTGTCTCAACCTATTTGTTTCATAAATCATTCATACTAACCGTATTCTCATCGTAACTATGACGGCCGATATCTCCGGTGCTAATAGTCGACAATATCTCGGTATTTGGAACACGTTTTGTATCTTACGTTTTTGTCTCTGACCATTCCCTACGGATATATTTTAGTTTTGTCGAAAACAAGCTGGCAACACTGCAGATTGTGTGGGTGTCACTGTTCCTAGCTCAGTACATAAACAAACAACATCTTGAGAACATAAACACATATCCTGCCATGTCCTTCCGTGTTTAACGTGCGAGTGTAGGCCATCACAGGCGTTAACTCCCAAAACATTACACGAAAGCGAAAGCGCCCGACCTGTTCACATCCAAAATCCAGGTCAATTCCCTAACCAATCTCGACACAACATCGTCTAGTTACTTCACGTCTGAAAGAGCTGCTTGGAGTATACCTTCACGTTTTTTAAGTTACGAATTATTTCCTAACTCTGTGTGATGTCCCATAATTACTGCCGAAGGTATATCAGAAATAAGTTACTCTACTGATCTTACAAGTAACAAACTGTTATCTTTGTATATTCTTGTGGAATTACACATCCAATTTGGAACAAACACAGTTTGTTTTTTTCGAAATCGGCTGATCAAAGAACAAAATGCCATTAGAAGGAATGTAGTGACTTCCCTTCACGCGGTAGGTAAACAAATAAGACTATTATAACTGCATATTTTGTGATAGTTTGACAATAATACGTATTTGGGTGATAATGTTTCTCTTCGTTTCCTACATCGCCTCTCAAAACGCCGTTACCGTGCCTTATCCAAAATTCTGCGAGAATATTTGTCATTATATTCTTAATTGTTGATGGCAATAGTAAGTTTTTTCCTTTGTTATGTCTGCATCACTGCTGTTTATATTTGGGATCCCATTTATGTCAATTCACCTGTGCAATCCAACCGCTTAGTATGATTAGAATTGCAAAATGAATAAACCCATGAAAACCAGTTCAATGTGGAGTAGAAAAACTTCTTTTTGGACTGCGTCAATTCATAACTGTACCGACATCGTTGCTATTGAAATATAATTACAGTTAATCGTCACTGGTAACCATTAATGTAATGTCACTGCGAACGTGATAACCATGAAAACAAATACCTAATCTAATCGTTACGGGTGCTACATGTAAGCGTTAATATACTAGAACATTGGCAATTGACTGGCACCCGAGAATAACTCGTTTGTCACATTTTGGAATGAATACTGCCGTCACTATCGAGTCTGTACCATAGGGTCGCTAGATTTCTAAACTAATAGCAACGAAAGATTTAATTTATACCATGTATGTATGTGCCCAGAGTAATGTAAAGTTGCAGAGGAACAACCAGCAATATACATGACTGCCTCAGTTTATCTTGCGTGACCCCAATTTCACAAACAAGTGCAACGCGATTATGTAGCCATTAGCACATGTGCGTTAATAGCTATTTATGCAACGATTCTATAATGGAAGATAATAAGACGCGAGCGAGTGTCGAAAATGTCACAAACATCTTAATGACCATGATATGAGAGTTTCATACAGTAGTTTTTCTACCACTTATAGATATATAATATATATTTAATATTTAGATGCATATGAAAGAAAATAGAAATCGGATTAATCAGTTTCTCGATACGTATTTTAGAAGCGCTTCGATAACAAGTGAGTATCGATTCAAGGTTGCAGGTGTTTATTTTACAAAATGGAGACAAAAATGTTTATTAGTGAATTTGAAGAGGTGTAATTTAGTTCCATATCTCCTGATATACTAGAGGAGGCAAGGAATGTAAGCAAGAGAAAAGTAAAAACTAAGCGTTTGTAAAATGTGTGCAGAGACTTATTAGAATTTAATTATAAAGAATGAAAACAGTGAAATAAAGGCAATATTAATTCATATTATTGAATAAACTTTTTCAGTGGCTCTGAGTAGGAGGCGAAAATTTGTATCGAAATGAACTTCATTCAGATACAAATTTCTAACAGCAAATAAACACATTTAAGTATAGGAGCCGAAAAAAAATCATTTTTGATATGTTAACCTATTTAAAGTAATACACAGTATAGCAACATTGTCACTATTGGTGAAACAAACAATGTTTGCTGAACTTCATCTTTATAAATATGTGTATTGAAATGTAGGCGAGAAAGAGATACAATAATCTGTACAATCAAAACCATCAACCATTAAATAACGAGTCAGATTTTGAGAAAGAACCACAGGTCCGATGCAGAGAGGGTATGCGACTGAAAGTAGCGGCTTTCTGGGAATCATCGATTACCCAGCCATCCAAATCACATCGGTCGGCAATGGAACTTGTGTGACATGACTGCAGAGCCAAAATAAGTTCCTGTGGCAGAAAATAATGTCAATACGGAACTTATGCCAGCTAAAAATACTCACATTGATACTCCAAGCTTATCGGGAGGTTGCCGTCGCGTCGGGCAGGGGAGAGAACAATAGAAATAAGTAGACACGGTAGCGCTATTGCCCAGCGAAAATATCAGAAGCGATATCAACAGGTAACCAAAGTATTGTGCATTTCCCTTCTCCCCATTCCAGAGTATTCTATAATGTTCTGATGAAAATTCCATTGGGCATATAAATTAGAGTTTGCGGGTAAGCCAGTGTGCAATGGCAGTTATGACCAGGAAGAGGCATTTGGGTACCTGTCAGTAGCTAATTTGAATTTATAGGCAGGTTTACAGCATAGCTGATAAATTTCTCATCGAAATATGTAAATATCTCTGTAGAGGTTACATAAAATCACGAAAAAGTTTAACTATAGGTTTTAAGCTAAATGTTTTGGAATACGTTGAAAACAATGATGTACGAGCAGCGGGTCGAGAATCTTCTGTACGACCAAACATGATTCTTTGCTGGAGAAGTCAGAAAGATAAACGTATGGTTACGAAAAGTGGAACTCAAGCTTTACGTGGCCCTAAGAAAGTACGCCAAGCTGCAGCGGATGATGCAGTGAAGGAGTGGGTGCAAGAGAATGGAAGAGAGTGCCGTGAAATGGCGCGAAGTAGCAAAGTAGCGTGCGAGTAACGACAATAGTTAGTTTTTTATAAAACTATTAAATTCATACTTCGGTAATACATTTCTTTCATTTTCGGAAACACCCGTTTCTAGGACCCTTCCAATTTTTCGGCTATAATTCCTTTAAAAAAGGCGGGGTCTTATTGTCCAGTAAATAAGGTATTCATGCTATTAGGAGATAGCTTGAGGACATTGCCTTACACCACAAAAACCTGTAATGAAATAATGTAACCTCATATGAGGTCAGCAAATCAGCTATTTAAATCAGCGACACCATTAACCAACTCACATCCCAAGTATAGCACCTGATTTCTGCATGGTGTGTCAGAGACCGGATGTTTTAAAGGAAACTTGTTGAAGCTTGTAAGACCTGAAACTTATAAGCCATGCATAGAAATTGCATAATGCTATGCTTTTATTAGTTATTTCTCTCAGTTAGTTGCATACCAGCACAGCCAATTTATTTCATTTTCTGCTGTCGATGGTTTGAAGGAAGAACCTTATTTCATCTGTACATGTATTTCTGCTTCTCAAATGTTAGGGCTGCCAATTTTGTAAATGATACTTAACATGCAAGCGTTTTAAAAATAAACATTGCCAATAATAGGGTATAAAAATCTATATCTATATTTGCATAGATTAAATTAGAATGTCAAGATATAGCTCTGGGTTATAAACAGTGATTTAGGATATACCATATAGGGAAATAAAGCCCTATACATATAAATTAACTATATATAGTTTTAGGGATGTAAGTGCAGGTTTGTGTTGGTAATAGGGGATAGTGTAATGAACAATATTACATCAGTATTTGCTTCATGAACTTATAATTTTACTGAAGAGTAGTATGTCTTCGGGTTGGTTAGTAACTCCAAGTAGGCTGGTACAGAATGCGTGACGCAGAGTGGGCAGGGATCGCAATAACGAGTGTTGTACAGAAAGCTAATTTAGTAAAATGCAAGGGTATCATGATTATTTAACGAGGCCTTCGTAGCTTCCCCTGCTTTCCTTCTCTTTTCCTCTCTCCATTGACCAGTATTTATGCTACTGGCTGGCCATAGTTATAACCAATGACACGTCCGCATGAAAGGGAAGTATTGATTATTTCTGACGATTCACTAAATCGTTACTCACTAAGCTATTGATTGATTACTGATGCCGTATACATCAGAAGCTACACGTAGATTATTGGTCTATGGCAAGCTGGCAACACTGTTCGACATGTTTCACAAACTGAGCAAATTCACAGAAATGTAATTAAATTTTAATTCCACCCAAGAAAGGCGGTTTATTATATACGTGATAGAAGAAAACCTTTCATTCGAAAGCAGAAACTGTATTATAAAATAACGTAATAGACAAACGTCTAAAGTTATTCCGATAGGAATTTTAATTCCAGTATAACTAAAGGTGTAATTTGTAGAAGAATTAAACGTTTTTATATTCAATATAATATTGCATTATGTTTACTGTAAAACTTCACGTGTTCGTGATTTTAAGAATCAAGTTAAAGCATTTCTTATAACAGAATCGTTTAACTCAATAAATGCTGCTTATTTCAAGAAACATTTGCAATCTTTTCCATAATAGTTGTTAAGAATTTGAAGATAAATCTAAAGAAACTTAGATGTGGCTTTTCTATGAGGCCAAGTGTATCTACCTCCCGCCCCCCCCCCCTTACCATGTCCTTATTACAGTGCCACGCCTTGGCCGCGTATTGCAAACTGTCAGCAGTTCATTGGTCATTAGTTATGCCTTACCCCTCGCAAGACCCCGTAAGACGAAACTAAACAGAGACAGCCACAAGCAGTGCATTTTACTGTGTGCCGGAATTGAGTTCGAATGGTCTCTGCAAGACCAATGACCTCGCACTGCCTGAGCCAGTAGTTCACGCATTGAGGTGTGAAGCAAAACGGATAGTCTAAACAACGGTTGTTGTTCATTTCGCGGCGCAGTTATGACCTTGCAAAAGACATCAGATAGCGAAGTATGTGATTAATTGGTGGGAAAACTGTTAGTCGAAGAGAAAAATCAAATAACACACGGAAGTGCATACATATTAAGATAACATTTATCAAAAGATCTCCACTTATATTCCTACTGTGACCATTCGATGGTCTGAAGGGAGTGTGATAAGCTCTCCTCGGCAGTTTCACATCCTTTCCGACACGCCTTATGGGTTGGTCAGCAGTCAGGTAGTACCAGGTAGTACTTCCAGTGGTAGTGGTTTTACTTAGTTCCCCTCGGAAACCCAAATCATTGATAAGTTTTCGATGGAAACTTTGAAGTCTGAGATGAGCAAAGCCGGCCCGTGTTAGTCATCATGAGCAACAGGTTCAGAGGAAACAAAGATGGCATGTAGACAGACACTGGCCCTGTAAGGTGTATATTGGAACCAGTAGTAATGGCGCAGTGCCGAGTTGGAAAGCGTTCAATAGACAGTCAGTCATGTGCACTGCTGTTGGCAAGGTCGAGGGCAGATCTATGAGAGCAACAAGGGCCTTAAGGATCCTTTAATTTGTTGAACGTTTATTATGCAGTAGATTTAACAATAGAAGCACACTTGCACATTTGTTTACTCTATGCCTTGACTTCGAGTCGAAACTTCTCTGACATAAACCCTCTTGATTTCTAAATGCCAGATTTGCTATCACGTACTTGTGGCACTAAGTCCAAAGAAGGACTGAAAATGGGCTGCGACAACTGGAGTAATAATCATCAAACCATAATTATAAAATGTGCATTCTCCCTTCTGTTATCAAGCAAAGTGAAACACGTTTGCTTTTCGTCGCCACAATGAGATTACAGTTCAGTGATGTCCAACGTATGCAAAAGAGGGGAAGTTGGATTTACCACTATACGCAGACGTTGTCCCTCACAGGTGTATTATGTTGCACTGGTGGGTTGGTGATATATGTACGTTGCGTTTGACTTACGAAAGCACTTTAAAATCTTACGTGATAAAATCTGATCATTAGTGACTTCTCTAATACTTCTTAAGTTTAAGAAGTATGTCAATATTTGGCGACAAAGTTTAAGTGAAGAGCCACCAAGTATAACCTATTGCGATAGAGAATTTTAACATACATAGTTCAATGTGGAGAAACTTCGTCGCAAACATATGTAAACCTATACTCACTCTTATACACACTATTCTTAAAAACGCTTATTTCTCTATATATAACATTTTAATCGACATAAGCAGAAATTATCGTATGGCTAATTTTCTTGTGGGTCCAAGGGGAATGGGAATAGCGATGGAATTTTAAGAGGTGGTTGCTATGCGATGCCTATGAAATTCCGTTCTCTTTGCAAGGCCAAGAGATACGAAAACGAATAACAAATTGCTGTTTGAAAAAGAAGTATAAGTATTGGCAAATTCGACCAAATAATAAAGAATAGCTCGGAAATGGTTCATTCAGACGAAAAAATTATTTGACATAGATTGTGTGTTTTAACGAGAACCACATTTTTATGTAGTAAGCTTTTGCCTATCTCTTACTGTTCACCATTTATACAAAAAAATCCAGAACGAAGAGGTCTTCTGAGGACATTCCCAGAAAATTCATGGTATGACGTAGAAACTGCCATGGAATCGCCTGTTTGTGTCCGTCACTGGATACGAGCTGTCTCGTTGGAGCTGATTAACCCTCTGACTGAAGGAGTGGAGTGGGGAAAGGCAGCTAGTTACGTAACCATCTCCAAAGAGAGAAGATTGTAGTTACTACGGTTGAACCATGAAGAAAATCTTAAATAACAAAGGGCAAGAGAATATTTTGCATACTAAATTTACACATTCCAGAAGAAAAATTATTATGTAAATGAGTGAAGATGATATTGCAGCAAAATTTCATACGATCTATAACTTTATATCAATCATCTCCACTTACAAAAATAATGTTTCTCCAACGTTCTCCAAGGCAATGTCATATCGCACGATGAATGAATGAAATTAGTGAAATGGTGCTCAAATGACCCCGAAGTCTATAGAGTTTAAAGTTACCCGACATTCATCTTCTAAGGATGAGGGAAAATCTCGGAAAACACCTTATCGGGATAACTCCTAAATGAGATTAACTCTCTTGAATGTGAGGCAACACGCTACCACCACACCACAGAGGTGGGCTATAAAAGTTGCTGTGTTGCTTTCACATGGTGTTATCCACTCACATTTGTCACAAAAGATTATTCTTTTCTTCATTTTAATACGACAAATCTTCATTACACGTTATACATTTCGTTGTAGGTATGAGAAGAATACAGTAGACCAGGAACAGGCAGATGAGTGACAGGAATGCAATCGAGTATTTACCCTCTCCACTTACTGATACAATTTTAAGCACTGACCGGTTCTCTGAGGTAGACAGACAATAGCGGGAGGCAGTGGACGGTTAAAACTGCGATGTAGGGGAAAGGACACATTGAGTCAGTTCTACCCATCTATGCAGTAGACTAAAGCGATAATCAAATCTTTTGAAGGCGGATCATTATTGTGACTTTTGGTTGGTTTGGGTGTGAAGTAAAGTAGACCGATGTAGTCGAGATAAAGAAACACTTTTATTTCCGTAAACAGTAACTTTGTACACTCGTTGCAACAGCAAGAAAGTCTTTTTCGATTCTCCAACAGCTCGGCTCCGAACTCGTAACACAAAGAACTGTCCCTTCTCCGTCGGCACGACTCCTCATTGCTTCACATACGTCTCTTCTTTCCGTCGGCACGACTACTCAACGCTTCACATACGTCTGACTGCCTTCTCTTCTGTCGCACTTTACCGCTATTTATATCTCCCAGGCACTATTCTGGAAAGTTCGGGAAAGCTCAGTTATTTTGCGGTGAAATACAAAGCAGACAATTCTAGAAGCCTCTATCACTTTCTCTCTTTCGGCAAGCGCCCAACAATGCGGCCATTCTCTGTCTCTTTCCTTCGACTCCTTTGCGGTAGTGCCGACAATAATGCGATGGGTGACACTGCTGTTGTCGGCAATTAGATGCGGCGGGCGCGGTGACATTATACTGAAATTGCATTCTGTTTCCATAAACACGAAAAAGAAAGGGAAAAATCTGTGATATAAAGTAATTTAAACGTCACCTGCAGGCACTTTCTTAAAATCCTGAAACATGTGTCTAATGTGATCATAGTTCTCTAAAGAGCTAATTCTGTGCAAAAATTTAGCTGCTTTGAAATATAATCAATATATTCCATGCAACTGACGCTTTTAAAATTATACTTAATTAAAACAATACCTTTGTGCCTCCACAGAATACCAAACTTTTGCCTCGGAGTGCAAATGCTGTGTTCCCAATATGTTGTTCAATGTTCCTAATGCATGGGTGAGCTCTTTGACTGTAGCCGGTGTAGCCATGTTACCATAGCGAGTTGCAGTTGCAGCTAGTAACCAATTATTAATTTCTATTCTCCCAATTGTCAGTTCATTTTCTAACGATTACTTCCTGTTTCTGAAAATGTAGGACATTAGAGACTTCTAGAAAATTCCCCCGGATGCCGGACAGGTGATTAAAATGTAAGGCACGTCCGCACCTCTGGTAACCCTATGTAAGATAAAAACTCCAGCGCAGCAGTTCATAAAGGGTCAAGGCTTGACGCCCGGCCACTGCGTCCCCCACCTCTGCCCACTACAGCTGTCATGAGCGGGATGCAGTATTGAAGGGTGGGGTCTTCACGACCTGGGGTCTCTACTTCTCCGTCAAGTAGCTTCTTCCCTCCGGGACCTAGCGAGGCTGAGTGAACCCCGTGCCAGACCTCCCAGCGGGGGGAAAATCCCCATGCCGGTACCGGGGATCGAACCGGGGTTCTCCGCACCAAAGGGAGGCGCGCTACCACTGCGCTACGGGGGCGGTTCTGTGTAAGATACCTACATGTAATAAAATGATAATTGGGAAAGGACATTTGGGAAGAAAACGTTCAAAGCCTTAGTTTAGGACTCCTCCCCCCACATTTACCAGCTGTGAGAGCTGAAGAAAACCATTTAAAAAAAAAAAAAAAAAAAAAAAAAAAAAAAAAAAAAACCAACCTATCAGGGAGGACTATCTTAGAGAGATTTGAACCGCAGACCTCCCACTCATAGGGGTCTGCACTTGAACCACCGTGTTTCAGTGACCATTTCGGTCATTGCTTACCTGTGTAGCTATTCGTTTTTAAATCTCAATGTTTTCAATTCATTCAGGTAAATGAATAGTTAGAATAGGATTATCCGAGGTTTAGGTGTATGTATACAGCAAAATGAAAGAGCAGGGCATTTAGTATTGTGTATATTGTACTGTCATAAATATGTCAAAATGTCACGTGTATGCTACGTTCTGAAATGTTGGAGTAGTAAAGTGATGCAAGAGAAGTGGACAAGAGAAATGCTGTTATCACGTCAAGCAGTCTGTATTTAAATATCTAAATAACGTTTTATGAACAAAGAATGAGTATTAAATACTATTTAGTGCTTATTTGTACTCATTGATGCGTTTTGGCCAAGTCTGCTGTCTGCCCCCCGTTTCCAAATGTTTGTGTGCTAACGCCAGGACCTTCTAGATTAACGGACCTGACACTGCCATCTAAGTTGTACAAAAATGGCGTCGGCTGGTGGGATTTATTTCTGAGGTGTTTCCACACGCTGTTTTTCGTATTATTTTCTATGTCTTCGAGTTATTGTTTCTTATAATAATTCCTATGTAAGTTTGTCTTCATATCAGCAAAGCGAGTGTTTCAAAAGTTTTATTTGGGCAGTATAGGAACAGGAATAAATGTAATAACGTTTTGACTGTGCCGTGTGCTATCCACGTGTTCATGTTTATTGTGTTCCATCTAGGACTATGGCTACATTAGCCGTATAGTGTGGTTAATTTATCTGTTTGCAAGTACAATTTGTGTCACGATTACAGTGGTGAGAGGTTGTTGAAGAAAAACTGTTCCAGTAGTGTATATTAATGTTGCCATACTACAACCTAACCTCAAACACGACAATGCACCGTAACTGTTGCATTCCCGGATGCAAATTAAAAATCAGAAACTTTCAGTTAAAACAAAAGGTAAATTACAACATAAAGCTTCTAAATTCAGTATTTAATTACAATAAATTGCAGCGTTATGTGTATTAGTTGCCGGTGTGTATATAACATGGTGAATAGTGTGAATAGTGAAAGACAATAATTTCGAGTGAATTCAATTAGTGGCATCTGCAACACCAACAGTTTGTTTCATGTAAGTAGTATGCTGCTCATATTTGTACATTATCTTTTGTCTTTGTAATTTAAATGTGTAGCTGTAGTTTAGAAGAAATGTGTTATGTTGCTGCATGTAAAACTGTAGACTATAGCAAAGTTTGGTAAATATTTACAAAATCGTCCGCTCGAGAAAACGAATGAAACATAGTGCAATGGATGCAGTTTTTATTGCTGATTACGATCTTGTAAGTTTTATTGTGCGCTCAAGCTTCGTGTTTTATTTATGAGAAAATTTCGTACGGTCGATGAAGTGGTTTTATTTCGCTTATGCGGCGGATATTTAGCTAATAAATGTGCATAAACGAGTGTAATATATGCTACAATGATTGATTAATGCATTTACGTTGAAATGATTGCATAAACACTACCCAAATTGTAAATATTTCGATAACACAGGACCCTGTCACCCCACTCATATGCAAAACTAACCTAACCTAAGCTAACACAATGTTGCTTTACAATACTGATTTAAGATTACGTATTTCATGTATTTCATTTACAGTGCTGTTTTACGGTTATTATTTTTAATATTTCATCTGCTTTTGTGGATTCCCCCTGTAAAATAAAGTGTCCTGAAGTGCTGAGTAATATGTTGTTGCAAACTGAGTAATCAAGTTCTCAGTAATAGTGAAAGCAAAATTTCACCCTAAAGGTTTTGAATTCAGTAGGTAGCTTTAGGTCATTCTAAATGGCAGCATTTGTATATCAGCCATCCAGTATAGTATGTTTTGTGTAGGTATATAACATTCTGCACATTGTACAAATGTGAAAAACAGTGTAAACAATGATTAATAATTCTGAGTGAACTCACTGTCAACACTTCTGTTTTATTTAAGTAACATGCTGCTTGCAGTTTTGTCTATCTTCTTTGTAATTTGAGTGTGTAATGCAGTTACATAATGGCATGTAAACCTGTAGATTGCATGAATGATATTTGAGGTTATATATTTCATTGCCCATGGTTTATCGTTTAATATTAAATGTCATTCTTTTTTGTTTACTTGAGTTTATGTTTAAGACAGTGTTTTTGTGTTTAACACAGCCCATATTCACAAAATAGGCGTGTTATTACACCACATTTTTATTTTACTGCGTTGAAATCGTAGCCTGTAGACGAGTTGTTTACAAGTAGTTCCCACCACTTTGGCCGCCATCTTGAATTACAGTGTCAGGTCCGGTATTTAGGAGGTCCTGGCTAACGCAGATGTAGTTCAAGTTTTGATCACCGAGAGCGCTGCGGAAGACACGTAACTATTCTGCCAATAGATGGCAGTGAAACCTAAATTGTAATCGTTGCGGACCAAACGTCTACGGTTGCTACTATATAGAACGCCTTCGTACGAATTTTCGTCAGAATCATACTTCACAGGATCATTTCTGTAGTATGTTTTCTCTTACTCGATTATCAACAGTCGAGTTCAGCGTAACCACGATGATGAGAGATAGTAACTCTTCCTGAGCGTGAGGCCGAAATATGAATCTTCTTTGAAGAATCATTATTTCATCGATGATCGTTCGCCACTGTTCCTTTGGGGCAGTGGAAGGGAAGAGTTGCAATCTGAGTGGTTTCAATCTTTTTATAAATTATTATTAATTCAACCTTGTTTGAAGTCGCCTAAGCATATGTTTATACTGCGACTGCGCATAAAGTGAACACACAATCACTGTTATTGCAATGACATTCAGGTGCAATGTCCATTAATTCTTAAAAGCTAAATGTCTATTAAATTAGTTGGTAAGTTTACAGTACCTAGTGGAATATTAACTAAAGTACTGTCGAAAACTAGTGATATATTCTTACAAGTGATTTACTGAAATGTGTTACGAACTGTAATATGATGTCGATCATTTTAGGATCGCTAAGTACACTAGGATGGATAGTCAGTTGGGATCTTGTTCTTCCTCCGCCATTTTGTGTGTCTGGAACATTAACTACATGGTCATATTGCGACTGCGCAAAAGTATTTACAAAATCAGGGTTATTACAATGATATATTCAGGTGCAATGTCCATTAATTCTTAAAAGAATATTAACTAAAGTACTGTCTTAAAAACTAGTGATAAACTAATATTACAATTGATATACTGAAATGTGTTAGGATCTGTAATATGGTGCTGATCATTTTAGGATCGCTAAGAGCACTAGGATCGTCAGCTGGAATCTTTGTGTTTCGTTCGCCATTTTGTGTATCTGGAACATTTAGTGATGAAATGTACAGTGGTTAAAGCAGTCTGACACATGTCACATATGGGAGCTGGATCCTTGGATATGATGTGTGAATGCGTCATTCTGCAGTGGACATTTCTTATATTACTTTCTGTACTGGTAAGTAGGAGAAATATTGTATTCCACCCAAAAATTCGAAAATTTTGATTTTCTTGAAAATGGCTCTAACGATTTTAATTAAAATGTCATATGTTTGAGATATTTTGATGAAAAATGAAATGTATATCTTGAATTTTCTGGCTATAGCCCCTGTAGTCGTATTTACTCTGGACGACTTTTGCATAACTGGTAAACCGTTAGAGATAGACCAAATCATATTATACAAAAAATGTAGATCTTGCTAAAATACACAATTTATGTCTTGATACATTTTCTTGTAGAGTGAACCATTTCGGAGATATTCCTTGTTATGTGTGTGTTTCTGAAAACTTCCGTGAAATGGGACGTTGTTCATTTTTTTATGTGTTAAGCGTGCAAAGAGAATGGAATCTCAAAGCTTAAAAAGATTTGACTATCGCACTAAACCTACTGTATTCTATATAGCGTTTCACTCTTAGAAGACAGTATGGAGTTAAATGGGACATCTCTGTCTCTATCTAGCGCATACAAGTTGCCATTAGCCGCGTCCTTTTCTACCCTCGCTCTGTTGCCAGATTCCTAATAGCATGGTATAAATATTCATTTGTTATAAATTTCAGGTTTGAACACATTATCCTATGCAGAATTTTTTTCTCTATCAGGTTATATCCTTTTCAGAGTCATTATACATTTCTATAGGTCCAAATTTCTTCAGAAAACGTTTTTTTTCAATAGAAGTCCGATATTTGCTGTTTCTACACTCATCACGCACTAACTAACTGCTAGAATGCATCTATATTTTTTTCTTAGGTAGAGTAAACTATAGTGCTACTACCTGCCTACTTTGAATTCTCTACGTTTACCCAGTTAAGTGTTATAATTTTTTAAATTAAATGTTTTCGGAAAATTTTATATATGTGGACTGCAAAAGTTACGCAGTGTGAAACTTTTTTGTTATTGAGTTTACATCAGGGAACCAGCGAGAACAAATGTTGAGGAAGGTTGGAGAAAGTTTTTAAAATAAACCAAAAGGCAGTAACCTCTTTCTTTTATCCAGTAAGGCAAACAAAAGGTATTCATCTATTCAGCGTCAGGCCTGACACAGAAGATAGTATAAGGAGCAGCACTAGCATTAGTTCGAAAGAAGCCGTGTGTGTAACTGTGAGCTGTTATTGCGTTATTTGTTTAATATTTTTGTAAATATTTGTAGTTATGGAGGGTGAAGCTAGGAAGGGACGATATGTTGGTAAATAAAGAAGTAAGGAACGCCAAATAATTATGAATGTGTTAGATTATTTTTTAAGTAAAATGCGTGTAAGCAAGGCGGTAAAAGAAACAGCTAAGGCTATCGGGTGTTCAGAAGCAGTAGTGTGTATGATTAAAAAGGAACTAATGAAAGGACCTCTAAGAACGCCATCGAAAAAGAAAGCAAAAAGGGCGGGACTACACAAAACGCTAGGTTAACGCAATATGATTGAATAGTGCAAGGTGGAGTGCGGCGAATTGTTCATTCTTTACTGTTTGCAAATATTTCACCCACGCTGAATATAATTTTGTCACAGTTCAACAGTGATGAGACCCTACCAAATTTCTCAAGGGCCACTCTGATTTGGGGTTCGAATATGAAAGAAAGGGTAACAAGTGCATATTAATAGAAAGAGACGATATCGATATCATCAGATGGCGACATAAATATCTAAAGGACGTAAAAGGTTTAGGGACCAGGGGAAATCAATTGTTTATACAGACGAGTCATTTGTAAATTTAGGTCATACAGTAACAAAGGCGTGGAGGGATACCAAAGTTAAAAGTGCCCGTCTCGTCAAGCAGCAATTGAAGGACTAAGTGCAGGACTCCGGCCACCTCGAGTCGCTCGCGGAGAAAGATTCGCAACTAGTACATGTTGCAACACTGCGCTCCATTTAACGTGTACTGTCTTTTAAGGGTGAGACGCGCTATAATATTCCCCTTGCACCTACAAGGAAATAAGCAATAAGATAATTTGTACAAATGTTTATTACAACTAACAAGAAGGTGAGTGAGTAGGTGCGTAGGGTTTAACGGCCCGTCGATAACGAGCTCATTTGGGCCAACACGAAGATGATATGGGAATAAGAGTTTGTAAGAATGGTTAGTACGAGAGTAGAGAAAGTCATGTGAGTGCAACACATCAGATTTTTTTTATTACAATCACCTAGTGCAAATATGCACGACTTTGACTGGATTTATTTCAATTTTCATCTAACTAATGAACACCAACTGCTCTCATAATCCCTTTCTATTCTGATTCTAAAAGATCATTGCTTAAATATGCTAGAACTCGATTGCTAAACGATTGTATCCTGTAACATCTGAAACTTTCATTCGATTTAGTCATTCCCAAAGACACGATTGCAACTAGTGATGGGTCAGCCGAATGTTTCACCCTATCCATTGCTAAACGATAGTATCCTATACTTATAACATCTAACAATTTTCACTCGACACCGTCTTTCGTATTAACATGTTCTAAGTGTAGTCGCAGCAGCGAACATATGTTCATTCAATAGTTTTTTATTAGAATTCGGTTCTGCGTTGCGTTAAAATTATATTTACATCACAGATATAAACAAAATTTTCATATGGTACGGAAACGATATTTGGGTCTTAAAAGTGGAGTTAAAGACGTTGTACATGCTCATTACACACTGATTTATTACTCCGTTTATTTAGAATGTTAATCAGCAGGCATTATGTTACGTTCGTTGAAATGCAATTACAGTTTTCGAAATTGTAGTAGGGTGCTGAAACAATTAACAGTTTTACTGTAATTATTTTCAGCTGAAAGCAAATTTATTGTTTGCAATCTGATACTCCGATTTGTCCCATAGACTTTCTTTAGTTTTCCATTAGGTTTTAGTTTAGTTTTCCAATAGTTAGAAAAAAATTGATATAAATCCAGTCAAAGTCATGCATATTTGCACTAGGTGATGTAATAAAAATATAAGAAATGTCCATTGCAGAATGAAGCATTCACACATCATATCCAAGGATCCAGCTCCCATATGTGACATGTGTCAGACTGCTTTAACCACTGTACATTTCATCACTAAATGTTCCAGATACACAAAATGGCGAACGAAACACAAAGATTCCAGCTGACGATCCTAGTGCTCTTAGCGATCCTAAAATGATCAGCACCATATTACAGATCCTAACACATTTCAGTATATCAATTGTAATATTAGTTTATCACTAGTTTTTAAGACAGTACTTTAGTTAATATTCTTTTAAGAATTAATGGACATTGCACCTGAATATATCATTGTAATAACCCTGATTTTGTAAATACTTTTGCGCAGTCGCAATATGACCATGTAGTTAATGTTCCAGACACACAAAATGGCGGAGGAAGAACAAGATCCCAACTGACTATCCATCCTAGTGTACTTAGCGATCCTAAAATGATCGACATCATATTACAGTTCGTAACACATTTCAGTATATCACTTGTAAGAATATATCACTAAGTTTCGACAGTACTTTAGTTAATATTCCACTAGGTACTGTAAACTTGCCAACTAATTTAATAGACATTTAGCTTTTAAGAATTAATGGACATTGCACCTGAATGTCATTGCAATAACAGTGATTGTGTGTTCACTTTATGCGCAGTCGCAGTATAAACATATGCTTAGGCGACTTCAAACAAGGTTGAATTAAAAATAATATATAAAAAGATTGAAACCACTCAGATTGCAACTCTTCCCTTCCACTGCCCCAAAGGAACAGTGGTGAACGATCATCGATGAAATAATGATTCTTCAAAGAAGATTCATATTTCGGCCTCACGCTCAGGAAGAGTTACTATCTCTCATCATCGTGGTTACGCTGAACTCGACTGTTGATAATCGAGTAAGAGAAAACATACTACAGAAATGATCCTGTGAAGTATGATTCTGACGAAAATTCGTACGAAGGCGTTCTATATAGTAGCAACCGTAGACGTTTGGTCCGCAACGATTACAATTTAGGTTTCACTGCCATCTATTGGCAGAATAGTTACGTGTCTTCCGCAGCGCTCTCGGTGATCAAAACTTGAACTACATCTGCGTTAGCACACAAACATTTGGAAACGGGGGGCAGACAGCAGACTTGGCCAAAACGCATCAATGAGTACAAATAAGCACTAAATAGTATTTAATACTCATTCTTTGTTCATAAAACGTTATTTAGATATTTAAATACAGACTGCTTGACGTGATAACAGCATTTCTCTTGTCCACTTCTCTTACATCACTTTACTACTCCAACATTTCAGAACGTAGCATACACGTGACATTTTGACATATTTATGACAGTACAATATACACAATACTAAATGCCCTGCTCTTTCATTTTGCTGTATACATACACCTAAACCTCGGATAATCCTATTCTAACTATTCATTTACCTGAATGAATTGAAAACATTGAGATTTAAAAACGAATAGCTACACAGGTAAGCAATGACCGAAATGGTCACTGAAACACGGTGGTTCAAGTGCAGACCCCTATGAGTGGGAGGTCTGCGGTTCAAATCTCTCTAAGATAGTCCTCCCTGACAAGGCTTTTTCAAGGTTTTCTCAGCTCTCATATGTAGCTGGTAAATGTGGGGGAGGTGTCCTAATTAGTTTAGGAGACCTCCCCCACATTTACTAACTATGAAAGCTGAATTGAACAAGCACAGTGTGTGTGTGTGTGTGTGTGTGTGTGTGTGTGTGTGTGTGTGTGTGTGTGTGTGTGTGTGTGTGTGTCAGTGTGTCTGTGGACACCCTAAAGTGCCGTTTACGTGGAATATTTTTTGAAATTTTTGATTTTCTCGAAAATGGCATTGGAGAACTTCTACTTTTGTCAAATGGAACATCGCTATTCATTTTTATACGTTAATCGTGCAAAGGGAACGGAATTTGAAAGCTTTAAAAGATTTGACTATCGCTCAAAGGCTACTGTATTCCCATATTCCCCTTGTACCTACAAGGAAACAAACAATAAAATAATTTGTACAAATGTGAATCTATATTAACATGAGGAAGATAATAGGAATAAGCGTTTGTAAGAATGATTAGTACAAGAGTAGAGAAAGTCATGTGAGTGTAACACATCAGATTTTTTAGTTATGCTGTTCACACACACACACACACACCTCTACCTTTTTGTAAAAAAATGCATTTTGGGGCTCAGAGGTGCTTTAAAGCATATTTCCGGTGAAATCGTAACAGGTTAAGTGTTTCTCGTTCTTATTAGTGAAATTTGAAATAGACATTTATGATCATTACTATTTCACAATACATTTGATCAGTCTGATACAAGAGGTCTATGTTCTAAAGCAGGCCTGGGCAATTCGGGAAATAGAGCGACCGTCAATCTTTACATGCTAAACACAGTTAACGTGAGCAGATTGCGCTCAGAGAGCACTAGCTCTCCAACCCTGTTCGAAAGCGTTTTTATCAGCTTCTTTCACGCAAGTTGAGCAGCGCGATATAGAGTGCAACTTCCAGTTCACTCCGCATGCAGCTTATCTGGTTGTACTTGCTTCACCTTGACACCGTAGGACAAGCCATGGCGCTACTAGTGTTGCTGATAATTGTCCTCACATGTTACAGTTACCTACTTCAGGTTTGTCACTGAGTGATCACTAGGCATTTTCACGTCATAAAGGCACAACGGCCTCTTATGGACCATGCTTTTCTTATGGAAGAATCAGGCACGCCGTTGCCAAATGTGTTTTCAAATGTGACTAAGATAAAATAGGAATGTGGATTTCGGCATGAAATGTGTCAAAGAATACGATAGTATGCACAAAAATCTTCTATATAATTCTAAACTTTTTAAAATAATAATATTTAAAATGTTGTGGAAAGCAGCTTTTTAACATCTTTCTTGCTCCAAATGTTAAACCGTGGTTTTAAACTGAAATAATTGCAATGAAAGGGAAAAAAAAAAAAAAAAAAAAAAAAAAAAAAAAAAAAAAAAAAAAAAAAAAAACTGGATTATTCGCTTGTTTTCATAGGCCACGTTGTATTTAGATTATATCAATGTTTCAAAACATATTTTTTTTAAAAAAAAATAAAGTTCAATCAGTGTTTGGGTTCGTTTACACAGTGGAGAATGTCGCTGCAAATTTTTATAGCAACAGGATTTCAATGCAAATAAATATTTCCTCTCTGCTCATTTAGTATGTGAGTTAATTTCTTCTTCTTCTTCTTGTTCTTCTTGTTCTTCTTGTTCTTCTTGTTCTTCTTGTTCTTCCTCTTCTTCCTCTTCTTCTTCTTCTTCTTCTTCTTCTTCTTCTTCTTCTTCTTCTTCTTCTTCTTCTTCTTCTGTGCAACAGCCTTATTACGTCAAGACCGCTCCAGTGATTCGTCTGCACCCAATTCTGTCCAGCGCAATTTTTTTCCAGTGGCGTACATTGTCTTCATATCTCTTTCCACATCATCGAGTCATCTGATGGGTGGTCTTCCAACTTTTCTGCTTGCGTATAATGGATCGGTGAGAGTGACATTTTTACATGGATTATTATTCTCCGTTCTATACAGATTTTTACTTCTGGACTCGGGGCCCTAATGACCAAGTTGTCGACGGGCCCTTAAACAAAACACACTCACACTCACTCTATACAGATGCCCTAGGAATCTCACTCTATTGACCTTAATTACTTTAGTTACATTTGGCTCTTTATGCAAATTATATAAGAGTTAATTACTAAATATCCAAAATATTTGAACAATGTTTTGTATTGCATATAATGCATATTTAGCCTGTTCTGTTAATAAGCATAATATTTCAACAGTTTGCATATTATGCTATAATTTTTTCTTGGTTTAAACGTATAATTACGAGGGCGACACTGAAAATTTGCAGAAAATCAAAGAAGGAGTCTTGTTTGGACTCTGGAGCCTTGTATTCTACGACTTTGACTTCCCTGAGGATGCCGGACCAAGTTCTAGGCGAAACGTTGGGGGATAAAACTACTAGACCACGGCTACAAACCCGGAAAGAATGAATAATGGAGTTAGCAACGCCGGCTGTGAAAGCCTTAGCATTTATAAAACAAGGATTAGTTTTTTAAAACATTAAATGTTCTGGTTTTGCAAAATATTCCCCTTTAACATCAATGAATTTTTGTATTCGAAGAATCAAGTTCATAAAGCAACGGTGCCACTCTTCTTAAAACACTTAGAAACCAGGATTTTATGTTCCAAAATTTCAAACAACTTCCCTCGCGAAGCCTTGAAGTAGATGTTGGAGTCCATTTGTTTCACCGTCAGTTTTGCAGCCAAATGCTCTTCTGGATTTGTCAGAGGGGAATCGGAATAATCCACATTCGGCAGATTTATTTTGACAGTTTGCTGCGGAAAAACACACCATTGTTTAAAAAACTACGAGGAAACACAATTAGAAATATACAGCACATAATAGGGGAATAGCTTGCACTGGAACCAAAATGGGTAACGCGGATACCCACTCTTTAGAGCGCCTTAGCCACAGCTGCTGCGTCATAGTATTAAAAATGTGATGTGTTGCACTCACATGACTTTCTCTACTCTTGTACTAACCATTCTTACAAACTCTTATTCCTAAATCTTCTTCGTGTTAGTTAAGATAAACATTTTTACAACTTATCTTATTGCTTATTTCCTTGTAGGTGCAAAGGGAATGTTAGAATACAGTAGGCTTTGTGCGATAGTCAAATGTTTTAAAGCTTTGAGATTCTGTTGTCTTTGCACACTTAACATATAAAAAATGAACAACGGTGATCCATTTCACGAAAGTACTAAGTTTTCCGAAACTCACACACATAACAAGGAATACCTCCGAAATAGTTCACCCTACAAGAAAATTTATTCAGGCATAAATTGTGTATTTTAGCAAGATCTACATTTTTTGCATAGTATGATTTGGTCTATCTCTAACGGTTTACCAGTTACGCAAAAGTCGTCCAGAGTAAATACGACTACAGGGGCTATAGCCAGAAAATTCAAGATATACATTTCATTTGTCATAAAAATATCTCAAACTAATGACATTTTAATCAAAATCGTTAAAGCCATTTTCAAGAAAATCACAATTTTCTAACAATTTTCCATGTAAAGGGTAGTTTAGGGTGGGGCTATTTTCTTCAAAATCTTTGTGTAGCATCATTGAAAGACATTAAACTTATATATCAACTTTGGGTTTTAACCGACTTTTCGTCTTTGAGTTATGCTGTCCACAGACTGACAGACACGCAGACACACACACGGACCTTTTTCTAAAAATGCTTTTTTTGGATTCAGGGGGCCTCAAAACATATTTCCAGTGAAATCTCGACATCGAATTTTTGGGTGGAATACAATACTTCCCCTACTTACCAGTAGAGAATGTAAAAAAACTACAAACACTTTAAGCTTATATGAATTGTACTGTATAATTCTGCACAATGCACTTATGAAAACTCCGCTATTCAAGAATGGAGCTCAGTATTTTACATTACTGCCTTCCTACTGGGGAGCATCTTTCCTCCCAGACCTGAAATACTCAAGCTCACAATTGTTAGAACATTTTACTTAGCACGTCTTTTTTTAATAGGGTAACAATTCTGTAGCTCCGTGTTGATACGTATTTTGCATACGAAATGTTATTATATAGTTAAGTTCAGAGATTATAAATGAAACTCGAGGCTGATTCAAGGCTGACTGGCGTGCTGCTGATCTCACTTCCAGCATTGACCGGGTTGAATGATGCAGACAGCCGTTGGCGAAATCTTCTGTGGTCCTTCGAAGACTCTTGCATGACCTGTTGATGAAAATAAATTGGTTACCGAATTGAACATTGTTGCCGTTGTGGTACTCACTAAATGAAATCATCCAGCGTTTAAAAGAGGTGACAGACTTAAAAACCAACTACCTGCGGCTGGTTATGAAATGAGCTTGCAAAGCACTCATTGTGCCCTAGAACAATCCAAAAGAGGGAAGTATGAGCAGATGAGATGTTCAAACATCGCGTCGTTACTGAATCTAATATCTTTAAACGAGCAATTCTTGCGTGCGTGTGTGTTTGTGCGTGTGTACGTGTTCCGCGTATCTCGGAAATGTCTGTAACAATTGGATCAAATTTTGTATTCAGATAGGGTTTTAGATAGGTGTCTTTCCTGAAAAAACGCTGTTTTAAACAAAAATAACGGTTTTTATTCCCTCTTCTACAAGTAATTCTTGTATATACAGGGCGTTTAAAAAGTATCTGATATTGCAACGGGAGTTGGGATTTGTCAAAACTAGAATAAATGTTCCTATAAACATGTCCGGAAACAAATACATGTTGAAATAAGATGCATTTTACAAAAAGGTGCAACGTATTCACATTTTTTATGGGTTTGGCGTACACCAATGTCTTTAAATGTCCCCATAACTAGAAATCCAATGGATTATCGTCGTACTTTCTTTACAATATGTAAAATATTTATTAAAAGTAGGTAGTAAGACTTATCATGAAGCAAATATCTGCTTGGTGATCAGCACATCAGGCTGTCACTCCAGTGGCCTCGAGTTTGGTCCACCAATCTGCCATGGTTACTACAGCTCCCTTGGTGACCATGGCCTTGTTAGGTTATGCAGTTCAAGTTTAAAACCTCCTTGGTAAATTATTCCCATGTTGATCTCCATTCTTATATCAGCTGGGCTGACATACAGAGCTGCTCTCTAAAATTTTGTTAAACCTTTACAACTTGTTAAAACCACTAAACAGCTGGCAAGTGGTATTTGGTATTCTGTAATGTCGTGACAGCATTAACAGCAGCTTCTTTAGCGGAAGAAAATTGTTACCTAATCAAACATTTGCACCAATTTCTACTTTCTCTACCACGTATAGTAAATAGGGGAAGTATTGTATTTCACCCAAAAATTCAATGACGAGATTTCACCAGAAATATGTTTTGAAGCCCCCTGAATAAAAAAAAAAAAAAAAAAAAAAAAAAAAAAAAAAAAAAAAAAAAAAGCATTTTTAGAAAAAGGTCTGTGAAAGAGAGAGAGAGAGAAAAGTCGGTTAAAAACCAAAGTTGGTATTTAAGTTTAATGTTTTTCAGGGATGCGACACGTAGATTTTGAAGAAAATGCTTTCACCCTAAACTACACTTTACATGGAACATTTTGATTTCCCCGAAAATGGCTCTAGCGATTTTGATTGAAATGCTGTATGTTTAAGATATTTGTATAACAAATGAAATGTATATTTTGAATTTTCAGGCTATAGCCTATGTAGTCCTGTTTACTCTGGATGCTTTTGCATAACTGGTAAACTGTAAGAGATAGACCAAATCTTACAAAAAAATGTAGATATGTAAATGTAATTAATGTAATTGGACATACAATTTATTTCCAAATGAATTTTTTGTGGAGTGAACCATTTCGGAGAAATTCCATGTTATTTGTGTGAGTTTTGCAGTACTTACACTTTTCTCAAATGGAAAATCGTTATTCATTTTTTATATTCTTAGCCGCGCAAAGAGAACGGAATCTTAAAGCTTTAAAAGATTTGACTATCGGTCAAAGCCTACTGTATTCCCATATTCCCATTGCACCTACAAGGAAGTGGGCAATAAGATGATTTCTACAAACGTTTATCTCTATTAGCATAGAGAAGATAGAGGAATAAGAGTTTGTAAGAATGGTTAGTACAAGAGTAGAGAAAGTCATGTGAGTGCAACACATTAGTTTTTTTTTTTCTGTTGTATTTCATATAGTATTTGCCTCCGAAAGCCTGAAAAATGCTGTGTATTTTCTGTTGGGTCTGATAATGTGTTAAGGACTAGTTTAAAAATCGAAATTGCAGAAAATCACGGTTAAAGTTGACCTTCCTTCCATTCGCCATAAACTGCTCTACAGGTCCTTGGTAAAGTCGTCCAGTTCTCACTCAATTAACTCCTGTGTCAGTTGTAAAACTTGTTGCTCACTGAGTAAGTTTAATGAAGCAATGCTGTATATAAAACACTACTTTTGTTGTTACATAGTTGCGAGGGAGCCAGTAGAGCTCTGCGAAATAATTAAAAATAGCAATCACCTTAAGCTTATTGTACAGAGTAAATATAGCACATTGGGAAACTTTGAATGGATTTTTACAACCCCAAACCAAGTGCAATCTGCCTCAAATCCTTGTGATTAATTTCGCAGAGCCAGGCACACAGACCTAATTCGAAAGAAGTCACTCTTATAACATTTCCGGTTCCGATTCGTTCCGGCACTTAAACTGTTGTTCTTCTCGAAGACTTAAGTACAGAAATAAAGAGCCAACAGCAGTTGTGTTACGTAACAGTGGCAGTTACTATGCGTACCTCCAACGTCATCTTTGTGACGTTCTGAAAATTGGCAAACGGTACAAGTGGGCTGTATAAAGGTTTCTAATTGCTCTGTTGTATTGAGGGGATGTATCGTATGGCAACTACAAATTCGATCTATTTATTTTACCCCAAAAAACGTGTTTTGAAGCTCATTGCATCTAAAACAAAAAGCATTTCTGGAAAAAGTTGAATAGATGCAGCGTTATTCATAAAAATAAAAGTTACGATGAATTAAAAACTTTATATTTAGGTTCGAATTGTTTCGAAAGATGCAACATATTTTTTTTCTCTCAATAACGGATCTATTTTGTTTCAAATAGGTATATATGTATGTTAAACCTACTGAAACCCAATTTAGGAAAAATCTTTCACAAGAAGCATTTCTGTTGGGTAACGAATTCACTGATAATGCAAACTCCATTCTTTGAAACCAGTACTTCCACCAAGGTGACATGTGTTTAACAGCACTCTAGAAACTGTCAGGTTCAGGCATGTTCTTTATTTCACACGGAATATCACTCCGAGTTTTCTCCATTGATCATCAATTTTCTGATGATCTGCCTTCTTCATTGAGACTATCAGATCTGGGCACCCTGGCAATAAGAGGATAAAGGGTAGGAGGCTTAGTAGGATATGAAATGGTTGCCTAAGAGGGGTGGAAACAGGCCATGAGGGCAAAAGTGGTGTCGCTATTTGTAATCAATTTCATTTCGCTGGTGTGACAAACCAGTGAAAATGATATTTCGCCGGTATCGAACTACCATACATTCAAATTATCGTACACCCCCATAATTATCGTACGGGTTGGCAAACCTGGTTCCAAGGAAAGGGCGAACTCTAGAGGACTGCTTGGTTGAACGGGTGATTTATCCCTCCAGATCTTTGAGCTAGGAACTGTAAAGTACTTGCGGTCTGTACCTCGAGTGGTTTCTTTACTTCATCCCTCTTGGGTGAGATAGTCACACATATACTCGTAGGTCGCATGCACAAGATAACTTTTAGAACAAATTGATTAAATGTAGAGCTGGCACAACCAAAGCTTGCCAATTTGCAGATGCTCAGAAGACAATTTTCGTATCACAATGTTACGCCTGTTGCAGGGCGGCAGTATTCCTATTACGGACTCCAGCATCTAAAAAGTCTCGAGGATTGCATATCGCAGTGAATGAGAAGAGGGGGGGGGGATTAAAAAAAAATTATTTTGTTGTTTAACGACGCTGTCAATTGCCAGGATCACATCAGCGTCGCCGGTGTGCCGGAATTTTATCCCGCAGGAGTTCTTTTACATGCCAGTAAATCTACTGACATGGAGCTGTCGTTTTTAAGCACACTTAAAAACCATCGGTCTGGGCCGGATTTGAACCCGCGACCTTGGGATCAGTAAGCCAGCGTCTAGCCAACTGAGCCACCCAGACCGACAAGGGGGGGGGGGGGGGGAGTAAACACTGGAAGCGGCAGGTACAATACGGAGAGTGGAAGTGGCACGTGGTCTTCGGTCGATTGAGGTAACTCGACTTTATCCGAGTAATACCGAAGTCTCGTACAGCTCCCATTGGCAAGCTTTCGTTGATTATATCCACGTAATCTTATAGTTGTCATTTTAAATGGAGTTGTAATGTGAGTACTCTGGTTACCGGTCTCGGCTATTGTGAACCTCGTCAAAGCGCTCATACATGCACGATGGAGTTTTCGCTAACACGCCGCCATGTGCACGAGGCCAGCTCATTTGTCACTACCTCCGAAATTACATTAGCAATCCCAAGGCTAGCACGTTATGAAGGATGTCTTATGGTTCACACATCAGTGTAAATGAAGGTCACGCTAAATGGCGCTGATACATCCGATCACGAACTATTTTAGAAATATTTGGGCTACTGGTATTATTGACGACGAAGGTGTAAAGATGCTGAGGCCTTCATTTTCCTGATTATAGCGTGTTCTCCTTTTACAAAATTCCATAGCATTTCTGAATGAATGTGCGACACTACAGAGTGTATAAACCTAATGAACAACACCGGAAGTTGTGCTTGTGGCAGTGCTTCATCGAATTTAGATTAGCTCGGTAGATTTAAACACCATAGTTTTTAAATTATAACATATACGTTACATTTAATAGCATTCAAGGAAATAACTAATAAATCCGCAAGATTATATATATATAGAAAAGGGTAAGGTGTGCCTTTGTGTATCCATGTGTCATGTGTGTGTATCTGTGAATAGCATAACTCATAAACGAAAAGTCGGTTAAATACCAAACTTGGTATTTAAATTCAGCACTTCTAAGGATGTGACACAAAGATTTTCCCCATTCCAAACTACCCTTTATATGTAAAAATATTCAAACATAGCGATTTTCTCAAAACTGGCTAACAATTGTGGATAAAATACGTTGATATGTTTAATACATTTTCATGAAAAATGAAACGGCTATCCTAAATTTTCGGGAACGTCCTCAGAAGTCCTTTTTATTCTGGAGCAGATGCGCAAAATCTAGTACGATACTTTTTCAGGGAGTGAACCATTTACGAGATATTCCTTGTTATATGCTTGAATTTTCCCACACTTATACTTTTCTCATATGGGAAGTCATTCGTTGTTTTGTCCTGGACATGCACAGAGAATGGAATGTCAAAGCACATAGCGTCCATCTTTTTAAATATTTGACTGTCGTTTAAAGTATTCCCATATCTCCCTTGCACCTAAAGAAAATTAGCAATAAGATCATTTCTACAAATTTTATCTCGATTAACATGAAGTATGTAGAGGAATAAACGTTTGTAAGAGTAGAGAAAGCCATGTGAGTGCAACGCGACACGTCATTAACCATATACGAAGTATTCGCCGTTACATTTTGAAGTTTTTCCCCAGGTTGGACTGTGATGTGACATTCACGTAATGTTTTGGAAATATGCAGTCCTTTTCTGGCATGGACTTATTTCTAACAATAAATGACTTGTTACATAAACAGATGTATTATCTTCGCATCGGACACGCAAATGCATATAGCCATTTCTCATCAAGTATTTATCGTGAGTAACGAAACGTGGACAAAAGAATCTCTGTACAAATAGTAAAATCAATAAGGTTTAGGTAAATTGCACAATTTTGTGATGAGCAGAGAAAGGAAATGTAGCGTATGAGGTTTATTTTGTGGTTTGCGTGTTTTATAGGTCGTTAAGGTGCCTTTAGGTCCCCGAGCTCATTGCGCACACATTTCAGAGATTCATGCATCGCGTGTGTGTTGTGTATGAACATTTCTGGATTATCATCATTAGCCTCTTTCAGCTGAGCAGTTTGAGGCGGTTGTTCACGCAAATGTTTGTAGAGCAATTCAACTCGATTTAAAATTTAACCACGTCTGTCCCATCCTTGGGTTTGTACTTGAGTTAGGTTTGTAACGGCCATACTTAGCTAAGATTTAACCATGCTGTAAAAGCTGATGACATTGCTTACACTATACCTTACTCTTCTTTTTCGTAGGTTTGATGGCTTAAAAGAGAAACACTAAAGTGATACTTAACCCTGTTTGATCAAAAACTGTATTTGTGAATTTTTATTGCAAAAAATGCACCATACCTTAAAGAATATACTGCGAAGTTTTAGTAGTAGTAGTTTTATTGGTTCTTTGGATCATAATACATGATATAGAACACGTCCAAGATCTTTACAATTATTTACAGGTTTATCAATATTTAACAATATGTACAAGTGATATAATTTTACAAAATTGAGGTATTACCTCAAAATACTAAATAAAAACATGTATACATTTATAAAATACCTTAAAAAATTAATTGTCAAAGTACTTATAATATTCATTTGTACTGTAAAAACAATGGAGTGAGAGAAGTTTTTTGAGACAAATCCTAAATCTATGCAGTGCAGGTATTTGCTTCAGATAATTGGGTAATTTGTTATAAAGCTGGAGACCAGTATATACAAAACTTTTTTCAAAAGAACTTGTGCTATGTGTGATTACATGGAGGTGATCTTTTCTTCTGGTGTCATGGGAATGTATCTGTGAGTTTGTTGTGTATGTACTGAGATTAGATTTTATGTAGCATAATGTTTCATATATATAAATACATTTTTAATCCCATAGGAAGGGCGGAACACATTTTGGGGTTATTTTTAAAGCAGTGCGCCTCTGCCTTTTAAATGGGCGTGTCCACATCTTCCATTTCATGAAGGTTTGGAATATTATTTTTAAACAAGGCGCAAAGAGTTCATCGTAGCCTTGTGGAACAAGCTATCCAATAAATCCCCTAGAGGGCAGTGTTTTTCGTTTTTCATTTGTTGATTTCTATAGTTATTTGCCATGCTTCTATTTGGCTTGGCAGATTTGTGTTGTTTACTAGCTGATAGTGTGCATTTGATCTTACTTTTGAAATAATTTAGTGTTTACGAGGTTATTTGAGTGTAATGACTGTGGCAACAGATACTTGGCTTTTATTTCTATGAACAAACCACGTATTTGTAAACACTATATGTTAGGTATATTTTAAAATCACATATTGAATTGCTCTGTTTTGGAATGCCGAAAAGTAAGGGCAAGTATGTCAACCTTATTCATATCGATGAACAAAATCAGATGGGGGAGAAATATACTTGTATAGAGGTTAACGAGGAAATGTGTGACTAAACTTTAAATTCATTTTTCTCGGAAACAATTTCTTTTGTCATCTGCTCATATTCAAACTGTCCTCTCACACAAAAATCTAGCTAGAGATCTAAAAATGTTTTATAATATAGCTCAGAATATGATACTAAAATGTCCGATTGGAATTTTGATATTAGTTATATTTAGAAAATAATTAATATAATAATGCGCTGTTTTTATAAAATTTTTACACTTTACGATATTAAATTTTTTAAGAAAACTATTCATTTTATAAAAATGTCCTTCCTTTAATTTGTTACAAAGGTAATAAGAGATATAATTTTAAAAAATCAACGTTGTAATTCAACATCTGCTGGAAGTCGATTTTGATTATACCCAATAAAATTGATACTAATTAATATATTAAGAATGTGATTAGACATTGGAATGAAATTTGGTACACACATTTCTTAGTTGCTGGAAATGCCTGTGCAAAAGATTAAGCCTCTAATTTTAATATTTTAGAAAAATCACCTTTTCCACTTCGGTGTACCCTTAAGATGTTGCGAATTTGTGAAGTATCTTGTAAAATGTTCTGCAGCGTGTTCTAATTAAAATTGTAAAATTAGATGTGGCAATAAACATCTCTATGAGAGAAGAAAGGTAATGGAACCTGGATCTGAGTTTTAAGATGCTGTGCTGTAGCTAGCAAAACCCAGCGAAAACTCATTTGGGTTTCATCCCTCGTCGGACTTTTGTCGACCTTCAAATTCTGTCAAACTAGTCAAGTGCTTGGTTTGTCTTTGGTCTAATCCGCCCCTTTAGTTGACATGATGCGAATGAATGCCAACATTTCCACCGGTGCAGTGATATTTCTCAGCAGTTACTTTGTTGTTACATCAGAGCTCTTGGCATTGAATCTTTCAAACTACTCGACTGTGAAGCAAGGGCTGTGTTTCTCCTTTCCCAGATTTAACTTTCACAGCCATAGTGACAATTTTCACTCTCCTTGTGAGGTAAACCATGCATAACAGCAGTGTGGACAGTCTTTGAAAAAGCATGCTTATTTTTTTGGAGAACTCATCAGATTTTTTTTCGGTAAAGAATATAAAAGATTTCGCAAGGGTTTCATGTTACCAAAGGCTTAAGACAAGGCTGCTCCATATTACCTACCTTATTTAAAATATACCTTCAAAATGCCTTAGAGATCTGGAAAAACAAGTGCTCCCAAATGCAGATATTATTAACAGATGAAACCATATATTCACTATTATTCTTCGCAGACGACCAACTGGTAGTGGCAGAAGATAATGCCGACATGGAATATATGACAAGAAAACTCATGAAAAAATATGGAAAATGGGGCTTAAACATCAACAAAAACAGAACTAATTATATGACAATAGGAACACGTACAAAAGATCTAATCTTGGAAAGTGCTAAAGGAGCAATTAAACATTGCAACGAATATACATATTTAGGAGTCAAAATAACGAAAAATGGAAACCATGAAGATGATATAAATGACAGAATCAACAAAGGAAGGCCAGCGATATCAAAATTAAAGTATTTTATGGGATAAAGATATTACAATAAAACAAAAACAAATATATATAAAATACTAGGTAATGGTAAAATGTAGTCAGATGGATTGGCATTTTAAATAAGAACACTAGCTAAATTAAACTCTACAGAAATGGATTTTGGCGACGATCTGTAAGGATCTCGAGGAGCGACAAAATCAGAAACACAGTTATAAGAGAAAAAACTGAAAGTAAAAGGTTCATTGATGGAAGAAATTAAAACAGAACAGTTAAGGTGGTTTGGACACATGAAAAGGATGGATGAGGACAGACTGCTGAAAAAGACACGTGAATAAACTCCAGTGGAACTCATGGAAGCAATGAATAGTTCAAACAATGGAAAAAAGGAGATTAGAAGATTGAACCTGGGAAGACAGAGAAGAGTGGATAAGAGCTATAATTCCTATATGAGTACAGGAAGATGTCAAAGGCATTGTAAACCTGGAGTAGATACATAACATTTGCTGCGCAAATAAGTAATGTGAATGGAAGTAATAGGTAAAGGATTTAAAAATGAACACGTTTGTAACAATATACTTAGAAAGCTACAAAGAAATCGGTAAAGTCTCTGTTGGCAAGCCAAAGAGCTGGTCTATAGAAACTGAACTAGAAAAGCATAGAAAAAACAACTTAAACAGTACGCATTTGCACGCAAACTTTAAACATGTGCCTAGCTACTGGCCAGAAGCCCTAATTGATAACAAAAAAGTTCTATACCAGGGATGTCCAACCTGGTCTCTTTGGAGAACCTTGCGTAATAAACAGCTATACCCCACTCCACTCCTCAGTCGGAGAGACAGTCAGTATCCAGTGACGGACACAAACAGGCGATTCCATGGTCGTTTCTAGGTAATACCTTGAATTTTCTGGGAACGTCATTCTGGATGATTTTTGCATAAATGGTCAACAGTAAGAGACAGACAAAAGCGTACTAAATAAAAATGTGGATCTGGTTAAAACACTCATTTTATGTCAAATACTTCGTTTTTCTTTTGAGTGAACCATTTCCGAGAAACTTTTATTATTTGTTTGAATTTGCCAATGCTTGTACTTTTTTCAAATAGGAATATGTTATTCGTTTTTTTTTATCTCTTGGCCTTGCAAAGAGAACGGACTTTCAAAGGCATCGCATAGCAACAAGCTCTTAAAACATTTCATATTACATATCGCTTAAAACCTACTGTATTCCCATATTCCCCTTGCACCTACGAGAAAATTATGATTAAGATACTTTCTAAAAATGCTTATGTCGATTAAAATGAATCAGATAGAGAAATAAGCATTTGCAAGATACACTTAGTGATTACAGCTCCACATATATTTATGAACAGTTTCTCCAAATTGAACTATACTAAAAGTCGGTATCGCAATAGGTTATGGGACGATCACTTGGTGTACCTATCTTCTAAGGCTATGCACTTCGACTTTGTCGCCAAATATTGATACACTTCTCAAATGTAAGCAGTACCAAAGAAGTCGCTACTGAACAGTTGTTTATCGCATAAGATTTGAACGTGCTTTCGTAAACCAAACGCAGCGTACATGTAACCAACCCGCCACTGCAACACAATGCACGTCTAAGTGGCACAGTCCGCATAAAGTGGAAGGAGGTAAATCCAACCTCTCCTCTTTCGCAATCGATGGATATTGCTGAGTAAGAATATTGTACTCAAACGCATCGGCTTCTAGAATGTAATTCTTAAAATGCTTCGATTCTGCGTTTGTTGCAGCTGATTAAAGAATATTATCAAACAGATTTCGTGCAAATGAATATCCATGCGGGCAAAGCCGGGGCCAAAACTATAGCGGCCAGCCGGGTAGGACAGTATTCTTTCCGGAACGAAAAATAAATTCTCTTGGTGGTAGATATACAATGTTAACTGTAATATTTCGTTTGTGTGAAATCATTAGCCTGTTTTTGTGTGATACCACTTGTGGAAGACCTTGCTCTGCGTTACGAGGTTCTGCTTCGTCATTGCCAGTTACGCATGAAGTTTTCCTGTTGATCTGATGTAACAACGAAGTATCTGCTGAGCGCATTGTGAGTAGAGTTGCAGGTGTTACATATTAGATGGGATTCCCCGTCTTTGAGACTCTTGTTCCTCATTTACTCATTAAGGAACTCCAAAATCGTTTAAAAGAATCGCCCTTTTCATGCTTTCAGTTAATGTTTCACGTGTTTCTCATAAAGTTAGCATGTCACATTCTGTAAAATGAGCTATATTAAAAGTCGGCTAGTATGCGCAAACAAAAAGTTATAGATTGGCTCTGTATATCTGTAAAATGAAATGGTTTATTTGTAGCGGAGAGTGCATAAAAGGCACATGTGGCGTTTCTGTGTTAAAATAATCCTTGCATCGTGTGTAATAGTCGCATTATTTTATGTTATGAGTTATTACTTTTTCTACTACGTATATAAGTAGGGGAATTATTGTATTCGACCTAAAATTTCGATGTCGAGATTTCATCGGAAATATATATTTTGAAACACCCTGAATAAAAAAAGCAGTTTTAGAAAAAGGTATGTGTGTGTGTGTGTGTGTGTGTGTGTGTGTGTGTGTGTGTGTGTGTGTGTGTGTGTGTGTGTGTCTGTGTGTGTGTGCGCGCGCGCCCGGTCATTTTTCTAAAAATGCTTTTTTTTTTTTATTCAGGGGGCCTCAAAACATATTTCCGGTGAAATCTCGACATCGAATTTTTGGTTGGAATACAATGTTTTCTCTACATAATAGTAGAGAAAATAAAAAAGGAAAATAGACAATAAATAAAAGTATGTACCTATATAGACGCTTTCACGTCTCCGAGCAGTTTGGATAATCGCCGAAAAAAAACATTCAACAAATGGCAATGATTGGTGAGACGTTACTGCATCACGCTAGAAGAAATACTCAACAAGAGATCATAGTCCAAACGATTTTCAAGGTTATATATGCAACTGCAATGACGAAACACGTATATCGAAGAACACGGGTTAAGTCATCAATTGGACAGCCAATATCAGATAAATTTCTCGGAATCAAGATGTTAAGTGCTTAGGAGACCTTGGAAACCAATATTACCGGAGAAACTCGAGTACTGACAACAGTTTTTCAAAATACGGCATCCCGAATTTTAACCTCTTTTACTTTCTCTACTGGTAAGTAGAAGGAAGTGTTGTATTCCACCCAAAAATTCGATGTCGAGATTTCACCGGAAATATATGTTTTGAGACCCCCTGAATCCAAAAAAGCATTTTTAGAAAAAGGTCTGTGTATATGTGAGTAGTGATATAATAGCGACTTTGGCTCAATTTGCATAACAATAGACCCCCCCCTCCCCCCTCCCCCTCCCCCCTCCCCCCCCTCCCCCACATGTGGGAATTTCCAAAAAGGCAATAGCGACTTTGGCTCAATTTGCATAACAATAGACCCCCCCCTCCCCCCTCCCCCTCCCCCCTCCCCCCCCTCCCCCACATGTGGGAATTTCCAAAAAGGCAATAGCGACTCTGGCTCAATTTGCATAACAATAGACCCCCCCTCCCCCCTCCCCCTCCCCCCCTCCCCCCCCCCTCCCCCACATGTGGGAATTTCCAAAAGGCAATAGCGACTCTGGCTCACTTAGCATAAATGTCCCATTAATCAAATCCACCCCTCCCCACCTCCCCCTCCCCTCCCCCCTTAAGTGACATGGGTATTTCTTTGGACACGTGGGAATTCCGAAAAAAGAGGGTGTATGGTCTGTCGCGATCAGGATGACAAAGGAAGGGTAATTAATGACCCCAGTCCCCCTGACACTCCTATTCTAGTGTCTGCATGTGTTTTCGAATGTGTCAGCTGGAAATGTTCCCCTCTGACAGTTTGAAAAGAACAAGCTTCATTTTGGAATGGCGAGCATAGAGGATGACAAAGGAAGGATAATTAATGACCCCAGTCCCCCTGACACTCCTATTCTAGTGTCTGCATGTGTTTTCGAAAGAAGAACGCAAGGGTAAGAAACCCTACAATGAATGGCCCCTTTCAGATCTTGATATATTTATGTGACAGTTGGAAATGTTTCCCTCTGACAGTTTTGAAAAGAACAATGCTTCATCTTGCAAGGGGGCGAGCATAGACATCCCCATTTTCCTGTCTGAACAGGCTTAGTGTTTTTTCTCTTAACAAAGCAGCCAAAGATCGCCCACCTGCAGGAAGAAACCTTTTCAATAGCGAAAGGATACTTCTGTATTGACGCGTGGACCACCCATGTGGTCCCCCACTGAGAGGGTTTCCCTGCCTTCCCTCACAATGACCGTATTGTGCGGAAATGGCCATCCAACCCCCCAACACTTCAATGCGTTCCCACACAGTGGGGACAAAAGGAAACCTGTAACATAACTCTTAGCAGAAAAAACAAACTTACAGTTCGACATAACGAAACTGCATTCTTCCGAAGAAAAACCTATTCTCACTGAAATTTTCGGACCGCACACATCTTTGACTTTGCACTAGCCATTAAGCGGAAGGGTAATGAGGCTTTTACATTCACAAGGCTTTATCGGTCCACTTTTCCCGTGTCATGTTTTCTAGTTTTTGTTCTTTATTTATCTATTTTGTTTATTTTGGATTCCTTATGGACTTCAATGATGTCTCGCACAATCAACGCAAGCACTATCTCACGATCTTTTACGCTCATAGAGTTCTCTCTACACACGTTTCTTACTGTGACATGATTGTTTGCATTCTGTTAATCCTCATGAAAATACTGGCTTATACTCGCATTTAATTTCAGTATTATTTTATAAATAACGTTATTTTATACTTGCAACATTCATTTTGTGTATAGTATCATGTTCGACGATCAGAGAGGCTGTTTCTCGTTTCTTTCAAGCAAATTTAGCTTTGACAACATGTTACTTAAGCTGAAAATATTGTCTCGTCTGTTACCCTCACGCAACTTTCTCTACTCTTGCCCTAACAATTAATGCAAAATGTTATTTGCACTAACATCTTCGTGTTAGCTGAGATAAACGTTTTCACAAATTATCTCCCTGCTTATTTCCTTTTATGTGCAAGGAGGGATATTAGAGTAAGGAAGGCTTTGTGTACTGATCAAAAGCTACACGCAATTCTACTGAAAAAACATTCCCAAGGGAATTTTTTGGTCCATCCACATCTCTTGACTTCGCATTTGTTTATGTTCCCAAAACTCAACTAATATCATGGAAATATCTCCAAAAATCCTACAGTCACACACACACACACACACACACCTACACACATGAATGCACAACCACACGCACACACACACACACACACACACACACAAACAGACATACATACGCGCAAACACACGCACAAAACCGCATAAGCTTCATTTATAATTTCCTTAAATTAAGGACTTTATGTTAGCCAATGCATCACTTTTCACAAGGATACTCTACTCAGTTTTCTTTGTGAAATATCCGGGGTGTTTAAGAGGTCACTTATTTATACATTTATTTTCTTGTTTATAGTATCTTACGAGATTACTATGATTGTTTAATCCTAGCAAGTAATATTTTTTAAATCGCACCAAAGAATAACGATACCACAATGCAGGAACAGTAAGCACCCGAGGAACGTAGCTGAATCATTGAACCATCAGCAATACAGGTTTCAAAGTAATGGGCAAATTTCAAACACTAAGTAATATCTCGCCTTATTATTAGTTTCTTTATTGACAAATTCGAGAGTTCTGGTCAAAGTAATTACTGCAATAACATATGTTAACATATATAATAACCCCTTTCAATCATACAGAAAATTCTTTTGACTTCATTTCTACATAAACACAAATATTAAAAATCTGATGTGTTACACTCACGTGACTTCTACCCTCTTGTACTTCCCATTCTTACAAAATCTTATTCCTATATCTTCTTCGTGTTAGTTGAGATAAACATTTGTACAAATTATCTTATTGCTTATTTCCTTGCAGGTGCAAGGAGAATGTTAGAATACTGCAGGCTTTTCTGCCATAGTCTAATGTTTAAAAGCTTTGAGATTCTGTTGTCTTTGCACACTTAAGATATAAATAATGAACAACAATGATCCATTTCACGAAAGTTCTAAGTTTTTCCGAAACTCACACACATAACAAGGAATATCTCCGAAATGATTCACACTACAAGAAAATTTATTCAGTCAAAAATTGTGTATTTTAGCAAGATCTATATTCTCTATAGTATGATTTGGTCCATCTCTAACGGTTTACCAGTTATGCAAAAGTCGCCAAGAATAAATACGACTACAGGGGCTATAGCCAGAAAATTCAAGATATACATTTCATTTATCAAAAAAATATCTCAAACATATGACATTTTAATCAAATCGTTAGAGCAATTTCCAAGAAAGTCAAAATTTTCGAAAAAATGTTCCAGGTAAAGGGTAGTTAAGGGGGGATATTTTCTTTTCAAATTCTTCGTGGCGCATCCTTGAAAGACATTAAACTTAAAAACTGACTTTGGTTTAACCGAATTTTCGTTCTGAGTTATGCTGAGCACAGACTGACACACACACACACACACACACACACACACACACACACACACACATGCCTACACATACACACACACATTTTTAGCAAACACACCTACACTCACACACACATTTAGACATGCACACACACGCACACATACACACACGAGCATACACACACATACACACACTCACACACGCGCAGACACCCCACTTACACACATACACTCACACACATGCACCCAAGCACACACATACACGCACCTTTTTGTAAACCTGCTTTTTTGGATTCAGGGGCCTCGAACATATATTTCCGGTGAAATCTTGACTTCGAATTTTTGGGTGGAGTACGATACTTCCCCTATTGACCAGTAGAGAAAGTAAAAATAGAGGTTGCGACAACTGAGCATAAAAAATACACAACGCTAATTTCATTTCAATATATGAAACTCCTGATATTATTCTTTGTTATCAAATGATTAAAAATTGAAGAGACAGAATAATGAAAATTTCATTCATCTTACCATTGCTATTGAATAAAGTTAGTGAATGAGACCTGATGCTCTGAAAGTATTTATTTTTTCTCAAGTAGTAATAGATAAGGGGTTAATAAAATATCAACAGGAACTTTTTGTCACTAGATGTAAGTTTATTTAATAAGTTTGCCAGTTTATAGCAGGTTTGTATAAAACAATTGTACTATTAAATCTTACAATCCAGAGGCTTTTAAGGGGAGAATATGTTTGGAAACAACTCAAAGAATGAGTGAAAACTGCGTACCAATATTCATTACAAATACAAACCAAAACGGATAAGTTGGGCTTGTAGACAGAATACAAACCGAGCTCTATGGTGTTAAAGGAAATTAAAGGCGCAAAACTCCTTATGTGACTTAATCCCTGGGAATGACCGATGGTAGCATGGAGATGGGAACAATAACAATGATAATGAATAGGAATCCCGCCAGCCTATATTTTAAACATTTTGCTCGGTGTTATTCATCTTTATTTTTTTATTGAAGCATAACATTTCTTGTCATTTCTTACTGAACCTTCAGCATTCAGTTCATTGAATAAGAAAAGAGAATAAAGACATCATTCAGATGTTCATACATTCATTTTAAATTACATTAAAGGCTGGCTTTGTCACTTTCATTATAAAACAAGCTATTATGTATATCATTTCACAGTATCCAAATATTGGAAAGAAAGCTAACTTCTTAGTTTAGCCAATAGAAACAAAGTTCGGCGGGGTGGTGGGGTAGCTGTTTTACTGCGCAGCTGCACAGGTGTGGTGGGGGAAAGCATTCTAACCTATAAAAGGGTACACCGTCCGCAGGAGTGAACGGACTCACAAGACACACAGGTGTGATTGCAGTTCTAGAGGGCGAAACATCAGTTGGCATTTACACATCACTGCAACAATAACATACATTCCATAATGGCAGGTAAGCCCATTTTATTATACCTTAAAGAAACATTTTGGTGTCTTTCTACGAGTGAAAGTCATTAAATAGGAACAAAATACGCAGAAAAAAGTTTTTATATGTTAAATGGCATGTATTTCCTTACAATGGACTTGAAATTATCAGCTCATCATTCATTGCCTTTACACATTGAAAGATTAAGTCAAAGTGGAAATCCGAACTAACGATGAAATTGCCAAATGTAGGAAAACACGATAACTTTTTTTTCCCACTATTCATTAAATGTTTTCTCTTGTTGTTATTTTTATTATTATTCTTTTATTCTTTTGTAGGAAACATCAACAGGGCAAATGAATCTAACACGAACATCAATAGCTCGCCCCCTGGACGTTGCACAACACGACTTGACAAAGTTACAATGCCAGTTAGGCCCAATAAATGCAGTTGTGATAGTTGTAAAAATATTTCATCACTGAAAAGTCTACTGGGGGAAATTCAAGGTAAGAATTATTAAATATTGAAATGCTAGTTTATATTGTTCCTTATTTGGCTCATTGTAGGAATTCCATCGTAAGCAATTTTTGTGTACATTCTGTCTTCCAGCGTTAGCATTTCAGCTCCAAACCATATGTTCATTCGAAATATCATATATGATATTTTGTTTTTCATCATTCATCTGACTTATAGTATCCCTTTTAATACTCTCTTCTTCATATCAAAGTGACTTATCTCAAATAATCTGTCTCTAAGCCAAAAAACATTTTCTTTTATACCTGAATTAAATATAGTCTTTTATTCAATCTTTAATAAATGTTCACTTGCTGAATATGAATATCCACTTCAAATATTATAACACCATTAATTAATTTTATTGTTTCATCTTACTTCAGGCCCATATGAACCAATGGACCTTTCATTGAATCGCCAGCCTAAGGAGCAGCACACCATGAGACCTTCACAAACAGCTTTACACAGAGAATCAGCGCAAAAGAGGGAATTATACCATAAATCACTTTGCGATTGCAAGATCGCTAATCAAGCTGGGAAGAGCACATCTTCTTCAATATCGCAGAGTAATAAGCAGCCACATGAAAACACCCATCAGATTACAGATGAACAATTATATCAACAACGCAAGTACAGATGGGAACCTTCAAATAAAAGATGTCATACTCATACAAGGGAGCAATTCAACAGCCCGCAGCAAAGAAGTCAACAAAACTTAAAGGAATTGATCGAAAACAAGACAAGGATATGTATTCATACCTGTGAAACTATGAAATGTGATACTTTGAAAATTGCCATAGAACTTATTTTATAATTCAATAAGATTTCTTAGAACAGATAACCATCTCTTATAGAGATACGTTATTGACTTTGGCAGGGACTCTAGGTCATATCTAACGACAGTAACAATCATTCATCATGTAATTCATGCTTAGCCTGCAGAGTCGCAGTTATCAGAAGTAACAGGTATTCTATTTTATTCCAAGGGCGGAAAAACAGCGGGATAGACACGCACAGAGAGAGAGAGAGAGAGAGAGAGATAGTGAGAGAGAGACTGACTGTTACGTGCAGGTGTTTTACCCATATTTATGAATTGTGAATAATATCCACAGGCATTTGCCTGAAGCAGTATCTACTTATATTGTGAAATCATCAATTTTGTTGAAATGTAAAAAACGATCTTGATTCATTTAATAAAATTTATGAAGAGAAATATCAGCGTTATCATTTAACCTGCCCTAACCTATCCTAGCCTAAGCAAGCCTACCCTATCCAAATTTAGCCTATCTTAACTAGGAATGCATGCAGGAATAACATAATGTATGATATAAATTAACAAAAGAACATAATTACAATCAGATAATTTTATTTAACTTATAAAGATGAATACACTACCATTACCATTCAGAAAGCAAGCATATACTATTGAAAGACAATACATATATATTCATTTCATTTCTTAATCATTCAATGATGCCAGTCGATTTCAGTTCATTGATAATTCCTTGAATTTCCTTATAGTGATTCTGTCCGGTCGATTCTTGTGACATGATTAATAATCGTAAACGTTTTACTAATTCATTTGGATCGAACCAAGGATATTCCATGCGAAAAGCAGCACTTGATGAAGGAGCATCTTGCATGTTATCGGAGACTTGGAGATTATTACTTTCTTCCAATGAAGTCATGTTTCCAGATGTTTTTACAAGGACGCTTAGCGTTGATTTTCCATCTTCATTATTAGATGTTTCATCAATCCCAGACTTTTCACTCTCTTGCAACGGAAATGCCCCTGATTCAGAATTAGCTATATTGTTCACAGGACCATTAGAAACCTCTTTCTTGCATACTTTATTATGGCGTTGAAGCCTACTCGTTGTCCTATTCTTTAAAGTCTGCCCACACTCACAGCATTTGAGGAAACGATGCTTTCCAAGACTAATATATGAAAAATTAAGTCTTGCGTATTTTGTGCAATACAACCTTTTACTGTGATCACTCATTGTGAAAATGCAAGTGAAGCTGACAATAACTGTTTAAGCAAAAGTTAGACATGCTCGATATTTTATACTTTGATTGTTCATATGTCAAATATAAACTCGCAACAATGCAAAACAATTTAGTGTAGGCAGACACCCTAAGTAACCACAGGTGAGCAGATGAGGTGACCATGGGTGACCAAGGGTGACCATGGGTGACCACGGGTGACCAAGGGTGACCAAGGGTGACCAGATTAGGTGACCACGGGTGACCACGGGTGACCAAGGGTGACCAAGGGTGACCATGGGTGACCACGGGTGACCAAGGGTGACCATGGGTGACCAAGGGTGACCAGATTAGGTGACCACGGGTGACCACGGGTGACCATGGGTGACCAAGGGTGACCACGGGTGACCAAGGGTGACCATGGGTGACCAAGGGTGACCAAGGGTGACCAAGGGTGACCAAGGGTGACCATGGGTGACCACGGGTGACCAAGGGTGACCAGATTAGGTGACCACGGGTGACCACGGGTGACCAAGGGTGACCAAGGGTGACCATGGGTGACCACGGGTGACCAAGGGTGACCATGGGTGACCAAGGATGACCACGGGTGACCAAGGGTGACCATGGGTGACCAAGGGTGACCAAGGGTGACCAGATTAGGTGACCAAATAGGTGGCCCGTGACCCAAGCACGTACGTGAGCAAAATAAGTGCAAGCTAATGTGAGACTATCAAACATTCAAAATATATAACCTAAACCTAACCTAAGCTAACATAATGTTACCTGAACCTGTTTGCTTGAATCTACACACTGTAAATATTTTAATTGAGGATTTCATTCTGCTTGCACCAACAAATATAACATTACCTAAGCTGAATTCTTCTATTTCAAACTTTTATTCTTGTAACACATGCACTAAGTCATCCCATCCCATACAAATATTCAATTTCCGTATAACATAGTCTAATCTACTCTTAATGTGTTTCATGTCTCTTAAGACACGATTCAACATTCAGAGAACAATGGCTCAGATCGATTCTATAGACACAATTAACAAATCATTTCTGGAAAGTAATGTTATTCCACTATTCTTCCATACATCACCCCTACAGGTTATTCACACCAATCAGATAAACATATATCCTACCTCACCTAACTCTAATCTAAATTCAAGCAAACTATTAAGAGAATGCTATTGTATTGTAGATGCTCTGATGAAGTCAATGTGATCATTTCCTCTCATATACAAGTATTCAATACTCTGAACACCAAACCAGGCTTAATATTCTTGATAGCACATAAAATCAAGCACGCCAGAAGATAATCGAAACACCTTGCTCTCAAGATAATTAATTGTGATTATTTTATGTGCCATCAAGAATATTAAGCCTGGTTTGGTGTTCAGAGTATTGAATACTTGTATATGAGAGGAAATGATCACATTGACTTCATCAGAGCATCTACAATACAATAGCATTCTCTTAATAGTTTGCTTGAATTTAGATTAGAGTTAGGTGAGGTAGGATATATGTTTATCTGATTGGTGTGAATAACCTGTAGGGGTGATGTATGGAAGAATAGTGGAATAACATTACTTTCCAGAAATGATTTGTTAATTGTGTCTATAGAATCGATCTGAGCCATTGTTCTCTGAATGTTGAATCGTGTCTTAAGAGACATGAAACACATTAAGAGTAGATTAGACTATGTTATACGGAAATTGAATATTTGTATGGGATGGGATGACTTAGTGCATGTGTTACAAGAATAAAAGTTTGAAATAGAAGAATTCAGCTTAGGTAATGTTATATTTGTTGGTGCAAGCAGAATGAAATCCTCAATTAAAATATTTACAGTGTGTAGATTCAAGCAAACAGGTTCAGGTAACATTATGTTAGCTTAGGTTAGGTTTAGGTTATATATTTTGAATGTTTGATAGTCTCACATTAGCTTGCACTTATTTTGCTCACGTACGTGCTTGGGTCACGGGCCACCTATTTGGTCACCTAATCTGGTCACCCTTGGTCACCCTTGGTCACCCATGGTCACCCTTGGTCACCCGTGGTCACCCTTGGTCACCCATGGTCACCCTTGGTCACCCGTGGTCACCCATGGTCACCCTTGGTCACCCTTGGTCACCCGTGGTCACCCGTGGTCACCTAATCTGGTCACCCTTGGTCACCCGTGGTCACCCATGGTCACCCTTGGTCACCCTTGGTCACCCTTGGTCACCCTTGGTCACCCATGGTCACCCTTGGTCACCCGTGGTCACCCTTGGTCACCCATGGTCACCCGTGGTCACCCGTGGTCACCTAATCTGGTCACCCTTGGTCACCCATGGTCACCCTTGGTCACCCGTGGTCACCCATGGTCACCCTTGGTCACCCTTGGTCACCCGTGGTCACCCGTGGTCACCTAATCTGGTCACCCTTGGTCACCCTTGGTCACCCGTGGTCACCCATGGTCACCCTTGGTCACCCATGGTCACCTCATCTGCTCACCTGTGGTTACTTAGGGTGTCTGCCTACACTAAATTGTTTTGCATTGTTGCGAGTTTATATTTGACATATGAACAATCAAAGTATAAAATATCGAGCATGTCTAACTTTTGCTTAAACAGTTATTGTCAGCTTCACTTGCATTTTCACAATGAGTGATCACAGTAAAAGGTTGTATTGCACAAAATACGCAAGACTTAATTTTTCATATATTAGTCTTGGAAAGCATCGTTTCCTCAAATGCTGTGAGTGTGGGCAGACTTTAAAGAATAGGACAACGAGTAGGCTTCAACGCCATAATAAAGTATGCAAGAAAGAGGTTTCTAATGGTCCTGTGAACAATATAGCTAATTCTGAATCAGGGGCATTTCCGTTGCAAGAGAGTGAAAAGTCTGGGATTGATGAAACATCTAATAATGAAGATGGAAAATCAACGCTAAGCGTCCTTGTAAAAACATCTGGAAACATGACTTCATTGGAAGAAAGTAATAATCTCCAAGTCTCCGATAACATGCAAGATGCTCCTTCATCAAGTGCTGCTTTTCGCATGGAATATCCTTGGTTCGATCCAAATGAATTAGTAAAACGTTTACGATTATTAATCATGTCACAAGAATCGACCGGACAGAATCACTATAAGGAAATTCAAGGAATTATCAATGAACTGAAATCGACTGGCATCATTGAATGATTAAGAAATGAAATGAATATATATGTATTGTCTTTCAATAGTATATGCTTGCTTTCTGAATGGTAATGGTAGTGTATTCATCTTTATAAGTTAAATAAAATTATCTGATTGTAATTATGTTCTTTTGTTAATTTATATCATACATTATGTTATTCCTGCATGCATTCCTAGTTAAGATAGGCTAAATTTGGATAGGGTAGGCTTGCTTAGGCTAGGATAGGTTAGGGCAGGTTAAATGATAACGCTGATATTTCTCTTCATAAATTTTATTAAATGAATCAAGATCGTTTTTTACATTTCAACAAAATTGATGATTTCACAATATAAGTAGATACTGCTTCAGGCAAATGCCTGTGGATATTATTCACAATTCATAAATATGGGTAAAACACCTGCACGTAACAGTCAGTCTCTCTCTCACTATCTCTCTCTCTCTCTCTCTCTCTGTGCGTGTCTATCCCGCTGTTTTTCCGCCCTTGGAATAAAATAGAATACCTGTTACTTCTGATAACTGCGACTCTGCAGGCTAAGCATGAATTACATGATGAATGATTGTTACTGTCGTTAGATATGACCTAGAGTCCCTGCCAAAGTCAATAACGTATCTCTATAAGAGATGGTTATCTGTTCTAAGAAATCTTATTGAATTATAAAATAAGTTCTATGGCAATTTTCAAAGTATCACATTTCATAGTTTCACAGGTATGAATACATATCCTTGTCTTGTTTTCGATCAATTCCTTTAAGTTTTGTTGACTTCTTTGCTGCGGGCTGTTGAATTGCTCCCTTGTATGAGTATGACATCTTTTATTTGAAGGTTCCCATCTGTACTTGCGTTGTTGATATAATTGTTCATCTGTAATCTGATGGGTGTTTTCATGTGGCTGCTTATTACTCTGCGATATTGAAGAAGATGTGCTCTTCCCAGCTTGATTAGCGATCTTGCAATCGCAAAGTGATTTATGGTATAATTCCCTCTTTTGCGCTGATTCTCTGTGTAAAGCTGTTTGTGAAGGTCTCATGGTGTGCTGCTCCTTAGGCTGGCGATTCAATGAAAGGTCCATTGGTTCATATGGGCCTGAAGTAAGATGAAACAATAAAATTAATTAATGGTGTTATAATATTTGAAGTGGATATTCATATTCAGCAAGTGAACATTTATTAAAGATTGAATAAAAGACTATATTTAATTCAGGTATAAAAGAAAATGTTTTTTGGCTTAGAGACAGATTATTTGAGATAAGTCACTTTGATATGAAGAAGAGAGTATTAAAAGGGATACTATAAGTCAGATGAATGATGAAAAACAAAATATCATATATGATATTTCGAATGAACATATGGTTTGGAGCTGAAATGCTAACGCTGGAAGACAGAATGTACACAAAAATTGCTTACGATGGAATTCCTACAATGAGCCAAATAAGGAACAATATAAACTAGCATTTCAATATTTAATAATTCTTACCTTGAATTTCCCCCAGTAGACTTTTCAGTGATGAAATATTTTTACAACTATCACAACTGCATTTATTGGGCCTAACTGGCATTGTAACTTTGTCAAGTCGTGTTGTGCAACGTCCAGGGGGCGAGCTATTGATGTTCGTGTTAGATTCATTTGCCCTGTTGATGTTTCCTACAAAAGAATAAAAGAATAATAATAAAAATAACAACAAGAGAAAACATTTAATGAATAGTGGGAAAAAAAAGTTATCGTGTTTTCCTACATTTGGCAATTTCATCGTTAGTTCGGATTTCCACTTTGACTTAATCTTTCAATGTGTAAAGGCAATGAATGATGAGCTGATAATTTCAAGTCCATTGTAAGGAAATACATGCCATTTAACATATAAAAACTTTTTTCTGCGTATTTTGTTCCTATTTAATGACTTTCACTCGTAGAAAGACACCAAAATGTTTCTTTAAGGTATAATAAAATGGGCTTACCTGCCATTATGGAATGTATGTTATTGTTGCAGTGATGTGTAAATGCCAACTGATGTTTCGCCCTCTAGAACTGCAATCACACCTGTGTGTCTTGTGAGTCCGTTCACTCCTGCGGACGGTGTACCCTTTTATAGGTTAGAATGCTTTCCCCCACCACACCTGTGCAGCTGCGCAGTAAAACAGCTACCCCACCACCCCGCCGAACTTTGTTTCTATTGGCTAAACTAAGAAGTTAGCTTTCTTTCCAATATTTGGATACTGTGAAATGATATACATAATAGCTTGTTTTATAATGAAAGTGACAAAGCCAGCCTTTAATGTAATTTAAAATGAATGTATGAACATCTGAATGATGTCTTTATTCTCTTTTCTTATTCAATGAACTGAATGCTGAAGGTTCAGTAAGAAATGACAAGAAATGTTATGCTTCAATAAAAAAATAAAGATGAATAACACCGAGCAAAATGTTTAAAATATAGGCTGGCGGGATTCCTATTCATTATCATTGTTATTGTTCCCATCTCCATGCTACCATCGGTCATTCCCAGGGATTAAGTCACATAAGGAGTTTTGCGCCTTTAATTTCCTTTAACACCATAGAGCTCGGTTTGTATTCTGTCTACAAGCCCAACTTATCCGTTTTGGTTTGTATTTGTAATGAATATTGGTACGCAGTTTTCACTCATTCTTTGAGTTGTTTCCAAACATATTCTCCCCTTAAAAGCCTCTGGATTGTAAGATTTAATAGTACAATTGTTTTATACAAACCTGCTATAAACTGGCAAACTTATTAAATAAACTTACATCTAGTGACAAAAAGTTCCTGTTGATATTTTATTAACCCCTTATCTATTACTACTTGAGAAAAAATAAATACTTTCAGAGCATCAGGTCTCATTCACTAACTTTATTCAATAGCAATGGTAAGATGAATGAAATTTTCATTATTCTGTCTCTTCAATTTTTAATCATTTGATAACAAAGAATAATATCAGGAGTTTCATATATTGAAATGAAATTAGCGTTGTGTATTTTTTATGCTCAGTTGTCGCAACCTCTATTTTTACTTTCTCTACTGGTCAATAGGGGAAGTATCGTACTCCACCCAAAAATTCGAAGTCAAGATTTCACCGGAAATATATGTTCGAGGCCCCTGAATCCAAAAAAGCAGGTTTACAAAAAGGTGCGTGTATGTGTGTGCTTGGGTGCATGTGTGTGAGTGTATGTGTGTAAGTGGGGTGTCTGCGCGTGTGTGAGTGTGTGTATGTGTGTGTATGCTCGTGTGTGTATGTGTGCGTGTGTGTGCATGTCTAAATGTGTGTGTGAGTGTAGGTGTGTTTGCTAAAAATGTGTGTGTGTATGTGTAGGCATGTGTGTGTGTGTGTGTGTGTGTGTGTGTGTGTGTGTGTGTGTCAGTCTGTGCTCAGCATAACTCAGAACGAAAATTCGGTTAAACCAAAGTCAGTTTTTAAGTTTAATGTCTTTCAAGGATGCGCCACGAAGAATTTGAAAAGAAAATATCCCCCCTTAACTACCCTTTACCTGGAACATTTTTTCGAAAATTTTGACTTTCTTGGAAATTGCTCTAACGATTTGATTAAAATGTCATATGTTTGAGATATTTTTTTGATAAATGAAATGTATATCTTGAATTTTCTGGCTATAGCCCCTGTAGTCGTATTTATTCTTGGCGACTTTTGCATAACTGGTAAACCGTTAGAGATGGACCAAATCATACTATAGAGAATATAGATCTTGCTAAAATACACAATTTTTGACTGAATAAATTTTCTTGTAGTGTGAATCATTTCGGAGATATTCCTTGTTATGTGTGTGAGTTTCGGAAAAACTTAGAACTTTCGTGAAATGGATCATTGTTGTTCATTATTTATATCTTAAGTGTGCAAAGACAACAGAATCTCAAAGCTTTTAAACATTAGACTATGGCAGAAAAGCCTGCAGTATTCTAACATTCTCCTTGCACCTGCAAGGAAATAAGCAATAAGATAATTTGTACAAATGTTTATCTCAACTAACACGAAGAAGATATAGGAATAAGATTTTGTAAGAATGGGAAGTACAAGAGGGTAGAAGTCACGTGAGTGTAACACATCAGATTTTTAATATTTGTGTTTATGTAGAAATGAAGTCAAAAGAATTTTCTGTATGATTGAAAGGGGTTATTATATATGTTAACATATGTTATTGCAGTAATTACTTTGACCAGAAC